>CM060372.1:19963532-20563532 GCA_030545235.1 Helianthus tuberosus
ATGAAGGCTATGAAGGAAGCTCACCACTGAGCTCATTAGAACTCAAATCTAAATGAGTCAGCCCTTTCAAGTTCCCAAACTTGTTGGTACTGGACCAGATAAATTCTTATTACTAGTAAAGTTCAGCTTTACCAAACTGCTCAAACGCCCCAACCTTTCAGGGATGGTGCCAGAAAGCTGATTCTTTCCCAGATACAAGCCTTGAAGCTTAAGCGAATCGCCAAACTCCGGAGGAATGAGACCAGTAAGCAAATTCCCAGATAAATCCAACGTTGTAAGATTTGTCAGGCGAGAGAGTGATCTTGGAATTGATCCAGAAAGCATGTTATTGCTTATCAAAAGATCTACCACGACCACACAGTTCCCCAGGTATGGTCCCAGACAACCTATTGTAAGACAGATCAAAAACTCCACGATGTTGAGCGTAGCTCAGATCAGGTATATTAACCTGAGAAAAAGACAAAGATGACTTGGAAGGAATCGACCCGGATAGATTATTATGAGAAAGAACTAGGCATTGTAGTTGAGCCAAGTCAGCAAGATTCTCTGGTATAGGCCCATTAAGATTGTGATTTCCAAGGTCCAATGTGTATTCAAAGGTCCTTTCAACTACTATTACAGCTCGTACAACCTTGAGTAATCTGTGTATCTCAACTAGTGAAATAAGTTACTTGCCTAGTGCTACTCCTCCACAGAAGACTTGCTAGAATAGCTTGCATGGAGAGCTACCACCTTTCTCTCTTGACTTTGCTTCGGGTAAACTAACTTTCTTTAGTCTCTATCCTTCTACTAGCCGACTAGGAGTTAGAAAAGCCTGACTTCACGCTTACAGGGTACTAAGATTCACTGCTTTTCCAAGTAAGTCAAAATACCTGAAAAATACTAATTATTATTATTAAATTAAAAATATTAGTTGGCCGACCTCTAAAAATCCAAGAACACTCGGATGTATCTTTTTTTCTAATTGTTTGAAACGGCAGTATATTAAAAAGCAAACTAGCAAGCAGCCAAGCAGCTAGATTACAAGAAGAAATGAACAATTCAAAGATGATAAAATAAATACACGAGTCTTTCTAAACTAACAATAACATATTTGTAACATCCTGAATTTTCAAAAACCTATAGAAATAGTAACAACAATAATCTACGAATTTATAAGGAATCAAATACAGTCTCTTAAAAATAAGAAATGAGTGAATTTCAAGTTTTGTCCTTTATCTTTATAGTGAATTTCAGACGGTGTTCTTTATCTTTCAAATTGACGAGTCTTGTACTTAATGTTTTAAAATCTTTCACGTTATGTCCTTTAGCCCTAACCCAGTTAGATTTTTCTGTTAAATCTGGTCATGTGACTTACACATGAGGGCATATTTGTCTTTTCAACATTTTAGGGACTATTATGCAAATTTTTAATATCTAGGGACTATTTCATAAAATAATGAAAAAGATATATAAATTAATTTATCTATACTAGTCTTCTTTCTCTCTCTATAGTCTATACCACCGCCAAAGCCTCTTTCCACCACAGCCTCCCTCCAACAACCCCCACCTGCCACCAATCTCCACCTCCACCTCAAAACTATTTCTATCATAAACTCGTAACAGGTGAAAAGATTAGCTGTATAATTTTTCATAGTTAATTTTGTTAAATTAAATGGGTTTTTATATAGTTAATTTTTCATGAGAGTTTAATATTGCAAGATATCCACCATTCACCACCACTTAATCAACGCCATCGGTCTCCACGGTATGTCGGTACTGCCAGTGGCGAAGCTTGCCCTCGAAAACAGGGGGCGAAAACGTATACTCAATACGCCCCTGGGTACTGCAATACTAGTTGCCATAGACCTTCTAGTAACACCATATATCTATACTCTGGTGCTCAGGCGATACGAACCACCGAGACGGCCGATTGAGGCTACAGTAGTGGTTTCACAGCGACAACATGTAACCACAACAAGATTTTCCAACAGTTAGACCAAATCCGTGTTTTGCGGCGGTTAGGATTTCAATAGTTAGGGTTTCACGGCGATCTATGAGTGGCGCTGGGGTTGCGATTCCGGCTACAATGGTTCTAATGGACGTGTTAGAATGAAGCAATAGCTTGGTGGTGGTGGTTGTACAGACGATGGTGAAGGGTGATGGTTCTATGAGTGGCGCTGGGGTTGCGATTCCGACTACAAGGGTTCCAATAGACGGGTTGGAATGAAGCAATAGCTTGGTGGTGGTGGTTGTACAGACGGTGGTGAAGGGTGATGGTTGTGGTGGCTAGGATAGAGAGAGAAAGATGGGAGAGAGTGTGTGTGTTTCTAGATAGATCAATTGTTGGTGGGTTGGTTTTTTATATAATTATTTATGTATTAGGATGAAAAAAGACAGTACTACCCTCACATGAGGTCTACATGATTCCATTTTAACAGAAAAAATTAACTGGGTTAGGCTTAAAGGACGTAACGTGCAAGATTTGGAAACATAAAATACAAATCCGATCAATTTTAAAGGTAAATGACACCGCCTGAAACTTGGTGTAAAGATAAAGGACAAAACTTGAAATTGACTCATAAGAAATCTGTAAGGCCCTAACACGTTTTATCTTAAAAACGATGAAGCGGAAATACGAGCCTTAAAATTTCTTTCTTTATTAGTTACATCACTTACGTGAAGGCTCAATTACAAAATGTCAAACGTCTTCTAGAAGGAATTTACAACACTCACACTTAATTAACACTTCAAAGCATTACATAATTCAAACTATGTGACCATTCTTTCCGTACAATCCTAGCTCTTTGACTTGATCTACGCCCGCTTATCTTCGTTAGTGGTAGAAGAAATCCATGGGACATCATATACAACTTAACCATTAGTCATTGATAACATCATACAACATTATTCTTATATAATTAAAAATCGTATAACATTCGACAATATAAACTTTGATTCATTCGATTATCCTCTCGAATTCTCTTGTTCCGAGTTCGGCTTCAATTCCACATGAACACGACGTTCTCATCCCTGCATTACATTCCAATCTCAACGCACATTGTTAGTAATCGTCAATACTCAAACGTATTGAAGCCATACCTACATACATTCATAGCAACTTACATTCATACATTCCTACATACGTACATACAATCATATACACCTACGTACATGCATACATTTTACATGCATACTTACCTATGAGCTCTTGACTACGACTTTTATTATCATATACTTATACTATCATGTCATAATCACATCCTTCCGTATAATTAAGTCTTATACGTATTAACATACACATTTACTCATTCCTAGACGCGTTTGCCTATAAATTTTCCTTCACTAACACATAGATAAATCCATATTTATACTAGCCTGAGGCCCATAACATTCACTTATATTCAAAACCAACTTAAACATTAGTTATGAGGCCTTGAAAACCATTTAAAACAAGTTCCATGACCGAAACAACCAGGGGCCGTAAATTACGGCCTACCCAGTAAAATACGACCCAAAATACGGCCTGCCTACTGTTTACGGGCCTTAAACATGATTCTGATGCAGGGGAGGTCGGAAATTACGGCCTGGGCCGTAATTTACGGCACCTGAGTCTTTGTTTCGTCCGTTTACGCTAAAACTTGCGTAACTTTCAAACCGTTTAACCGTTTAACCTCCCGTTTCTTCCCACATGACCGTAAATTAGTCCTCTATCATATGGTCTCAAAATCTAACATCCGAACTAAGGAAATTCATAAAATTATATGCTTTCGGCTTAATATTCATTTACGAATTATTCGACCCGTTTATGTTTTTATCAAACAACTCATATGTTTATACTCCAAACTCACATGACATTAAACTATAACACTTTTACATTATCCGGAGTTCCGTACATGGGGTTTATGAACCCGATTCCCGGTATGTGTTAAACTCTCATTTCAATTAATTATTCGTAAATGAACTTCATTAGTAAAACTTCCTTATTTTGACCCGTTGGTCTACATAGCGAAAACCTTCGCTTCTAAATAACCAAATCTTAATAGGCTTCGATTACCATGCTTAAGTAACTAGCACATAACTTTGCTTAAATAAACTAAGAAGTGATTCGGAAATCACTTACTTAATACTACTTACTTGATATCATCAACAATAACGCATTTCAACATAACTTCCAACAATTATCATACAATTAATCTCTTTTACTACTAAAGAGGGAGTCCGGTAGTTTACTTACCTTACGCATCCGTATTTGCGTTCGCTTCCTCATGTCCTCCTGACCCGTTAGCCTTTCATGCTTCCATCCATCTTGACATGATCCCTATACTTTCATTTCATTGCATCCACATTCTTGTTAGCATATAAAATTATACATATGAACGATCATATCAAATTTACATTTCACATTCGGCTTTCATTAGTCAATTCGACAAGTATATGGTATACTCATAATGAAAATACTCATTCAACCACTTCTTTCCAAATCTACACAACTCAATGATCATCATTCACAACACAATCAATCATCTAGTACAACCTTCTAGTACATGTTTCTTACCATATCATCTTATCAAACTAATTTCCCACTTCTAATCCATCTAAAACACATTCTTATGCAAATCTATTATCTATTACATCATTATCACATTTCTATATATATTTATCCATTGTTAGCATACAATTTCACTTATCATTTTCACCAAAGTATTTCATCAAACACTTGGTGTGCATACCACTTTCTAAGCATAATGTACAAGTGTTTTAAGCATATTCTTCCCAATTTCATCTCGTGAACCATCTTATTCAAGAAAAATCTCACAATTATCAACTCCACATCAAGTTTACCTATCACAATCTATCGTACAACACCTTATATATCACAAAATCACAATATATTATATACAAGTTCATCATGATCATCATCTTCACACTCATGCAATGGGTTTCATTCTAAATCATCCAAATAACTAAAATTTAACCATGTTTCAACTTCAACATGATAGGGTTAACAAATAATCATTCTAATTTCAACCAAATTCACGGGTTCATCATAACCCACTTCGTCAAACATCATCAAAACATAAAATTCAACTTACTTGGTGTGAAAAACACTTGGGTGATCAAGAATATTGGTTCATGCACGAACCTAAACTCGAATTTCTCTTTCAATTTGCAGATTTTGTGATGTTAAGGGGTTTCCCCCTTTTTCTTCTCTACTAGGTCGTGTGTTTGTGTTTTATTTTGTTTTTATTAACTCGTCTTTCCATTTAATCATGTTTAGCCCTTCAAGAATGATGCTTATATTATTATGACCAAAAGTCTATTCTTAATTATTCATAACTAGCTTTTTATTAAATAACTCATAAATTTGGGGTGTTACAAGTCTACCCCTATTAAAGAAGGTTTCGTCCCCGAAACCTGCTTCATCAATATTGATTTATTCATTAGTAATGTCCTAGTTTTAAGTACATCATTTCTGTAAAGGGTCAAGGTTTTGATTATTTTCATAGCCCACTATGCGTTGTCTTATTCGACTCGTCCATAACGGGTCAATACATACCATTTCATCATCATCATCATAATTTCATCCATTGCGACCCATTACAAGAGTCACTTATTTATACAATTCCCTTATTATGCTTTCTACATCACCTTGACCCGTTCGTAACAAGTCAACTACACATACTTCACATTTCCGTACTTTATCACTTCTTCCTAAATTTTCAACTCATTACATTATCGTACCTATCTAAAGTGTGCATACTTTCATTAATCTAAGGAGTCCAACACCATGATTTAAATTACAGGACAATGGTGTTCATATTATCCTACTAATACATTTCACCGCTATTATGAGTTCAAATGGTTTCATTTATACCTAGAGTTTTATTGCATCCTTCTTACTCATACACGCACATTTCATTCAAATTCATTCAAACATGACGTTTATTACATCACCTTGTTTACCTATTAAACCTTTCTAGATTCTTTTTAAAACATTAGTGCGTCTGACCCGTTCAAAATGGATCAATACGTGACCATTTCTTAACATATCATTTTGTTGGGATTGAACCCTTCCAGATGAACAGATAATGAAAGCCAAAACCGGATCATGACAGTGGATTCACAATAAGCAGCAGTTTACACTTAGTCTTCTCCCTTGAAAGAGATTATAACATCTGATGGTCTTGCATCCACTGCCCGGATACAACTGATGTTGTTCTTCTAACTACTGATGAAGCCAAAAGACTGCTGAGAACTAGGCACTGCTGATGACAAAGCACTGCCCAATCAAGGACTGATCAACCTTGAGGAAAGCACTGACATAAAGAGAGAGCGGTAGTTTAGTATATCATTTGTTTCATGTATAGTCAGTAGTTAAGTTTAGCAGTGTTTGTATAAGAACAGTAGATACAAGTTATTAGGCTGTTAGACGTCGCTTTCATGGTGACGTCAGCTGAGATGCCTTAGCGGTTTGGATTGTCTATAAATGGAACAGTACCCTGTACTGTTACATTCGATTCGTTTTGAGAGAGTTCTTCTCCTCAATTCAATCCTTTCATCTTGTGCAACCAACCACTGAAGTATCAGGCTGAGGGGGAGCTTAGTTTGTAAGCATGCTTTGAAATCTTTTGATTGACTTTGTAATCTTTCAACTAATGCAAATCATGTGTTTATCGAAACTATTTTTTTCTTTTGATTGTGTTTACAAAGTTTGTTGTTCATTTCCGCTGCACTTGTTGTTTAAATCAAGCAAACAAGCACAATCATGAGAGCCTCCGATCCAAGTACCTCTGCTATCCCAGCAACAACTGAGGAGGTTACACCCCCTGAGTTACAAGTAACTCTCGGTGGTAGTTCAAGTGGAGCAGCAACTACAACTGATGGATCAACAGATCTTCAGTTGGACAGTTGTTTCATTAGTAAGACTCCCTTGAAGGCAATTTCTTCCATAGCACCATCGGTAACCACCAGTGAGTTGGTTCTAACCACTGGTACCATCAAAGGTTTATCAAGTGCTGAAGAAAGAAGTCCCCAGTACCAAGAACAAGGGGCATCAATGGGTGATTTTTGGGACTCAGTTCCTAAGTCAAACATTGATATAACCACTATAGGTGGGGATTCAGATGATCCCATTAAAGTGGGTGATGATTCAAAATACCAGGAATTGACGGGCAGAGTTGAAAAACTGGAAACCTCAGTTGCTGAAATAAAGGATATGGTGCAAGAGATTTTAAAAGCTCAAAAAGCACAATCCACTGCTGTTCCACCACAAGCACATGTTCCACCTCAAGCATCTATTCCACCACAAGCAATTGCTGCAAATGAGCTCTTGAATATCTTTCAACCCATGCTTGAGAAACAAAAACAGATGGCTGATCAGCAGCATGAAATACATGTAAAAATGCTAACAAACATGGTGGAGTCGAGATTTAAAGATACTCAAGCAGACATCAAAGCTATCAAGGCTCATCTCCATAGCACTTCTGGAAAAGTTCCCTCTACTATCCTTTTTATGGATAACCCCCTTGCAGATAATGCCAAAAAGGGGGAGAATGTCAAAAAGATGAAGAAAAAGGGAATTGAAGATGGTCTGTATGTTGAACCAGAACAAGGAAAACAGCCATCTAAAATCTCAAAAGATTCAACATCTGAAACTTCCATCCAAACAGCTGATACAGCAGTGGTTACAAAAACCGCTGTCAGTAGCCAAACAGCTGCCATCTCATCAACACACACAACTCCAACACACACCACCACAACCACTGCTCTACCACCATCATCATCTACAATCATATCACCACCATTGCCTCCTGCCATAAAGCAGAAGACAGCAGATGTTACAACATCTGCTGTAATGACAACAGTGGTTGAGACACCAGTTGTCTCAACAACTGTTTGTCAGACACTTTCCATCAGTCAAACCACTGATCCACCAACGACATCATCAGCCTCTCCTATAATAAAAAGGAGAAGGGTCTTCATTCCTGATGATGAGTCACCACCACCATCACCACCATCAAAAACCACTTCAACCCCTGCTCAAAAGCAGAAGGCATCTACTGACACATCAGTAGTTGTAATGACAACAGAGGTTGAACCACCAGTTGTTTCAACAACTGTTAGTCAAACATCCACCACTGCTCTCATCATTCCTACATCACAATCAAAATCTTATTCATCCGTAAAGCTCTACACCAGAAAAAGAAAACTTACTCAGTCAAATGAGGATAAATATGATCCCACTGCTGCAAAATATCCGTTGGAACTAGAAGCTATAAAAAATGAGATGAGGCAATTCTACACTGATGATGATCCTTCAAACATAAGATTTCCTTCACTCGTTGGCTTCCTAGTTCCAGAAGACATGGATGAATATCTTGAGCTCAAAGCAAGACAAGCCAAGATAAGAGCAAAGGTTGAATGTGAAGGTCAAGGTGATGAAGCCATTGCTGAAAGATTGGAATTTCTGCTCACAAAAGTCAAACAAATAAAAGATTTTGCACAAGAGCTGAGCAAAGAAAAGGCAGATAAACGAAAAGAGATGAGAAGAAAACTTCTTGCATACATCATGCAAGAAAAATTTTATCCTACTGAAGAAAACCAATTTGAAGAATGGCCAATAGTGGCTTTAAAGCATGAGGCTGATAGGATTGATAGAATCAAGAACGATCCTAGAAAGAAGAAAAATGCTCCAAATTGGAGCAAATACAAAAAGCTCATCGCTGACCTAACAACTGAGTACAAAAGAAAGAAACAAGAATTGATAGATGCAAAAGTGGACACTGCCAATGCCATATCAAAATGGTCAAAGCAGCATACTGATGAAGCCTATGAAAGGCTGAAGAAAAGGAAGATAACTGTTGCAGGCACTTCAAAGAAACATGAACAAATGATGAAGCTTGAACAACAGATTGAAAACCTCAAAACACCGTTCAAGTCAACAGGAAATCCTATTCTTGTGTCAAACCGAGAAGAAGGAGAACAGCTGACTAGTGAAGAGGTAAAGGAAAAGGAAGTTGAGTACTTCACAGAAACCATCGTGAAAATGGGTCTAAAAGAAGAGAACTCAGAAAAGTTTCAAAATCTTTTTAAGAAGGTGATAACTAAGCCTACATCACCAAATACCTCAGAAGTTTCAGACATCGAGCCAGATCAACAAAAGAGACAGGAGCAGATAGAAAAGGAGACTGCAGAAGACATAGCTGCAGCAAACAATGTCATTGAAATGGCCTTCAAACGAATGTCTGAAAGTCTGCAAGTTTTCACAAGGCCAACATCTCCCACCTCATCTTCAAATAAATCTCTCCCAAGAAACCCATTTGGTTTAAAAATACTAAAGTGGCTCTCTGATTAAAAGACCCATGTATTGACTCTGGTCAGAATCAATGGTGAAGTGAAGCATATATCAAGGAATCAAGCACTAGGCCTGGGTGTTGAAGATCTACAAGATCTCCTTGAGCTAACACTGTGCCGGGATGAAGATGATACAAGTTCTCAGGATTTTGAGCTGAAATTTAAAGAACAAGTCAAAGAACTTCTGATGAGGAATAAAGATCCAGAATAATGAAGGGTTTTGGCATTATCTGTTCCAGGGGGAGATTGTTGGGATTGAACCCTTCCAGAGGAAAAGATAATGAAAGCCAAAACCGGATCATGACAGTGGATTCACAATAAGCAGCAGTTTACACTTAGTCTTCTCCCTTGAAAGAGATTATAACATCTGATGGTCTTGCATCCACTGCCCGGATACAACTGTTGCTGTTCTTCTAACTACTGATGAAGCCAAAAGACTGCTGAGAACTAAGCATTGCTGATGACAAAGCACTGCCCAATCAAGGACTGATCAACCTTGAGGAAAGCACTGACATAAAGAGAGAGCGGTAGTTTAGTATATCATCTGTTTCATGTATAGTCAGTAGTTAAGTTTAGCAGTGTTTGTATAAGAACAGTAGATACAAGTTATTAGGCTGTTAGACGTCGCTTTCATGGTGACGTCAGCTGAGATGCCTCAGCGGTTTGGATTGTCTATAAATGGAACAGTACCCTGTACTGTTACATTCGATTCGTTTTGAGAGAGTTCTTCTCCTCAATTCAATCCTTTCATCTTGTGCAACCAACCACTGAAGTATCAGGCTGAGGGGGAGCTTAGTTTGTAAGCATGCTTTGAAATCTTTTGATTGACTTTGTAATCTTTCAACTAATGCAAATCATGTGTTTATCGAAACTATTTTTTTCTTTTGATTGTGTTTACAAAGTTTGTTGTTCATTTCCGCTGCACTTGTTGTTTAAATCAAGCAAACAAGCACAATCATGAGAGCCTCCGATCTAACACATTTTCATTGTTTGACCCGTTCATGACGGGTCAATACATAACCATTCTTTCGCAATTCTTTAACTTATTTGGCGTACTGCATTAATCTACATTTCTACCACCACTTGAACTACTTACAACTTTATGTCTAACATCAGATTTAATCATTCGCGTCACTTTATTATTAGCTCTTTGCACGCACTACCTATTATACTAACCCGGTATGTCGTGCAAGAGCACCATGCGAGCGTTTAACAAATTAGTCCAAATTTTCATTCAAGGCCTTTAGATCTTCCTCTTAATGACTCCTATCATTCTTTAGTTTCTTTTTCAATTCTAACTAGCTTATCATGCCTTGTAAAAGCTTAATGGGGAGGTAATATAGGCTTTCGAGAAGTACAGGGGTCCAAAATAAGAAAAACATAAAAATTTTACAGACTGGAGTAGGGCTCAGCGTCGGCGACGCCTGGTTTACCCGTCGGTGATGCCACTTAAAAAGTGGTGTCGGCTGAAAGTGCCATAGGCAGTGATTTAGGGCGCAGGGAACATGTGTAGCGTCGGCGACGCCTCCCCTGTGTTACTAACGCCGTTTTGCCTTGTTTTCGCCTGTTTGACCCGTTTCCAAGCCCCGTTCCAACCCAAACTGACCCAAAACGTTCCAAAATGTCCCGTATCAGCCCATAACTTTCCGTAACATTCCGTAACATAATCATTTATTATGCAAGGAATCTAAATTCTAAATGCACTTACTTGTTTCGCGCCTCGGGTCGAACACATACCATCTTGCGAGCTTTCGGTTTCAGTCCGAGCATCCTAAATACTTTCTTATGTTGACCATTACAAGTCGAACATTTCATACCATCCCATAATTATCCTCGTCTTCATTGCCTAGATTAATGATTCGTATGTCGGATCGATCCACTTCTTTATAGGTAACCTCCATTCCAGAATTGATCTCATTCCTTCGTGTAATTTGCTCCCACTCGTGAGCATCCTTCCATCAGCTCTACCACTATCATCATACCAAGAATTTCACCATTCTTATCAGTAAAATTAACGTTTAGCTCATATTATTTCATATTTTCATTTTACATGATGTCGGTTCACCTGTGATTCTTTCACAAATTTCTTACGTACACGCTAACACATATCACACATTCCATCTGTTACATGCAATTCTTCCATTTATTAGTTATTTCGCCAACTTTTTGCTGTTTGACTTTTCAAGGTCAAATTAACATTTTTACCTATCGTAGATGTATTGAAATACACATTCGTACTTCTTACTATCCATGCTTACTTGTAAAGACATTATTACATCATTTCAGTATTCTTGCCAAAACCTACCCTTCCCGTCTATACTTCTTTCTTTCAACTAAAATTTAGGTTTGCATGCCAATTACGGTCATTCTTTTGTCATACAATCGCCATTTACTTTATACTTATTTATATGACCCGTTTGACTCAATCATGGTCAAACGGTCGACACATTCTTACGTAGGTTAACTTCATCCGTTTTATGTTTCAAATCCGTCTCGCGGATTCAAACGTATCATTCACACCTTTCATTCCTTCTATGTTTTGAATCCGTCTCGCGGATTCATACATATCATTCATACTTTTCATTACTTCTACGTTTTGAATCCGTCTCGCGGATTCAAACATATCATTCATACTTTTCATTCGTATTTAGTACTCTCAACTTCTTGAGAGTCTTACCACTCCTTTCACCCACATGTCCACCTACTACCTAATTCTACCGAACATACCTGCAACAATTATCACGGTCTCACGAACGTCATATGCTTCTTGCGTACTGGCCAGGTGCGCAATCCACATACTAGTTTCGTGCCTTCATGTAATCATCACCTTATGTTGCATGTGTGATATTTTCAAAACTTTATCACTATATCCTCATTGTCTTTCATTTAAATTTTTTTTTCCTTCCCTCGGGAGGTTTTACCATCACCGGTACCCACATACTGAATTTACGTACCTGGGTTCAATTTGTCTTATTCATGCTTTAGTATCAGTCCTAGAACGCATTCGCGGATCATCTTCTTCAAATAATTATGCTTACCTTACACATAACATACTATTAGTTTCTTTATATGCATACTTAAGTACTTACTTACATTCGCTTCTACCTTTAGATCTTGATCGAGTCTTGGATTGTACGGGTTTCTTGTCACAAGAGCACACGGGTTTGAGTTCAAGTATTTACCTCCTCATACTTCATTTCTCTCAAACCAGGGCTCTGATACCAACTTGTAAGGCCCTAACACGTTTTATCTTAAAAACGATGCAGCGGAAATACGAGCCTTAAAATTTCTTTCTTTATTAGTTACATCACTTACGTGAAGGCTCAATTACAAAATGTCAAACGTCTTCTAGAAGGAATTTACAACACTCACACTTAATTAACACTTCAAAGCATTACATAATTCAAACTACGTGACCATTCTTTCCATACAATCCTAGCTCTTTGACTTGATCTACGCCCGCTTATCTTCGTTAGTGGTAGAAGAAATCCATGTAGCACCTGTGGACATCATATACAACTTAACCGTTAGTCATTGACAACATCATACAACATTATTATTATATAATTAAAAATCGTATAACATTCGACAATATAAACTTAGATTCATTCGATTATCCTCTCGAATTCTCTTGTTCCGAGTTCGGCTTCAATTCCACATGAACCCGACGTTCTCATCCCTGCATTACATTCCAATCTCAATGCACATTGTTAGTAATCGTCAATACTCAAACGTATTGAAGCCATACCTACATACATTCATAGCAACTAACATTCATACATTCCTACATACGTACATACAATCATATCCACATACGTACATGCATACATTTTACACGCATACTTACCTATGAGCTCTTGCTTACGACTTTTATTATCATATACTTATACTATCATGTCATAATCACATCCTTCCGTATAATTAAGTCTTATACGTATTAACATACACATTTACTCATTCTTAGACGCGTTTGCCTATAAATTTTCCTTCACTAACACATAGATAAATCCATATTTATACTATCCCGAGGCCCATAACATTCACTTATATTCAAAACCAACTTAAACATTAGTTATGAGGCCTTGAAAACCATTTAAAAGAAGTTCCATGACCGAAACAACCAAGGGCCGTAAATTACGGCCTACCCAGTAAAATACGACCCAAAATACGGCTTGCCTACTGTTTACGGGCCTCAAACATGATTCTGATGCAGGGGAGGCCGGAAATTACGGCATGGGCTGTAATTTACGGCACCTGAGTCTTTGTTTCGTCCGTTTACGCTAAAACTTGCGTAACTTTCAAACCGTTTAACCTCCCGTTTCTTCCCACATGACCGTAAATTAGTCCTTGATGTGCGCAAAATACAACATATAAATTACATCAAATGTGGCATAAAACTAACCCTTTTTTAGTACTAATGTTGGAAAAAGTGTGTTTTTGTCTTCCTTTTGTATTTTCAGGATTAAATGAGCTCAAATGGACAAAAGAAGCAAAAAGGCAGCTAAATCTAACACAAATACAAGAAAAGGAACAAACGTGGCATGCCCGACCCCCCGACAGCATCATCCCAAGCAAAAACAAGAGAACAGAAGTCTGAACACTCCCCGTGCTCAGTGAGCACCGGGGCGTGCCCAAGTGTTTGCAGAAAAGACAAAGCTTAGAAGCTTCTATCACCCACCACGGGGGCGTGCCCAGCGGACACGGGGCCGTGGTCAACTCTAAGATTCGCAGAATCTGGGAAAATCTTGATAGTACAGATACGCTTCTGCACACGGGGTCGTGCCCAGCGACCACGGGGACGTGGTTAACTAATGCAGACAAACTACAATTAATGAAGAAAGGGAAGGAAGGTGGACACGGGGCCGTGCCCAATGGACACGGGGCCGTGCCCGAGCGTCTGTTCAGGCTATAAATAGGGGTGCTTGGCTCATTTGCAAACCATCCCTTGGCACATCACCTCTCTCACACTTTACCCACACTCCACCACCATCACAACACCATAATCCACCACCATCATCCATCATAGAGTGTGTGAGTCATCTCGGGATCCAAGATTGACAAGTTTCTAGTGTAATACTTTTTATTTTTAATCTTTTCGCACTTTTTTATTTGGTTATGTATTAATGACTTTAATAACTAGTTTCTTATGTTGAAGGTGAGTCTTCCTTATCGTTTGTCTGTGGTGTCTTGGCATTATTTTACTGTCTATATAAAATAAAAGATTTTCACCATTCATGTCTCCACGGTCTATATGGAGATATGTTGGCTACCTGGTCGGGGGTTAAGGAAACGGTTTGGTAAGAATCTTGCCTTGTTCAGTGTATAGATCATGCAAGGACCTGGGTCAAATTTAGTAGGACCTCCTTCAATACCCACCGGTATTGGATGGCTGGGGTCCAAACTCTTTGATCCCCTCATATGTAAGCTACTATTAAAACTTTAACCCGGCTACTTAGGACTGTATCCCTGCTAACTCAGACTACTTAGCCGAGGGTAACGTCACCTTCAAAAGAGGGGCCTACCACATTATGCATTAATAACTTAATTAATTATCTTTCAATAATCCGACCCTTTAGGATTGTATCCTTGCTGACTCAAACTACTGGGTTGAGGGTAATGTCACCTTCAAAAGAGGGGCCTACTACAATAACTAAGATAATCTCTTAAAAATTGCAAAAGTGCGGAAATAATCAAAGGTTACACTAAACACGAGTCGGATCCAAGTGATTCATCTTGTCTATATGTTTTTACTTTTATTTTATTTTTCAGCATTTTAGTTAGTTTTTATTTTACTTGTTTAAAACATTTTTCTAAACTTTTGATTTGATTAGACGTTGAGGATAAACCGGTATTAAAAGCTCTTGTGTCCTTGGACGACCTCGGTATCTTACCAACACTATACTACGCTCACGATGGGTGCATTTCCCCATATGTGTGTTTGGTGTTAGTATAATATCGTGTTTTATAAATTTAAAACTTGACTAACGTGTAAAAAGGGCTTAAAATATACTTAAATATATATCACACCACACGCGCATCAAGTTTTTGGTGCCGTTGCCTGGGACACAAGGATTTTAAGAAAGTTAGGAATCAACGGCCTAATCGTTTTTTTCTAATTTTTCTGTTTTTTTTAGGATTTTCTTAATTTTTCAGCTTCTGCAGAACTCAGCACGGGTCGTGCCCGCTAAACACTCCCCGTGCCCAATCTTTGGAACTGGCAATCCTGTTTTAAGTCAGACAGTAAGCTGAACACGGGGCCGTGCCCACTCAAGACGACCCGTGCCCAAGTTTCAGTTACTGAAAACATAATCGTAAGATCCCGACGGTTGGTAATTTCTGACACAAACATGAGTGATACTGATATTTTTTACTTTCGGCACTCTTATGGTACGTGGTGTCAAATATGTGGTGGTTCCCATAAAGATTTAGAATGTTATTTTCTAAATTATAAGCCCCATTATATAGACCCATTGTTTTCCTGTAGCCTTAAGAGGGGCGAAAGTAAAAATAATCCCTATCTCTCCCTCGAATGCTCTCAACCGGACCTTCTAGGAGAAATGCTTCTTGATGAACTATTTCAAATAGAAGATCTAATTCTTAATTGGTTAACAGAACTTAATATGGATTTCAATAATTCATCTCAGGATGATAACCAAGAAGAATTGTTGGGATCGCATTCAATTAAAAACAACTTCGTTGTTCCCGATATTACCTCTAACTCTAGCGAAGACGTGGGCGATAGTCGTCCCTGTGTCGATTGTGCCGTGAAGGACTCTCCATTGACTTCTTTCGGTGCATACATAGACCTGAGCGATTCGGCATACACCTTCTTTAACGAGAGCCCGGAAAAGGGTTGGACTTGTCCACTTACATTTAGCATAGGAATCACCCTCACCGACAACCTCTTGCGTTCTCGTCTTAATCTAGAGCAATTAAGGTATCTTAGGCACTTTGGGGTTGTTCCATCCAGTAAGGAACCGCCCGATCCGGATGGATTCCTTAAAAATAGACGAAACTTCATAAACAGCCTCTAGACACGGGGTCGTGTCCAGGTCAACACGCCCCCGTGTCCACCAAAAGATTCCCGTCTGATTTCGTGTCAGAATACGGACAAAATATGTCAGGATCTTGCCTGCACACGGGGCCGTGTCCAGCCGACACGGGGCCGTGTCCAGCCGACACGGGGCCGTGTGCAGCATGTTGTCGTTTTCTATAAATGCAGCCAAGAATCCTACACATTTGGACCATTCCAGGGACAGAGATTTGGGGGAATCTTCTCACATACCATCCTAGGTATTTTCTAAAAGAAGTTTCTCAACAACCTTCTTGTCCTTTCCTCTTTTATCCACTTTCATCTTCTTCAATTTTTCCTTAATACTTCCATTAGAGCTTGAAATCTCCATAATTTCAAGCTTTATTGACATGTTTGTTAGATTTTTATTCATGGAATCTTGTTAAAAATAAGTTCTACAACAATGTTTTAAGTTGTTTCTGCTTAAAAACGTTTTAAAAATCACGAAAACAAATTAAAACTCCATGATTCCTTGTTCCAAAAATCTGCAGACATCTGAACACGGGGCCGTGTTCATTGAACGAGTTTTTTTACTGAAATAGTGCTAATATCAAAAATGAAATCAAAACTAATGCTGGTTCCCAAAATATTTTACAAATAATGCCATTGCCAATCTGAATGGCGATTTTTTTAGAATGTAGTAGGCTGTTCAGAAATGCAGGCTTTTTGCAGGGAATGGACAGACCTTATCAGCCAATCATTGAACCTGTACCTTATCAGCCAATCTTATTGGCGAATTCCTGCAGTTATAGCCAATATAAATGGCAAAAAGTACCTGGCTGACAATATAGCCATTCTGATTGGCGAAAAGCTTGTATTCTGCACACATAGCCATTATTAATGGCGAAAATGTGCTAAGAACCCCATTAGAAATGGCGAAAACTTTTCATTTTCTGCACAAAAGCTGAAAAGGACTGAATTAGTATATTGTAAAGTGTAGTGTAGTGGTTGGTTGATATATGGTTTTTATTTGAAGACTTCTCATCTTTTTGCTGGAAAATTCTTACTGTTGGCCTTACAAATTACACCGTATGCCAAATTTAATGTAGCTGGCAATGGATGCGTCTTCTCTGCAAGTCCTATGAAGTTGCAACTTGTAAGCTAAATTATCTAAACTAAGACTGGGTGGCCACAAACCGACATGAACAGCTTTATTAATTATATACAATTGAATTACTTTATTTGTTCCCTCATCGTGGAGGTCCCCACAAGCTAATGCTTATGTTCATTGTGTTGATTCAGGTCCCTACTAAAACAAACACTCAAATAACACACTCATGTATGTATGTAAATGTGAAGAAAATGTGCAGAGGATTTGCTTCTTTATTCTAAATGAAAGATGAAAAAGGGTACAAAAGAAACATACTGCACTATCCTATATATATAACAAAACAAATAAAACATTTGCTAGTCCATAAACTCCACGTAAAGCTCCATGCCCCATGACTTCCACCACATGAAACTCTATTTTTTCTCCACATCATTCGGTCAACATACCACTCGGTCAATACACCACATTTTCTTTATTAAGTTATGTGCAGCCTCTAAACAATGGGTATAATCCCATTATTCTAATAAGATTCGATCAAACAACTTTTGACCCGTTAGCTAGACCCGACTAATGAACCGTTGACCGTGACCCATGACCCGTAACCAAACCGATTAACCCAACACATTGTATTTGCTTTTGGTGTTGTACTATATATAGGTCAAGTTGTAACATGTGGACTTGTTAAGTTTCTTGACTTGAACCATTCAATGTGTTCATATTATGCCAGAAAGACATTGATGGGTCTTTGACAGTTCACACCACCAATAAAGGCATTGTATAAATCCAAGAAACCAATGTGAAGCTTCATGTCACCCCCCCCCCCCCCCAGTTGGCATATAAATGTTATAACTTGGGTTGAATTCTTTTTTTCAGGTATGCACTTCCAATTCCTCTTTCTTTCTTGAATAGTATTTTGTATTATTATGTGTTCATAGTAATCTTGAACTGCTGTGAATCATGTTTATAAAATATATTCTTTATGCATGATTAGTTTGTATTTTCCTTTCCTATGATTTTGGGGTGGGTGTTCAACTTGAAATTCTTGTAGGAGAGGGAGGATAAGATCATGATAGGTCTGAGTCTGACCACACACAAACTAATTCAGTCCTTTTCAGCTTTTGTGCAGAAAATGAAAAGTTTTCGCCATTTCTAATGGGGTTCTTAGCAGATTTTCGCCATTAATAATGGATGTGTGTGCAGAATATAAGCTTTTCGCCATTCAGAATGAGTGTATTGTCAGCCAGGTACTTTTCGCCATTTATAACGGCTATAACTACAGGAATTCGCCAATAAGATTGGCTGATAAGGTACAGGTTCAATGATTGGTGGCTGATAACTTCCATGGCAAATGATTTGGTCCTGCAATTTCCTTTAAAAACCTGCAAGATCCTGAAAAAATCAGAACAGCCTACTACATTCTAAAAAAATCGCCATTCAGATTGGCAATGGCATTATTTGTTAAATATTTTGGGAACCAGCATTAGTTTTGATTTCATTTTTTATATTAGCACTATTTCAGTAAAAAAACTCTCATTGAACACGGGGCCGTGTCCGAGGTACTGCTCCCATAAAATTGAACTCTTTTCGGTATGTTTTCTCAGAATGGCGAGCAGAACTAGCGGAACATCTTCATCGCACTCCAGAAACAACCGACAAGGGAGAAGGTCATCAACGGTTGAAGATTCTCTTGTAAACTACGTTTACTCCTTAAGAGAAGCCATTGATGAGATGACGGGAGTAGAAGAAGCATTGGTCGACCGTATTAATCATTTGACGGTGGGACTAGAGGGATGTCTTCGAGAGGTCAACCTTTTGCACCAAAGGTTGAACATTCTCGCTTCTCCTCCTTTGGTACCAATTATCACCCAAAGGGCATGGAATGTGATACCGGAAGTCATCATTTCGGCCGAATGGTACGCCATACATTCGGAACCCCCTCGAGACATACTATAAGGGGTTCCGATTGGTGTCACTCCCCCTCCATAAGATGTTGAGAAAAATGAATCCGCCTTCTTCCTCCCGAGAGAGATAGAAGAATGGCTTTAACAACATCTAGGGAACACCCCTCGGCTCGGAGTTCTACAAAGCTTTTAGATACCGGAAAACTATTTCCGGAATTTTGGTTCTTATTGTAAAAGTGGAGCTCCTTAGGATGATTTTATGTATCACTTAACCTATCTAATTTAGGACCCTTATCTTTTATTTTTCTACTTTGTTTTCAGTTTTCTAGGACTATTATGTAATTTTCTCTATTTAATGGAATGACGGCTTTTAGTTAAATTGGTGTTTGGATGATGTTGTAATGAGTGAAACACACTCGGATGGTGAAGGATACTAAGGGAAACTTGAACCCGCACCCCATGCACAAAAATAGGGCCACCCGACAATTTTTTTTTCATTACAGCAAGTTCAGCACGGCGTCGTGCTCGCCCAACACGCCCCGTGCCCAACCATCTGCAGAAAATGCCCAGTTCAGGTAACTGGACACGGGGCGTGCTCACTGAACACGCCCCCGTGCCTAGGCTTCTGTTTCTTTTTATTCATTTTGTTACTGGCAATCTGAACACGGGGTCGTGCCCGGACACCACGGGGCCGTGTCCAGACGCCCAGTAACATAAATTTTTGCTTTTTCACACATTTTTACACATTCAATCAACCTAAAAACTTATTTTTGGGACACATTGAGGACAATGTGTAATTTAAGTGTGGGGGGATGCTAAAACCTTGAATCTTGCAAGTCCTAATTACAAGCCTTACACAAAACTCTATTGGAACCGCTAATCACCCCAATTTTTTTTCAAAAAATTTTCACTTTTTTTACTTGTCTAGGTTTAACTTGGGAATTTCAAGTTCTAAAAAGGTTATATTTTTACATGTTTACAATCGATAGCGTCGTGATAAAAATAACCAACATAAGAAAATTATGAAACGGCATGACAAGTTTAGTTAAAATTTGATTATATATACTTGATCACATAAAAACTCATTCCCACAAAAAGTGAGTTTTGAGCCTTTATTGAGCATACAAATACATATCTTTAAACTAAATGCTCATTTTTCGTTTCTTGTGTGAATAGCCCTCTTGGTTCTTACGACTCTAGAACTTGCCACGACAATACATTACCGGTCCTTACCAACTTAAACCTGAGTAAGTAAATGAAGGAGGCATTAGGACTAACCCTTTTTAGTTCTACACCATTATTTTTCTTTTTTTACCACCTACCCAAAATCCCCCTAGTTAACCCCTTTGAGCCTAAACATTTTCATTTCATAACCCAAAACAAAACAACCCTTTCACCCACCAAAACCTTTTTATTTTTTAACCATTTTTTTAGTAACAAGCTCGGTTTTGCTTATGACTTAATTATCAAAAAAAAAACAAATAAATAAAATAAAATTTATTTTTGATGAAGCAAAAAGAAATAAACAAACAAGTTTATCAAAAATAACTTTGTTTGAATAATGGCTTCATCAAAATAAAAATTGCAAAAATAAAAAGTCTTACGAAAACCGACGCTTTTTACGCCTTTCGCCCTTTTACTAACCACTAACCCAACCACCCACCTTTAACCCAAGCTTAACCCTTCACCCAAAAGTCCTCTTGATATTTACAAAGGTATATAGTTAAAAAGGAGGAGGATTGATTGCTTGGCAAGCTTATGGTATGAGTAAGTTCCATGCCGCTCTCGAGTGATTCACTAAAATACATCTTCGGCTGAGTGTTGAGTGATCCCCGTGAGGTATGTGAACTTGTATATAAGTGGAATTTTAAAAAAGGCGTGTTATGCCCTAATAAGTAATTTATCTTATGAAATGTTTTAAATAAATCATGACGAATAGGATTGTAAGTAAATAAAAATAAAATTTAATAAAGAATTTTGGAAATCCTGACACTCTATGACAAGCCCAAAACCTTCTCTTCTACCCATTCCATTTGGGAGTGTAAGCCACAAAATAAAGAGTTTTGATTGAGGACAAGCAAAGATTCAAGTGTGGGGGTATTTGATGTGCGCAAAATGCAACATATAAATTACATCAAATGTGGCATAAAACTAACCCTTTTTAGTACTAATGTTGGAAAAAGTGTGTTTTTGTCTTCCTTTTGTATTTTCAGGATTAAATGAGCTCAAATGGACAAAAGAAGCAAAAAGGCAGCTAAATCTAACACAAATACAAGAAAAGGAACAAACGTGGCATGCCCGACCCCTCGACAGCATCTTCCCAAGCAAAAACAAGAGAACAGAAGGCTGAACACGCCCCGTGCTCAGTGAGCACGGGACCGTGCCCAATTGTTTGCAGAAAAGACAAAGCTGTAGAAGCTTCTATCACCCACCATGGGGGCGTGCCTAGCGGACACGGGGCCGTTGTCAACTCTAAGATTTGCAGAATCTGGGGAAATCTTGATAGTACAGATACGCTTCTGCACACGGGGTCGTGCCCAGTGAACACGGGGGCGTGGTCAACTAATGCAGACAAACTGCAATTAATGAAGAAAAAGAAGGAAGGTGGACACGGAGCCGTGCCCAATGGACACGGGGCCGTGCCCGAGCGTCTGTTCAGGCTATAAATGTAAGGACCTGCAAAAATGTCCAAAAACGAACCGTAAGTGAAAACCCGGACCCCTGAAACCCTAATGTGCATGAAAAACTAAGAAATCAAGAAAATTGGGTTTCAGGCGGGCCGCGTAAACCATAAGAGGAGTTTACGCGGGCCGCGTCAAAGTGTTGTTGACCGGATAAGCCTGCCGGGCCACGCGTCGCACACGTGGCAGACCTACCGATGACACCGTAGCCCTAGTCGTAGACTAGGTGACCCTCGCGGGCCACGTAAGGTTTAAGTATGGGTTACGTGGGCCGCGTAAAACCCAAAAATCAGCTATAAATTGCTAGGGCATGAGCAGTTCATCTGTGTCGAAAATTTTGATCAAAAACGAAAGTATACTGCTCCAAATCATAATTTCCAGTAGAGAAGCGCTGCTACGATACAGGGTATTAACTCGATCGCTGCTACGATTCAATGTCCGATCGATTGAAACCAATCCGATGGATGTTTAAGTGCTGCCCGAATTAGGGCTATACTTTGTCATTCGTCGTGAGGGTTTTAATCTCGTGAGTTATCGTAAATGCTGTATTAAGTTACTGACCTAGTTCGTATGCATTGTTGTTTAAATTAGGTTATCAGGCTTATCAGTAGGCTAAACTCTGCCCGTTTAAATCTGTAATGTGAGTCATTCTCTTTTTATCAACAATGTTTTACAATACTCCGATCATTTTCAAAAGTTATAATTACAGGGATTAAGTCGTAGTTATCTTAAATCACTGGCTAGTGGGGTATTGTGCACATTACTAATTTCTCACGGTTAGGTTCATTAACCTAACAGTGATAATCATCACTACTTGGGTGAAAGGACCCAATAGTGGTATGACCATCGTCACAAGGCTGTGACACGGCGCCAGATAAAAATAAGATAGTAGCCATTGTAATCGCTCTTATGCTGTAATTCATAGCTATGTGTCGTTTTATCAAATTGGGTGACTCGCCAGTATTTCCCCGTTGATAAAATGTTTTTAAAACATATTTCAGGTGACCTACTGTGAATCAAGGAAAAGTGCTACGGAGCACTAACAAGCTTGAAGTAGTGGCTCAGTTAAATAAATAAACATGTTTTGTTAAACGAGGAATTTCCTAGTAAATTCCCTCTATTGTAAATTACGGGGTTTATCTCAAAGTATGAAATAAAATAATCGGGCATTTTTAAGTTGAAAAGATCCTGTTAAATCTTCCGCTGTCAATTCAAATAATAAATACCACGGGTTTCTGTCCCGCGACTCCGGAACCGGGTAAAACCGGGACGGGGGCCGTGACAGAAAAAGGTGGTATCAGAGCCACTGATTTAAGCCAATTAAGTATTTAGAAATACTTAATTTTTTCTGATTGCCATTCTGTGATTCTGTGAAAATTTAATTTACAAAATTTTAACTTAGAATTTGTGTGTTTCTTCATGTATGCTAACAGCATGAATGAACTATCAGAAGCACTTCAAAATTTTTCTATCCATAGCTCAGATATGGATACCACCAGTACTTTTACTGGCTACCAGGTTGGCACTGAAGAGCCAATAGTATTCCAAGCCCAACCTCAGGAGAAACCAAAACCGAAAAAGAGAAGAAGACTTGTAGGCTGGAGGCCTGTGCGTAGGAAGAAACCAGCAACACAGAAAGTTGTAAAGACTGAGGATCCCAAGGATAAAGGCAAAGGAATAGAGATCGGGGAAAATTCAGGGCAAGCCCAGGAGATGCCACCCTGGGAGGAGCTGGACCGCCTATTAGCAAATAGCGACCTCATCGGACCTGCCGATGGAAATCTCTTCAATTACCCAGCTGAAGCCCAACTTCCAGTTAATCTGGAACCGGCTATTCCAGATCCCCTTATTAACCCCTGACCTCTAGGAGAGCTGGAAGAATGGTGGACCACTGACTGGCAGTTTCAGAACCTCTTGAATAACCCTAATACCTTTTTCCCCCAATTTGATCCTGAGCCCCCACTACACCCACCTATGAGCTCCGAAAATTTGGCTGAACTCCGCCACTATGGCGAGGAGCTGGTGGACGCCAGAAATAGAATCCGGGAAGTAGGGGAGAGGATATCCTGGAAATACGACGAGAGGGAACGTCGTTTCTGAGGTGCCAGCAGACGGAATCGTATGTGGTTGTGGAATGTTTGTTTAATAATAATATAATAATAAAAATATAATTATGTAAATTAACAAACAAAAAAAAACTTGTGTAATATATCTGGTAATGTACGGACGCATATTAATATATAAAAATATCAACGTCTCAAGGTCGACAATTTTGGTTATACGTGTTGACGTGATTATGTGCGATTGCTTTATTGTGTTTGGTTGTTATTTAATTTGTGCTAATCATTTATATATATATTAATTACCAGATGGAACACGCTGGTAATGAACCTGTTAACGAGGTTAATCAATCTGAGCAAAACCATGAAGATTAATTTCTAAATAGGCAAGATATAGAGAATATCGTTGCTCAGGGAATAGCCAATGCTATTCCAGCAATCCTTGCTGCTGCCCGAAATCCAGTTGAACCTCAACAAATTATTCCCAGCAAACGTACTCATGGCGAAAATTTTAGTAATAGTGTAAACGGAGGCGGCAACAATACCAATAATGATAATGATGGGATGCAAGCCCCATTCCTTAAGAAAATGAAAGCTGCAACGCCTGGTTGCACTTACAAGGAATTCCTTGCCTGCAAACCGGCTGAATTTGCAGGCAACGAAGGGGCAACTGCTGCACTGCGTTGGTTGGAGAAAACCGAGGCAATAATTAAAATAAGTAAATGTGCCGAGGAAGACAAGGTCATGTACGCGTCGAATCTTTTAAAGAAGGGGCGCTAGAATGGTGGAATACGGTACTACAAGCTAAAGGAAGCGATGTGGCCTATGCCATGAATTGGGAAGAATTTAAAAGTCTGGTGGAAAGAAAATTCTGTCCCGAATATGAAAAAGAGCAAATGGCAAATAAATTCTTGAACCACCGGATGGTGGATGTAGACTGTCGAGGGTATAGTTCGACATTCTTCGAGTATGCTAGAGTTGTACCAACCCTGGCTTCGCCATAACCGGTACTTATTTCTCACTATATTTGGGGTTTGATTGGCGAAATCCATGATATCGTTTGTGACACCCCAGGAAAATCAGGAAAACCATACAACTTAACTAGCTTCCTCAGTGAGTACGTACCAAATTTCGGGATGAAATTTCTTTCAACTTGGGGATAATGTGACAACTCGTATTTCCGAACCTATCTTTGCACTTTGATGTAACGAATGTGAACGTGATGTGATTATATGAAAGTGATTGATTAATGAATGTTATGTTTGATACGTGCTTGTGTAATGTATGTATGTATATAAACGGCTCAAACGCACAACGCTCACCCAATCGCACAAGCCCATTCGGGCCACACTTTTGCATCCGAGACCAAAGGGCAGCCCAAGCTTGGGTTCGGCCCATTACACTTGTGTCGCATAACACATGAGGGGAATGCAGACTCCTCATTTGTTTACTAAACACCACACACACATAAACCCTAGCTTTCTCTCATCCTCTCTCTCTCACACTCGACGGCAAACACACCCTCTCTATCGAAGATCATAGTGTTCGGATCATCCTCCTGTTCGGATCATACTTGTTATATTCTCTTAATCGGTTAGTACTTTAATTGTTAATTGTATGATGTTGTGATTCATATGTTCTTTAGTGATGCTTTGCGAATAAGATACGATTGATTCATGTTATGAATAGATGATAGGGGCTTGCATGTATGATGCTACTGATCGATTTAGGGATTGTCATATATATGATGTAACTAGTAATCTAGATGTAGAATCGGATATATATATATAATCGGCTGTTGGGTCATGATATTCGAAGGGGTCGTATGATGATTGGTATGACATGTTGATGTAAAAGTTGCTAGCCTAATGATCCGGATTGAATGTTTGATTATTGCTCATAACTAGGATTAGTTAGGGTTCATGAGAATTGATTTGAATATATATTCAGTTTGATCGATTGGATGTTAAAAAGAATAGTTGGAAATTGTTAATTGATAATTGACAAATTTGGAAACTGTTAAATGGTTGTAACCGAATGACAAGATATTCGGATGTCTAAACTGATCGCACAAGACCTCTTGGTCGCACAAGAGGTCCACTCGCACAAGACTCCGGGTCGCACAAGGAGTCCAGTCGCACAAGGCACCCACAGTCGCACAAGACTTATTGGATCGCACAAGTGATAATGTTTGTTAACTGTTGGGCCTCAAAGCCCAAACCTAGTCGCACAACCCAATCGGATCGCACAAGACTTGTGTGTCTATTTGGGCCGATACATGTTAGGACTGTTATGCAAATTGTTGGGTTGGGTGTATATGTTGGGCCGGGTGTGTTACAGAATCGCACAAGATATGTTATAAGGACCGTGTTCATGTTTATAGTATTGTTGGGTTCTTGATAATGGGTCGGGTTTTATTGGGCTCCAATGGATGACTCGCACAAGACCACTAAGCTTGTGCGAGCCCAATCTTGAATACGAGATAACTGTTGAACGTGATGTTGCATGTTGCCATGACCCGTATGTGTTTCTTATATGTTATCTATGTGATACTTGTGTGCACTACTTGAAACCAAAACTTGACTTGTATGGTAACCATGTTAGGACGTGGTTGACCACTAGCTGCTAGACTTGACCTTTCTGTGTATCTGCCGAGCAAACCAAGGTGAGTTCACACTAGCCAAGGCATGGGATTCCCAGGGGTTGGGAATGGGATTTGGATAACTACTCGTACAACCATTACTATTAAAACTACTTATTACTGTCCTCGGATTGAAGGGCACGTACGTAAAACCTACGTACCGTTATACCTATTACTGTCCTCGGATTGAAGGGCACGTACGTAAAGCCTACGTACACGATCTTAAGACCATCAACTCTATCAAAGGAAGTCCCTCAATTATCGACTTAATCGCTGAGGCCTAGGGCGAGCGGGTCATTAGTTAATAGCGCTATTAGGTTTAACAAACCTCACACCGTGCCAGTCGGACGGGCGTGTACTAATGGACTATGGGCAAAGGGTCAATGCTGATAGACATTGACTTAGGGCACCTCTTACATTTTCATAGCAGTCGATACACGTGGTCTTGTAACACATGGGAAGCCCCCACTAATCATCGCACACATGCCTGGACTGGCCGCGATAAGGATTAATACGATACATGGTTTACAAAACGAACATACGATTTACGAAATGAATTCTTTAACCAAACAACCAACTGTGAACTCGCTCAACTTTGTTGTTGATTCGTTGCTACATGCCTTGCATGTCATTAGGTACTCATGGAGCTTGCACAGGGAGGAACAGTTGTTGTGGGACATGGCAGTGTGTGCCATGCTTTAAACATTACTATATTTCATACTTAATACTTGCTATGGGTTTTACAATTTTGCTTCCGCTAAACACTTAACTATGCTTTGGTTTTTGGACACCTTTCATATTGTTTGGTTAAATTATGTTTACTTACATGCTCGTTCAATATGATTGGTGGCTTGATCCTGGTCAGTCACGCCTCCAAGCGGTGATACTCCGCATGTGGATTTTGGGGGTGTGACAGATTGGTATCAGAGCCATTGGTTATAGAGAACTTGGTTTTAATAAGGGAAAACGTTTTTGTTAAAACCAGACTATAACCTGTACAGTGCTCTACGATCCACAACGACGCTTCACTCCACGTGCAAGACTCGACATTCTAGGTGATATGGTTTATGTTATATTACCTACATGATAGATTACGTAGAACTTTGCTCATGATATGCTTAGCTAGAATAGCTACTGTTGCTTGAACACGTATGTGCTTACTCTCTCCTGTCATCGCACTTTCGCGAACCCTTCTCACTCATGTTTCTCTTGATATGAAGATCATGTCTGGACGCATTAACATGACACAAGCCCAGTTGACGGCTCTGATTAACGAACAGGTTGCTGCGGCACTTGCAGCCGCACAAGCAGGAGGTATACCCTGCAATTTAAAACTCATTCTAGGATCTTTAGGTCCTACTCTCGTGAACCTACCTTTGTGTTAAACTTTGTCCTTTCTTACACCCACAACAGGTCAACATGCTCAGCCACCTGTGTGCACCTTCAAAACTTTTATGGACTGCCGACCCACTACTTTTAGCAGCACTGAAGGAGCAGTAGGCCTCCTCCACTGGTTTGAGAAACTAGAATCTGTGTTCGAAATGTGTGAATGCCCTGAGGCACGCAGGGTGAAGTATGCTACCGGCACTCTCGAGGGTTTAGCCCTCACATGGTGGAACGCTCAGGTCCAAATGCTGGGGTTGGTTGCTGCTAACGCCACCCCATGGAACAATTTTAAAGAGATGATCAAGGAGGAATACTGCAGTCGTGATGACATTCATAAGTTGGAAGTCGAGTTCTTCAACCTCAAGATGACGGGGTCAGAAATTGAGGCGTATACGAAGAGATCGAATGAGCTTGCATTACTGTGTCCTACCATGGTGGACCCTCCAATTAAGCGTATTGAACTTTTTCTCAAGGGCTTAGTGCCAGAAATCCAAAGTCACGTGACTTCAGCAAACCTCGCCACCATCCAGCAGGTTGTTCAGTTGGCTCATCGTCTCACTGACCGGGCGGTGGAGCAAAACCGGTTACCAAAACGTATTAGTGCTACAGCTACCTCTGAAACTCCCAGTGACAACAAACGTAAATGGGATGGAGCTTCAAGCAGAGGTTCAACTTCTGTTCAGTCCCAGTCGCAGCAGAGAAGAACTGAAGATTTTAAGAGCCCTAGTCAGCAATCTTCTGGTAGCCAAGGGCAAAGTGGCTATCGAGGGAACCTTCCAAAGTGCAACAGATGTAACAAACATCATAATGGTCAGTGAAACAAGGTTCGTTGCCAGAGGTGTCTCAAGATGGGTCACGAAGCTAAGGATTGTAGGAGCTTATGACCTGTGAATTAGAACCAGCGACAACAACCACCAGCTCCACAAGATCAACAGCAGCAACAACGAGACAACAAAGGGTGCTTTCAGTGTGGAGCTGAAGGCCATTTCAAGAGAGATTGTCCCCAGCTGAACAGGAACCCTAACAACAACAACAACAACAACAATCACAACAATCAGGGGAATGGGAACAATGTGGGTAACAATGGCAACGGTGCAAGGGGTCGTGTGTTTGTAATTGGCCAGGGAGAAGCGAGGAATGATCCCAATGTTGTGACGGGTAAGTTCCTTCTCGACGAATTTTACGTTACTGTCTTATTTGATTCGGGTGCTGATACTAGTTATGTGTCCCAAAAAGTTAGTCAACTGCTTAAGCGTACCCCAACACCTTTGAACCCCAAGCACGCTGTAGAGTTAGCTAATGGTAAAAGTATAGAGGTCACACACGTAGTCAAAGGTTGTAATCTTGTTTTTGCCGATCACACTTTCTCGATCGACCTCCTTCCTATCACTCTGGGTAGTTTCGACGTTGTCATAGGGATGGACTGGTTATCCCAACACCAAGCAGAGATTCTTTGCAACGAAAAGATTGTCCGTATTCCTCGCCCAGGTGATGAACCTCTCATGATTCGTGGCGATAAGAGTGGTGCTGTTGTGAGCATCATCTCTTTCCTTAAGGCTCAGAAGTGCTTGAGGAAGGGTCACACTGCTATACTGGCTCTAGTTACTGACACCTCGAAGAAAGAGAAGAAGATAGAAGATTTTCCAATTGTACGCGACTATCCTGAGGTATTCCCTGAGGAATTGCCTGGCCTTCCGCCTCATAGGCAAGTCGAGTTTCAAATTGAGCTAGCTCCTGGAGCAGCGCCCATAGCTCGTGCACCGTATCGCTTAGCTCCATCAGAGTTGAAAGAGCTATCTACGCAACTACAAGAACTCTTGGATAAGGGTTTTATTCGTCCTAGCTCTTCGCCCTGGGGAGCTCCGGTGCTATTTGTGAAGAAGAAAGACGGTACGTTCAGAATGTGCATCGACTACCATGAACTGAACAAGGTGACTGTGAAGAATCGCTATCCTCTTCCATGCATTGACGACTTGTTCGACCAGCTGCAAGGGTCGATCTACTATTCAAAGATTGATTTGAGATCAGGATATCACCAGCTGAGAGTCCGAGAAGAGGACGTCTCTAAAACGGCTTTTAGGACCCGTTATGGGCATTATGAGTTTTTGGTTATGCCTTTTGGGCTGACAAACGCACCTGTGGTCTTCATGGACTTGATGAATCGAGTGTGCAAGCCATACCTAGACAAGTTCGTCATTGTATTCATCGATGACATCCTGATTTATTCGAAGAGTCAGGAGGAACACGAACAACATCTACGACTCATTTTGGAACTCCTTCGAACAGAACAGCTGTACGCCAAGTTTTCAAAATGCGACTTCTGGCTTTGTGAAGTCCATTTCTTAGGCCATGTGGTGAACAAGGATGGGATTCACGTTGATCCATCCAAGGTAGATTCGATCAAAAGCTGGCCTGCACCTCGTACGCCAATGGAAATCCGCCAATTCTTGGGCTTGGCAGGTTACTACAGGAGGTTCATTAAGGATTTTTCCAAGATTGCACAGCCTCTCACCTCCCTAACGCAGAAAGGCGTTGTTTATCGATGGGGAAATGCACAGGAATTAGCATTTCAACATCTAAAGGATAGACTTTGCAGTGCACCTATCCTTTCATTGCCAGAGGGCACAGACGACTTGGTGGTTTACTGCGACGCGTCAATTCAGGGTCTTGGTTGCGTGCTGATGCAACGAGATAAGGTTATAGCCTACGCCTCATGCCAACTCAAAGTTCATGAAAAGAACTACACTACACACGATCTAGAGCTGGGAGCGGTTGTTTTTGCACTTAAGATAGGGAGACACTACCTGTATGGTACCAAATGTGCTATCTACACCGACCACAGGAGCCTCGAACATATCTTCAAACAGAAGGAACTGAATATGCGACAACGACGATGGGTCGAACTGCTGAATGACTACGAATGCTCGATCAGGTACCACCCAGGCAAAGCCAATGTTGTGGCTGACGCCCTCAGTCGAAAGGACACTGCGCCTAAGCGCGTACGAGCTTTACAACTCACTATACAGTCTAGTCTTCCTTCGCAAATACGAGACGCTCAGATAGAAGCATTGAAACCGGAAAACGTCAGGGCTGAAGCCCTACGTGGCTCAAGGCAACGATTAGAACGAAAGGAATACGGTGCTTACTACGTAACAGGACACATTTGGGTCCCACTCTATGGCAACCTACGAGAGCTTGTGATGGATGAGGCACACAAGTCTCGCTACTCAGTACATCCTGGTTCAGATAAGATGTACCACGATATCAAAACTACATATTGGTGGCCTAGCATGAAAGCTCACATAGCGATGTACGTTAGCAAGAGCTTGACTTGTGCGAGAGTCAAGTCGGAATATCAGAAACCTTCAGGCCTACTCCAACAACTAGAAATACCACAATGGAAATGGGAGCAAATTTCCATGGATTTTGTTACTGGCCTGCCTAGATCTCAACGTGGTTACGATACTATTTGGGTGATCGTGGATCGACTCACAAAGTCTGCTCACTTCTTGGCTATCAAGGAAACGGATAAGTTCTCCACACTAGCAGACGTATATCTTAAGGAAGTTGTCTCGAGGCACGGAGTGCCCACCTCTATTATCTCAGATCGAGATGCACGTTTTACGTCAGAACTGTGGCAAGCAATGCACAAGTCTTTTGGCTCACGTCTAGATATGAGCACAGCTTATCGCCCATAAACGGATGGGCAGTCTGAACGCACCATCCAGACCCTCGAAGACATGCTTAGGGCATGTGTAATTGACTTTGGCAACGGCTGGGAAAAGCATCTGCCACTTGTGGAATTTTCATACAATAACAGCTACCACACCAGCATTAAAGCTGCTCCGTTTGAAGCATTGTACGGGCGTAAATGCCGGTCACCTCTTTGTTGGGCAGAGGTGGGGGATAGTCAGATCACTGGCCCAGAACTTGTGGTAGACACAACAGAGCGAATCGCTCAAATACGACAACGAATGGTGGCAGCTCGTGACCGTCAGAAAATCTACGCCAATCAGGGCAGGAAACCCCTCGAGCTCCAGGTTGGGGAGCGAGTGCTACTCAAAGTTTCACCCTGGAAGGGTGTGGCTCATTTTGGTAAACGAGGCAAACTTAACCCACGATATGTTGGACCTTTCGAAGTCATCGAGAAAATAGGCAAGGTGGCCTACAAACTGAACTTACCAGCAGAACTCAGTGCGGTTCACAACATTTTTCACGTGTTAAATCTGAAGAAGTGTCTGTCAGATGAGACCCACATAGTTCCTTTGAAGGAGCTTACTATCGACGAGCAGTTACGATTCGTCAAGGAACCAGTTGAAATCACGGACCGGGATGTTAAGGTCCTCAAGCACACTAGAATACCTCTCGTTCGAGTTCATTGGAACTCACGTCGCGGCCCAGAGTTCACCTGGGAACGCGAAGATCAGATGAAACAAAAGTATCCCCAATTATTCGCAAACAGTACAACCACTACTGAGGCCGAAGCTACGGAATTTCGGGACGAAATTCCAGATCAACGGGGGGAGGATGTGACACCCCAGGAAAATCAGGAAAACCATACAACTTAACTAGCTTCCTCAGTGAGTACGTACCAAATTTCGGGACGAAATTTCTTTCAACTTGGGGATAATGTGACAACTCGTATTTCCGAACCTATCTTTGTACTTTGATGTAACGAATGTGAACGTGATGTGATTATATGAAAGTGATTGATTAATGAATGTTATGTTTGATACGTGCTTGTGTAATGTATGTATGTATATAAACGGCCCAAACGCACAACGCTCACCCAATCGCACAAGCCCATTCGGGCCACACTTTTGCATCCGAGACCAAAGGGCAGCCCAAGCTTGGGTTCGGCCCATTACACTTGTGTCGCATAACAAATGAGGGGAATGCAGACTCCTCATTTGTTTACTAAACACCACACACACACAAACCCTAGCTTTCTCTCATCCTCTCTCTCTCACACTCGACGGCAAACACACCCTCTCTATCGAAGATCATAGTGTTCGGATCATCCTCCTGTTCGGATCATACTTGTTATATTCTCTTAATCGGTTAGTACTTTAATTGTTAATTGTATGATGTTGTGATTCATATGTTCTTTAGTGATGCTTTGCGAATAAGATACGATTGATTCATGTTATGAATAGATGATAGGGGCTTGCATGTATGATGCTACTGATCGATTTAGGGATTGTCATATATATGATGTAACTAGTAATCTAGATGTAGAATCGGATATATATATATAATCGGCTGTTGGGTCATGATATTCGAAGGGGTCGTATGATGATTGGTATGACATGTTGATGTAAAAGTTGCTAGCCTAATGATCCGGATTAAATGTTTGATTATTGCTCATAACTAGGATTAGTTAGGGTTCATGAGAATTGATTTGAATATATATTCAGTTTGATCGATTGGATGTTAAAAAGAATAGTTGGAAATTGTTAATTGATAATTGACAAATTTGGAAACTGTTAAATGGTTATAACCGAATGACAAGATATTCGGATGTCTAAACTGATCGCACAAGACCTCTTGGTCGCACAAGAGGTCCACTCGCACAAGACTCCGGGTCGCACAAGGAGTCCAGTCGCACAAGGCACCCACAGTCGCACAAGACTTATTGGATCGCACAAGTGATAATGTTTGTTAACTGTTGGGCCTCAAAGCCCAAACCTAGTCGCACAACCCAATCGGATCGCACAAGACTTGTGTGTCTATTTGGGCCGATACATGTTAGGACTGTTATGCAAATTGTTGGGTTGGGTGTATATGTTGGGTCGGGTGTATTACAGAATCGCACAAGATATGTTATAAGGACCGTGTTCATGTTTATAGTATTGTTGGGTTCTTGATAATGGGTCGGGTTTTATTGGGCTCCAATGGTTGACTCGCACAAGACCACTAAGCTTGTGCGAGCCCAATCTTGAATACGAGATAACTGTTGAACGTGATGTTGCATGTTGCCATGACCCGTATGTGTTTCTTATATGCTATCTATGTGATACTTGTGTGCACTACTTGAAACCAAAACCTGACTTGTATGGTAACCATGTTAGGACGTGGTTGACCACTAGCTGCTAGACTTGACCTTTCTGTGTATCTGCCGAGCAAACCAAGGTGAGTTCACACTAGCCAAGGCATGGGATTCCCAGGGGTTGGGAATGGGATTTGGATAACTACTCGTACAACCATTACTATTAAAACTACTTATTACTGTCCTCGGATTGAAGGGCACGTACGTAAAACCTACGTACAGTTATACCTATTACTGTCCTCGGATTGAAGGGCACGTACGTAAAGCCTACGTACACGATCTTAAGACCATCAACTCTATCAAAGGAAGTCCCTCAATTATCGACTTAATCGCCGAGGCCTAGGGCGAGCGGGTCATTAGTTAATAGCGCTATTAGGTTTAACAAACCTCACACCGTGCCAGTCGGACGGGCGTGTACTAATGGACTATGGGCAAAGGGTCAATGCTGATAGACATTGACTTAGGGCACCTCTTACATTTTCGTAGCAGTCGATACGCGTGGTCTTGTAACACATGGGAAGCCCCCACTAATCATCGCACACATGCCTGGACTGGCCGCGATAAGGATTAATACGATACATGGTTTACAAAACGAACATACGATTTACGAAATGAATTCTTTAACCAAACAACCAACTGTGAACTCGCTCAACTTTGTTGTTGATTCGTTGCTACATGCCTTGCAGGTCATTAGGTACTCATGGAGCTTGCACAGGGAGGAACAGTCGTTGTGGGACATGGCAGTGTGTGCCATGCTTTAAACATTACTATATTTCATACTTAATACTTGCTATGGGTTTTACAATTTTGCTTCCGCTAAACACTTAACTATGCTTTGGTTTTTGGACACCTTTCATATTGTTTGGTTAAATTATGTTTACTTACATGCTCGTTCAATATGATTGGTGGCTTGATCCTGGTCAGTCACGCCTCCAAGCGGTGATACTCCGCATGTGGATTTTGGGGGTGTGACATCGTTAAAGCTGCGAGACCTCGCGTAATTGACGATGCAGTGGAATTAGCCAACACCTTAACTGACGGGCTGGTACGCGCACAAGAGAAGAAAACCGGAAAAAGGAAGTGGCCCAAAAGATTACCCAAGGATTCCGTGTGGGTAATAATAGTAATTTCAAGAAAAAGGGAACTGGGCAATCTTCCACTGTTTCATTTTGTAATACCTGTAAAAGAAAGCATTTTGGAAGATGCAAAGGGTATTGCAATTTCTGCAAGATTCCAGGGCATCAAGAGGAAGATTGCAGGAGGAAGAAATCAACAATCTGCTTCAACTGTGGAGAAGCTGGACATTTTAGGCCAGACTGCCCGAAATTGGTCAAGCCAGCTGATAACAAAGCCAAACCTGCAGAGGAAACTACCAAGAAGAATGCAAGAGCCTTCCAGTTGACTACTCAGGAAGCAGAACTAATCCCTGACGTGATAGCTGGTACGTTTCTAGTTCAGGACGTTTATGCAAAAGTATTATTTGACTCTGGTGCAAACCAAAGTTTTATAAATACTTCATTCTGCTAAGCTCTTAACCTACCCTTGACCAACCTTAGACATTTTTTTACGGTAGAAACGGCCGATGGGAATTCTGTTAACATAGATAAGGTTTTGCAAAAAGGAAAGATAGAACTTTTAGGCCATAAATTTTCCACCAACCTGTTACCTATGAATTTAGCCGGATTCGATGTTGTGTTAGGAATGGATTGGTTAGTAGCCAACCATGCTTGAATCCTTTGTGATAAGAATTCCATAGAAATACATACACCCACAGGAGAATTAGTGGTGATTTCAGGAGATAAGCCACGAAAGCCACTGAAATTCATTTCAGTAATGAAGTTGGCCAGTTATTCAAGAAAACAAGAAATAGTGTATATGATTTCGGTAATCATTAACACGAAAGGTAAGGAACTTAAAGAAATTCCAGTAGTATCTGAATACCCGGATGTATTCCCAGAAGAACTACCTGGATTACCACCCGATAGGGAAGTAGAATTTAGAATTCATCTAATTCCTGGAACTACACCGATAGCCAAGGCACCTTATCGGTTAGCACCCACCGAAATGCTAGAATTGAAAAAGCAATTAGATGAATTACTAAGCAAAGGATTTATACAACCTAGTTCATCCCCGTGGGGAGCACCAGTGTTATTTGTAAAGAAGAAAGATGGGTCAATGAGAATGTGTATTGATTATAGGGAATTGAATAAGGTTACAATTAAGAATCGATACCCATTACCTAGGATTGACGATCTTTTCGATCAACTTCAGGGAGCTAGATATTTTTCTAAGATAGATTTACGCTCCGGATACCATCAGTTGAAAGTACAAGAGGATGACATACCTAAAACTGCTTTCAGAACTAGGTATGGTCATTACGAGTTTACAGTCATGCCCTTCGGATTAACAAATGCTCCTGCAGCATTTATGGACATGATGAATAGAATCTGTAAACCGTATTTGGATAAATTTGTAATTGTCTTCATCGACGATATACTCATTTATTCCAAAAGTCAGGACGAGCATTGTGAACACATGCATACACTCTTAACTTTGTTAAGAAAAGAGAAGCTTTACGCCAAATTCTTGAAGTGTGAATTTTGGCTACAGGAAGTACAATTTTTAGGACACATGGTAAATCACGAAGGTATTCACGTAGATCCCTCCAAGATAGAAGTGATCACCAAATGGAAGGTCCCGCAATCAGCTATGGAAATTAGAAGTTTTCTAGGGTTAGCTGGATACTATAGATGATTCATTAAGGATTTTTCCAAAATAGCTGTGCCATTAACTAAGCTAACCTGTAAGGCAGTTAAGTTTGAATGGGGACCTAGACAAGAGGAAGCTTTTAAGATTTTAAAGCAAAGGTTAACGAACGCCCCAATTCTTGCCTTACCAGAAGGGACAGAAGATTTTGAAGTTTACTGTGATGCTTCTAAGCTAGGATTAGGATGTGTGCTAATGCAACGCAAGAAGGTAATTGCTTACGCCTCAAGGAAATTGAAAAAGCACGAAGAAAACAATACGACTCATGACTTAGAGTTAGGAGCCATAATTTTTGCCCTTAAGATTTGGAGACACTATTTGTATGGAAGTAAGTTTACTGTTTATACAGATCATAAGAGCTTAAGATACATATTTGGGCAAAAAGAATTAAACATGAGACAAAGAAGATGGATGGAAATCCTAAGTGACTACGACTGTGATATTCAATATCATGAAGGAAAGGCAAATGTAGTAGCAGATGCCTTAAGTCGTAAGTATCATGAAAAACAAAAGCGAGTTCGTGCTCTTAGATTAAATCTACAATTAGATTTAATGGAACAATTGAAGCATATTCAGGAAACAGCAATCAAGGATGATGCTGAAGGAATGAAAGGACGAATAAAGGAATTAGAGCAAGGAAGTGATGGAATTTGGAGATTCCATAAGAAAAGGATTTGGGTACCTAAGCAGGGAGATTTAAGAAATAAGATTTTAGAGGAAGCCCATAAATCTAGGTATACCATGCATCCTAGTAATAATAAGATGTACCAAGATTTAAGGAATAACTTCTGGTGGATAGGAATGAAAAAGGACATAGCTAGATAAGTTTCTAAGTGTCTCACTTGTTCACAAGTTAAGGCAGAACACCAGAAACCCTCAGGTCTACTTCAACAATTAGAAATGCCTGTATGGAAATGGGAGCTCATAACAATGGACTTTGTTACAAAGTTGCCTAAAACCCGAAAAGGTAACGACGCGATTTGGGTAATTGTGGATCGATTAACCAAATCAGCTCATTTTCTACCTATGAAAGAAACCTTTAGCATGGAAAGGTTGGCGAAGTTGTATGTAGATGAAGTAGTATCCTTACATGGAGTTCCACACTCCATTGTATCGGATAGGGATAGTCGTTTCACTTCCCATTTCTGGACTAGTTTCCAGGAAGCAATGGGAACCCGACTAAATTTAAGTACTGCATATCATCCTCAAACAGACGGACAAAGTGAAAGGACGATCCAAACCCTGGAGGACATGCTTAGGGCATGTGTGATAGATTTTGGTGGAAACTGGGATAACCACCTACCCTTAATTGAATTCTCCTATAACAATAGTTATCATTCAAGTATCGAAGCTGCCCCGTTCGAAGCACTGTATGGACGAAAGTGTAGAACTCCAGTTTGTTGGGCAGAAATAGGAGAAAGTCAGTTATCAGGTCCCGAGATTGTGCAAGAAACCACCGACAAGATCACTCAAATCAAGGAAAGACTGAAAACGGCTCGAGATCGTCAAAAGAGTTATGACGACAATCGACGCAAGCCACTAGAATTTCAAGTCGGAGATAAGGTACTCTTGAAGGTTTCTCCTTGGAAAGGAGTAGTTCGGTTCGGTAAGAAAGGAAAGCTAAGTCCAAGGTACGTAGGACCCTTCCCAGTAATCAAGCGAATAGGACCAGTTGCCTATCGTTTACAACTACCCGAAGAGTTAGCTGGGGTACACGACGTATTTCATGTATCCAACCTTAAGAAATGTTTATCTGACGAATCATTGGTAGTACCTCTCCAAGACATAGAGGTAAATGAAAAATTGAAGTTTGTAGAGAAACCGCTTCAAATAGAAGACAGAAAGATTAAGTTTCTCAAACACAAAAGACTAGTACTGGTCAAAGTCAAGTGGGATTCAAAAAGAGGACCTGAATACACCTAGGAGCTGGAATCAGAGATGAAGCGAAAGTATCCTCACTTATTTCAGTAAATCTCGAGGACGAGATTTTAAATAAGGTGGGGAGGATGTAAGGACCTGCAAAAATGTCCCAAAATGACCCGTAAGTGAAAACCCGGACCCCTAAAACCCTAATGTGCATGAAAAATCAAGAAATCAAGAAAATTGGGTTTCAGGCGGGCCGCGTAAACCATAAGAGGAGTTTACGCGGGCCGCGTCAAAGTGTTGTTGACCGGATAAGCCTGCCGGGCCACGCGTCGCACACGTGGCAGACCTACCGATGACACCGTAGCCCTAGTCGTAGACTAGGTGGCCCTCGCGGGCCACGTAAGGTTTAAGTGTGGGTTACGCGGGCCGCGTAAAACCCAAAAATCAGTTATAAATTGCTAGGGCATGAGCATTTCATCTGTGTCGAAAATTTTGATCAAAAACGAAAGTATACTGCTCCAAATCATAATTTCCAGTAGAGAAGCGCTGCTACGATACATGGTATTAACTCGATCGCTGCTACGATTCAATGTCCGATCGATTGAAACCAATCCGATGGATGTTTAAGTGCTGCCCGAATTAGGGCTATACTTTGTCATTCGTCGTGAGGGTTTTAATCTCGTGAGTTATCGTAAATGCTGTATTAAGTTACTGACCTAGTTCGTGTGCATTGTTGTTTAAATTAGGTTATCAGGCTTATCAGTAGGCTAAACTCTGCCCGTTTAAATCTGCAATGTGAGTCATTCTCTTTTTATCAACAATGTTTTACAATACTCCAATCATTTTCAAAAGTTATAATTATAGGGATTAAGTCGTGGTTATCTTAAATCATTGGCTAGTGAGGTATTGTGCACATTACTAATTTCTCACGGTTAGGTTCATTAACCTAACAGTGATAATCATCACTACTTGGGTGAAATGACCCAATAGTGGTATGACCATCGTCACAAGGCTGTGACACGGCGCCAGATAAAAATAAGATAGTAGCCATTGTAATCGCTCTTATGCTGTAATTCATAGCTATGTGTCATTTTATCAAATTGAGTGACTCGCCAGTATTTCCCCGCTGATAAAATGTTTATAAAACATGTTTCAGGTGACCTACTGTGAATCAAGGAAAGGTGCTACGGAGCACTAACAAGCTTGAAGTAGTGGCTCAGTTAAATAAATAAAAATGTTTTGTAAAACGAGGAATTTCCTAGTAAATTCTCTCTATTGTAAATTACGGGGTTTATCTCAAAGTCTGAAATAAAATAATCGGGCATTTTTAAGTTTAAAAGATCCTGTTAAATCTTCCGCTGTCAACTCAAATAATAAATACCACGGGTTTCATTCCCGCGACTCCGGAACCGGGTAAAACCAGGACGGGAGCCGTGACAATAAATAGGGGTCCTTGGCTCATTTGCAAACCATCCCTTGGTACATCACCTCTCTCACACTTCACCCACACTCCACCACCATCACAACACCATCATCCACCACCGTCATCCATCATCCATCATAGAGTGTGTGAGTCGTCTCGGGATCCAAGATTGATAGTAAGAGTTCTTGACAATCAAAGGCCATGTTTGCCTAAGTCTCTTACATCACTTGGTGAAGACAAGTGTCTAGTGTAATACTTTTTATTTTTAATCTTTTCGGACTTTTTATTTGGTTATGTATTAATGACTTTAATAACTAGTTTCTTATGTTGAAGGTGAGTCTTCCTTATCGTTTGTCCGTGGTGTCTTGGCATTATTTTACTGTCTATATAAAATAAAAGATTTTCACCATTCATGTCTCCACGGTCTATATGGAGATATGTTGGCTACCTGGTCGGGGGTTAAGGGAACGGTTTGGTAAGAATCTTGCCTTGTTCAGTGTATAGATCCTGCAAGGACCTGGGTCAAATTTAGTAGGACCTCCTTCAATACCCACCGGTATTGGATGGCGGGTGTCTAAACTCTTTGATCCCCTCATATGTAAGCTACTATTAAAACTTTAACCCAGCTACTTAGGATTGTATCCCTGCTGACTCAGACTACTTAGCCGAGGGTATCGTCACCTTCAAAAGAGGGGCCTACCACATTATGCATTAATAACTTAATTAATTATCTTTCAATAATCCGACTCTTTAGGATTGTATCCTTGCTGACTCAAACTACTGGGTTGAGGGTAACGTCACCTTCAAAAGAGGGGCCTACTACAATAACTAAGATAATCTCTTAAAAAGTGCAAAAGTGCGGAAATAATCAAAGGTTACACTAAACACGAGTCGGATCCAAGTGATTCATCTTGTCTATCTGTTTTTACTTTTATTTTATTTTTCAGCATTTTAGTTAGTTTTTATTTTACTGGTTTAAAACCTTTTTCTAAACTTTTGATTTGATTAGACGTTGAGGATAAACCGGTATTAAAAGCTCTTGTGTCCTTGGACGACCTCGGTATCTTACCAACACTATACTACGCTCACGATGGGTGCACTTGCCTATATGTGTGTTTGGTGTTAGTATAATATCGTGTTTTATAAATTTAAAACTTGACTAACGTGTAAAAAGGGCTTAAAATATACTTAAATATACTAGTGGGAGACCCGCGCGTTGCGACGGAGTCGATAATACCGGGCATGAATATACGACCAAGTCAGAAGGGTCAAGTTTAAAAGGGGTGTGGGAGTTTGATGAAAGTTTCCCGTAAGTCAATCGGGTTACCGAATTAACCACAGGCAGGCATGTAATTATCTCCTTTATTCCTTGTCATGAACGCAAGACAACCGAGTTTAGGCGGTGGTATTTTACGAAGAATGTGGTTAAGAAGATGAATTATGTTGTTTGCCTCGTCAATGGTGCAAAATCAGGGAAATTACACAGCCATGATTAGAGGCTGCACAATGGTTGAGTTGTGTACCAGGTCGAATCTCGTTGGCGTAGATTAACATAGTTGACCCCAGGAAGCAACACATTCCAATATTTTTGGGGACTGTACAAGAACATGTTTGTTTTTATTTTTTATTGGAAGGATGATTTTTTTTTATAGAAAAGTGAACTTTGGATGTGTAGGGGAAAGATGTTCCCATATTTTGAAAGTGGTCAGAACAGGCCCATTCGAAATGGGGTGTTTTAAATAAGTATGAATTTGCTAATAATAAAAGATATGTACATTACATCGGCATATCAAAATCCAATGAATCATCAATTTCATGACAGAAATTCCATTGCTGGTGGATTTTCCAGCGGTTCATTTTTCCTTTCCACCGGTCATCCTTCTTTTCATCCCATGTTGTAGTTCCTGTAGAAATAATTGTTCAGTAACACTAATTTATTTTCCTAACCCGACATATTTTAAGTAGCTCTATTTTCGTCCGGAACCCGTTTTCACCCGTCACCAGAACCCGCGTCACAGACAGTTTTTTAGGGTTTAGCATTGTAAAGAAGTTCAAAACAGTATGATAGTGTGTCAAAGATAACAGAAGTAATGAGGTTTAAAACAGTATGATAGTTCATGTAACATGCATGATGAGTTGCATTATAACAATAAAGATTCAGTTTATATATTCAAGTTAAGGCTGAAACGGGTCAAAACAGGCCGGTTCGAAATGTGGTGGTTATAAAAACTATGAATTTGGTATTAATAAAAGAGATGTACATTAGATCACCATATAAAGTATAAAAGTTCAATACACAAAATAATCCATGAAAGCTCACAGAAGAACCAACGGATGGACGAGAAGTCCTCCCAAATGATGTAATGCTACACACAGGAAGCTTCCCAGTACTGCTAGATGAGCGACCCCTACCTCCATGTGTGATTGGCATTCTTGATTCTTGTTCTGCTTCACTCTATTTGACAGAATAATACCACTATAATTTGGAGATGTAAAGATAATGCACTTAATGATCCGATGAAAAATAAGTAGGGGTGTAAACGAGCTGAGACAATCGGATTAAGACAGAAAACAAACCTTTTTTCGTCAACTGCAACAGTCGGCATCTATGCCTTTTCATTTTATCACGTCGTCATCGGCTTCACCATTTCAGTCCAATAACAACAATTAAAACACGAATCAAATCGGCATCTATTTTTGTTGTAACTCGAACTCGGCATAAACGGGTGCATGTGGTTTGGTTTACCGGTCGTCTTCTTCACCCGGTTACCCTGAAAACCATAATCGGTTATTCCTTCTTGTTGTTAGTTTTCGGCCTGCTTAGTCCTAAATCACCATGTAATGGCAGAAGATCAACACCACCTCATATATCTTCTACCGAATCAAATAAGAGGACTAAAGTTTACCTGCGATTGATCAACCCGAACTCCTTTCCTGGTTCAAACTTACGCAACAGCAACAAGGAGATGATGATGGTGTTAGGTTCAATCATGATATGACATGCCGGAAAACAAAAGTAAATACAAACAGGAGATCAATTGTTTCTTAAAAAAGGTAATTTCCTTCTATTCACCAGTACATCACGAGCCAACCAATAGCCACCAGATCTATAACCAATAACAACAATTAAAACTAAAAACCGGCCAGATACAACAAAAATAGAAGAGAGAGTTACGTATGAACGCCGACAACGGGGCCAACAAACAGAAGAGCGCTGATCGAGTTCTCGGTGACCTTGTGGGTAACCTTGTGGGTGACCCATCTTGCCTCCTATATAATTTGTAGATTTCACACAAAAAAAATATAAAGTGGGCCCGTTAGACTCAAACATTCGACCTTTTAATCACAAAGAATTTAAATTTATATATACATACCTCTCTGTACTTGCTGGTGGCATTCGATATGCCTTTATACGATGAACACGAGCTCGAAGATTGTGCTGAGCTCATGTGGCTCCAGTAGCTACCAACACTACCAATTATCGGCATATCATCAGGGCTTTTGCCAGGTGACTTCCTTGGTGGTGTACAAGACAAACCCGAAAACTGTTTCAACTCATCTGATATATGGTCGTCTACTGCTATTAAATTGCTGATGTAATCACAGAACTCTACATATAACTTGGTTTAAATTACAAGATCAAGTAAAATGAAGCATAATATCATAGTAAAGATTATTCATTTGAAACACATTCAAATAATGAACACTAAAATCAATCTTGGTCAACCTAGCAATACCCATTTTACTCCTTAAAACATATGTGTGAAACAAATTACCTTCCTGTAATCTCAGCTTCATGTTTGGGCCGGTTGCGAGTCCGCTGCTGAGTAGGAGGCTCTTCATAGGTTGGAGTCACATCTTCATCCTCTCCTAATATTGATTGATTAACTTCTAGTTGTTTCGGTCTACAACAAGAACTGAAAAGCATAATGTGAAAAAACAAATGAGAATAACCAGTTCCTGATAGAAACAATAAGATAGACAAAAGATTGGGTGAAATTTGGTCTAATGTATCCAAAGAGTGTGTAACCAATGATGTCAGACACTTGTTTACCAACTAATTAAAACAAAACCCATTAAACCAATCATCAATTTCAAAAAAAAAAAAACAAATAATGAAATCAATTTTGTGTCTGTAAATACTCATAGCTGTTAGCATCATATGATCAAGAATCACCCAAAAACTTAATATTTTCACCAGATAATTATACAGTGCATAAATGTATTCCAAAGAGGGGAAAAACTTCATCCGGAATTCAGAATTCTACATGAATTACCTCCCTGAAATTTAATCAACACAACTCAACATTATTGAAACTATCATGAACACAAACTCTTAATAGATGACAAAAATTCAGTGCACAACCAAAAACATACATAAAATGAATGAATTTAAGGTTACCTGTGATGGGATGCAGAGATCACCAGGGTGGTGGATCTATGAACCAAATACCTGAGGTAATTGAGCGCCAGTGCAAAACGGTTTTCGTCTTTTGTGTTCTCCCGATTCACGTTGTTGCTGGCTACAAAAAAACACAGGGTTTGCTTTTGGGGATGATAACAAAGACATAGAGGGGCGTGAGAAAAAGAAACGATTCAATTGCGTGAGAGTTAATTGTAGGGTTATTAAAGCTTAATTGAAGGAGAACGATTCAGGTGAACAACCTGATGTTTATATTCGGAGGGTTTGATTGATATCTCATATCTCAAAGGGGATGTAAGGAGAGGAGGGTAAAATAGGAAGAAAAAAGAAAAAATATAGGTTTTATTTGAGACTTTTAGTATGCCATCTTAAAAATTGGGTGTTAAATTACTTTTATGTCCATATGAAATGCTTATATATAGTATATAGATATCACACCACACGCGCATCAGTCCTCTATCATATGGACTAAAAATCTAACATCCGAACTAAGGAAATTCTTAAAATTATATGCTTTCGGCTTAATATTTATTCACGAATTATTCGACCCGTTTATGTTTTTATCAAACAACTCATATGTTTATACTCCAAACTCACATGACATTAAACTATAACACTTTTACATTATCTGGAGTTCCGTACATGGGGTTTATGAACCCGATTCCCGGTATGCGCTAAACTCATTCATTTCAATCAATTATACGTAAATGAACTTCATTAGTAAAAATTCCTTATTTTGACCCGTTGGTCTACATAGCGAAAACCTCCGCTTCTAAATTACCAAATCTTAATAGGCTTCGATTACCATGCTTAAGTAACTAGCACATAACTTTTCTTAAATAAACTAAGAAGTGATTCGGAAATCACTTACTTAATACTACTTACTTGATATCATCAACAATAACGGATTTCAACATAACTTCTAACAATTATCATACAATTAATCTCTTTTACTACTAAAGAGGGAGTCTGGTAGTTTACTTACCTTACGCATCTGTATTTGCGTTCGCTTCCACATGTCCTCCTGACCTGTTAGCCTTTCATGCTTCCATCCATCTTGACATGATCCCTATACTTTCATTTCATTGCATCCACATTCTTGTTAGCGTATAAAATTATACATATGAACGATCATATCAAATTTACATTTCACATTCGGCTTTCATTAGTCAATTCTACAAGCATATGGTATACTCATAATGAAAATACTCATTCAACCACTTCGTTCCAAATCTACACAACTCAATGATAATCATTCACAACACAATCAATCATCTAGTACAACCTTCTAATACATGTTTCTTACCATATCATCTTATCAAACTAATTTCCCACTTCTAATCCATCTAAAACACATTCTTATGCAAACCTATTATCTATTACATCATTATCACATTTCTACATATATTTATCCATTGTTAGCATACAATTTCACTTATCATTTTCACCTAAGTATTTCATCAAACACTTGGTGTGCATACCACTTTCTAAGCATAATGTACAAGTGTTTAAGCATATTCTTCCCAATTTCATCTCGTGAACCATCTTATTCAAGCAAAATCTCACAATTATCAACTCCACATCAAGTTTACCTATCACAATCTATCGTACAACACCTTATATATCACAAAATCACAATATATCATCTACAAGTTCATCATGATCATCATCTTCACACTCATGCAATGGGTTTCATTCTAAATCATCCAAATAACTAAAATTTAACCATGATTCAACTTCAACATGATAGGGTTAACAAATAATCATTCTAATTTCAACCAAATTCACGGGTTCATCATAACCCACTTCGTCAAACATCATCAAAACATAAAATTCAACTTACTTGGTGTGAAAAACACTTGGGTGATCAAGAATCTTGGTTCATGCACGAACTTAAACTTGAATTTCTCTTTCAATTTGCAGATTTTGTGATGTTAAGGGGTTTCCCCCTTTTTCTTCTCTTCTAGGTCGACACACACACACACACATCTGTGTGTGTGTTTGTGTTTTATTTTGTTTTTATTAACTCATCTTTCGATTTAATCATGTTTGGCCCTTCAAGAATGATGCTTATATTATTATGACCAAAAGTCTATTCTTACTTATTCATAACTAGCTTTTTATTAAATAACTCATAAAATTTGGGGTGTTACAAAATCATAAGAAGGGTGTCAAATGGACTCTGATTGACCTCATGTCAATAAATAAAGAGTGTCTTATTGAAGACATTGGCATGACAGATGAACAACATTTGATTTCATGCAAATCTAACATTTAATTTATTGAATTGACAATGGTAAACTTTTATTCAACAGAAAACAACTTGCTTAACGACGACGAAAAGGAGCTTACAAACACTATGGCATTGATCATCCATGGCCAAATGCGATTTTCACATATAAAACAATAGTCGTAAAATATCTACTTAACCAATAGGAAACAATTGCACAATATTAGAAGAAGATATGTTTAACATTTACCCTCCAAATTTCCTCTGAAGGCTCCGAAAATGCACAATGGCAGTTACATATATCCAATCCTTCAAGTTATTCAAGGTGGCAAAAAACAAATATATGCAACGGTGATTGAGAAATAAAGCACCATAAATTCCCAAAAATCCAACAACAAATCCAGCACCCATACCTGTGTAATATGATTTCTAAAACTCATATCCACCTTCTTCGTACGAGCCTCCCTTAACATGTATAGCGCTATAGGATTAACGAACCACCCGAATTCTTGAGGTCATGTTAAGTTAAAAAAATGGTCTTATCGTTGCTACGATAAAATTACGCTAGCGAGAATCTTTGGGTTGACATTTATAGTTGCATGCTACTATCATATGTTAGTTTTAAGATAACAATTATGCCATGTGGATTTGTTAAAATTTTGTACTTATGCTAGTACTTAAACTTGTATGCTCGCCAATACTTTATGTATTGATTTATACTTTAATACGTATTGCAGGAAATTGATGATGATGATGAACGGAATCTAGTAGGGTTGACTAGAAACTCATTTTAATTTTGTATTGCTGTTGTACTTTGTATTTTGTTCAACTTGTTGTAATTTGTTTCCAAATGATGTACTTTTTTTAGCAATGAAATAAAATTTTGATTATTAAATATCATCACCATTAGTGTTATGAAGTCTCTTGCAATCTATTTCGTCCCGCCCTGATGTTTTCGCCATCGGTTGGGGCGTGACAAGGATAACCAATAATTTCAAAACAACGATCAACAGCGTGACCTAACATATTGCAATTAGTACATTTTAAGTTCGGATTAGGTCCTCTAAAGCTCCTCCTTCTAGGATCAAAGGGCTGATTAGACTTAGACACGGATGAACAGATTGACCCTTTGACCTACTACTTGAGAGTCTATGAGACTCTTCTCTAGAAATCGAAGCATAGGCTACTTTGACTGAAGGAAATGGTTCTCTTGTCAACAGATTCATCCTTACAGGTTGATAAACATCATCAAGACCCATAAGGAACTGCATAAGTTTTATTAAAGTTGAAAAATCATTATATATATATATATATATGCTTTGTCTTTTGTTCAACTTGTTGTAATTTGTTTCCAAATGGTGTGCTTTGTTTAGCAATGAAATGAAATTTTGATTATTAATATTGTCACCATTAGTGTTATGAAGTCTCTTGCAATCTATTCCGTCCTGCCCTGATGTTTCCGCCATCGGTTGGGGTGTGACAAGGATAACCAATAATTTCAAAACAACGATCAACAGTGTGACCTAACATATTGCCATTAGTACATTTTAAGTTCGGATTAGGTCCTCTAAAGTTCCTCCTTCTAGGATCAAAAGGCTGATTAGACTTAGACACAAATGAAACAGATTGACCCTTTGACCTACTACTTGAGAGTCTATGAGACTCTTCTCTAGAAATCGAAGCATATGCTACTTTGACTAAAGGAAATGGTTCTCTTGTCAACAGATTCGTCCTTACAGGTTGATAAACATCATCAAGACCCATAAGGAACTGCATAAGGACGTAACGTGCAGGATTTGGAAACATAAAGTACAAATCCCATCAATTTTAAAGGTAAATGACACCGCCTGAAACTTGGTATAAATATAAAGGACAAAACTTGAAATTGACTCATAAGAAATCATAAGAAGGGTGTCAAATGGACTTTGATTGACCTCATGTCAATAAATAAAGAGTGTCTTATTGAAGACATTGGGGATGAACAATATTTGATTTCATACAAATCTAACATTTTATTTATTGAATTGACAATGGTAAACTTTTATTCAACAGAAAATAACTTGCTTACTGACGACGAAAAGGAGCTTACAAACACTATGGCAATGATCATCCATGGCCAAATGCGATTTTCACATATAAAACAATAGTCGTAAAATATCTACTTAACCAATAAGCAGATGCACCATAGCATCAAACTGCTTCCACTTTGTTGTCAATTGGTTATAATATTCAGCCACGGAACTACCATTTTGTGAAATACAGTTAATTCTTTTATATAAGTCGTAGACAACAGAACCATCTACCTTATCATATGTCTCTTTCAAATCTATCCAAACTTTACAAGCAAGTTTGGAAAAGACTTGACCCAAAAATAATTCTTTAGACACATAATATAACAACCAGGTTAACACCACAGAGTTACATCTATCTCATTGGGCAACCAACACATCATCAGGTTTTTAACATTTACCATCTATGAAACCATACTTGTTCTTAGCTTCTAGTACAAATTTATTGCACTAGACCAGACAACATAATTTTCAGTACACTTAAGTTTTACACTAACTATGGTCAAAGAACTTGAGTCACTAGGATGCAAGTATAAAGGGTTTCCTATATCAAGTTTACTAATAAGAGTAGTAGAAGGACCAGCAATATCACCCATATTATCAATAAACAATCAGACAAAGAAACAACTATACACAATGATAACCAATCAAGATATCTCCTAAGGCGAAGCTGTGCCAGGACCAGATTCCAGGATCGTCACTCAGTGGTGCCTGGACAAGCCTTTGCATAGGAGCCAAAAAACTAAAAACTAGATCTAAAAAATAACCACAACAATGCAATAACTAGCACAAAGACTCGATCAAGCCCGGTCCGACTACCCCGGTAACAGCAATGCCTAGACACAAAGCAAGTGTAACAAGAAATTAAACAGATAAGAGATAGAAAGATCTCACAAAAGCGTATAACTCCAAGCTAATCAGAGTGGTTAGTTTGCCCTGTAACATTCAAGGATTACAGAGACCAACACAGATCTGAGCAAACAACTCCAAGAATTACAAACCCTAACTTTAGGGTTTGCCTTCAACTCCGGAATACACACCTCCAACTCACAGATCTAAGCAGATCTGAAGCAGTAATCACCAACAACGGTTTCCAAGAACAGAAACCCTAACAACAAACAACAAAGAAACCAAATCAGATATAATATCACAGCGGAAAACAAGATCGATCAACAACAAGAGCTGTATAGCTCTAATACAATGTTAAGAACAATGGTATGAAGATCAATCAAACAAACACGAAGATATAGTGACAAAAACAGTGACAAAATCTTATTAAACCAACCCAAAGATTTACCCCCCCCCCCCCCCGATACCAAACAGATCTTACAAATTTTAAGATCATCAAACAATACAAAATACAAACAATATCCAGATGATCATCAATACCAAAAGATCAATCTCTCACAAATACAACTGAGATATTACACAAATGATCTTCAACAAACTCTAACAGAACCCTAACGATATACAGAGAGAACCAGAGAAGTGTGTGTGAGAGAATGAACTCTCAACACTGATGAAACGCTTATATACGCATGCCAATGAAAGTTACATCCAAGTCCAAAAGTTTAGCAAGAGATGATCGCAATCCCTCTGAACTTTCATAATAACCCCCCAGACTTTCAACCTGTAGACATTCTCCAACAATGATTAACACATGATATAAAATAGATCAAGTAGACTGGGCCCAACCAACAATTCACAAGCCCAACAACCATAACATTATAAGCCCATGTGAATGAAAATCCAAAACAATATTTCAACAAACCCTGTTGAAAGACCACCATTGATGAATGATCTCATGCATAGCAACATTGACACGAAAACAAACATTATATGATGTTGGTTCGTGTGTTATCAAAACCGAAATCAATCAATTAAGTTTTTAGAACCTGTTGTTGAGGCTAAGAGTACTTGTTTCCAATCCTAAAATGCTCCATATTTATTTGCTAAATATTTCCAAAAAAAAAAAAAAAATTCGAGTTGACTTGGTACATGGAAGATAACAAGTCTCCTAATCAGTCCAACCCATTGAATGAATTGGGAATTTGGAATTTGAAATTTAATAAAAAGTAGTATTTTGAGGAGTATTAAGTTGACTTGGAAAATAGAAGTCAACAAGTCTTCTGAGCTTTGACCTCTCAATCGTTTTATTTCTTTTAAAACCAGGGTGCGGACAATCTAGGAACGTTCGATCACATGAACCAGAACTTTGTATGGGCCGGCTTGATACTCTTGAACTGGGCTGAAATGTTTTTTTATTAATTAAAAAATATTAATTGGGTGACCTTTGAAAAACCAAGAACACTCGATTTGACTAAACTTGAGAAGAAATTTAGGCACTTTCTTTTTAATTTAAAAAACAACACATATAAATATAGAGATAAGAAACCTATCCAAGGTGGTATCTAATTTACCTAAGGGTGTGTTTGGTTCGCATAATGTTTTGAAATTGGAATTGGAATTCGCATTTGTATAGGAATTAGAATTTTGAAGGAATTGAATTTGGAATTTAAAAATTCCAATTGAAATTGGAAATTGTTGGAATTGAAATACCCATTCCATCTTCCATGTGTTTGGTTGTCAGATGAATTGGAATCCATCACCCCGGCAGCCACAATCCCCGGTTGGGGTGGGAACGATACGGGTCGAAACAGTTCGGGTTGAAAGATTCGCGTCGAAACGTTTCGGATTTGAACGATTCGCGTCAAAGCAGTTCGGTTTCAAAAGGTTCGCGTCAAAACGGTACGGGTCAAAACGGTTCGTGTCGAAACAATTCACGTAGAAACGGTTCGCGTCAAAGCAGTTCAGTTCCAAACGGTTCGTGTCAAAACAGTACGGGTTGGGTGAAAACGGTTCGATTTCAAATGGCACGCGTCAAAATGGTTCGAGTAATAGACAAATGTTAAATCTGTTGTCCCACAATGATTACAACATGTTCCCCGTACTCAGCGGCGGAACCACCATATAAGCAGTCGTAGCACAGGCTACGGTTCAACCCCGTATTCCTAGTGTTATTTTTTTAATTTATTTTGTTATACAAATGATACCCCTAAAAAATACAAGGATACCCTAACCATAAAAATAGGATAGTATAAAGTGTAAATCCAATTCTTTTTACAAGACCAAACATAATTGTTAATAGCCTATTAAGCTAGCCCATTAGCCTAAGACTCAAAATAATAATAACACAAGCCCATTTATATGTTGATTATGGGGGGCAATGGAAAAGTAAAACCAAAGGTCGAAGTTCGAACAAAGAAAGAACATGAGCCAGGCAGCTAGCGATCTCACCTCCTGCAGCCCTGAACCGCACGATCCCACCTCACCTGCGTTTCTATTCGACCCGATTCGTCCTAAATTGAAGCTTGTCAAGACGGATTTACGCAATCGAATGGGCCTGGAATTTTTGAACAATGCCATGGTTTACTCATTGTTCCCGCTTCCCATCATAACATGCTTTCAATTTCTAGGTTATCGACTATCAATAGATGAAAAAAGTAACCGTAATCACCCATGGTGACCGATCACTACTAGAAAATTGTCAAGTTTGTGACAACCAAATTTGTAGCAAATTTGTCTGAAATTGGCCTTACCTACAAATTTCCTACAAAAAAATTCATAGGAAATAAACTTGTGGGTAATCGGATTAGCTACAAAAATACGACAAAATCTGCTACAAAATTTCTACAAAATCTCTGGTCGCAAAATTTGCTACAAAATACTGACAAATCGCTCTTCTTGCAAAATTCCGACAATTCTTCCACGATTTTGCCTTTTTTATATTATTTTATGATATTTTATTTTTAAAATTAATAACATTATTAAAAAAAATATTCATAATTTTTTATTTTCCCGACAAAATTCCTACGAATTATAAAACGATCTTGTGACAAAATTCCTACAAATTATAAAACTTTTCTGCGACAAAATTTCTACAAATTATAAAACTTTCTTGCGACAAAATTTCCTACAAATCATAAAACTTTCCACAAGTTTCCTACAAATTTATAAGTTTTCTCTAAACAATTTGCTACGAATTATCTACAAAACTAACGGTTTCCAACAATTTGCGACAAACTTATCATTTTAATTTTTAAAATTATCTATTTTTCTAAAATTGATAAATAACAAATAAAATAACTTTTTTTGTAGGAAATATGTAGCAACTGGTGTAAATTTGCTACACATTTCCGACAAATTTAATATTTTATATTTTTTAAATTATTTATTTTGTTGTTGTTACAAATAATATAAAATTTTATAATTTTTGTCGGAATTTTGTCGAAAAGGTTAGAAATTTTGTGACGAAATTGCTACAAATGCTTATTATGTTGCAATTTTGTAGGAAATTTGTGGAAACGTTTTAGTTTTTTTTTTTTTTCTTTTTGGTCAAAAAATTGTAGGAAAATTGTAAAAAGAATTCAATTGTGGGAAATTTGTAGGAAACTTTTGTAGGAAAAAATGTAGTTTTCTAGTAGTGCGATCCATTGGGATTGGAGGAAAGTTTATGGGTGAAATTAGGGCTTCTATTTGATAGTTCGCTTAGGGTCTTCAAAAACGTTGGTCATAGTCGGATGACGAAGAAAACATATGCAGAAGATGACATAACATACATTAGCTAGTGTACTGTATGAGATCTGATTACGTATATACACGACAGGTAAAGGTTTTTTCTTGATTGGTGTATTGATACTCCATATTGATATCTAGTTGTATTCTCTTGTGACCGTTGCAAAGATCATTTTCTTTTTTTAACTTTAACATCCTTATTTTTTAATTAGTTGAAGGAACACACAAGTAGTTCATTAGTTTATAGACTGAGAAAATACTTCACGTGTATGGCAGGGTGCGTCTGTGGCCACATACTTCACTGCCGTTGATTTATTCAAGGTGTCTCGTCAACACACGGGATGATAGAAGTAATTCTATCACATACATCACTGTAATGTTTAGCTGTTCCTTCTTTGTAAAAGTTGTTTGTTGAAGCCATACACAGTTAAAATTTCGTATTTTTTAATCATATTAGATATGAATAATGTATTTTAATATTCCTAACTATTAGCGGTTTGCCGGCAATGGTCTCAACTTCAAAAATAACCTGTGGTGGTCCCACTTTTTCACATATTGTAAACTAATGGACCTTTACTAAACCGAAAAGGGTAAGTGGACAAAAAGAAATTAAGGGTATGTTTGGTATGGGGTAATGGAATGGAATAGACGAGGTAATGGAATGACGGTGGAATGGAATAGACGAGGTAATGGAATTGTTCATTACCATTCCATGTCTTGTTTGGTTACAATGTGATAACGTAATGAATCTTTACTTTTTGTTGTTTGGAACTGGCGGTGGCGGCAATGGTAGCGGTGATGGCGGTGGGTAGCGGCAAAGGTGGGTGACGAGTGGTGGGTGGTGGCAGTGGTGGTGGTGGGTTGTGGTGTTAATGAAGGGTGGAGAGGGAATGGAATGGAAACAGGGGTACGGATGGAATGATTTTGAGGGAATGGAATGCATTTTGGAATGGACGATTCAATTCCATCGACTAGCCAAATACTCTTTTCTTCATTCCTTCACAATGGTTCATTTCATTCCACCTCTTATTCTTGCATACCAAACGCTACCTAAGGTTCTGATACTAAAGGATCATTGGTTTACAATATGTGAAAAGTTGGGACCACCGGTTATTTTTTAAGTTGGGACCGTTGCCGGCAAACCGCTAATAGTTGGGATTATTAAAATCCATTATTCCTATTAGATATAAACTACCCTAAGTTTCAATTTAAAATCAATATTATTACGGCAACTATTCCAAAAGTGTTCCAAAATATATGTCAACAATACATAAACAGTGAAGACATTGGCTTGAAAGATCAACTACTTTTAATTTTTATGCAAATCTGACAGTTGAGTTAATGAATAGGCAATTATAAACTTTTTATACAACACAAAATAACATGCTTACAGAAGTTTTACAAACACAATGGCAATGATCATCCATCGCCATGTATGGTTTCTACAGAACTATATAATACTTAAACTATAGGAAACAGTTGCACAAAGATTATGTAACATTTACCGTCTAAATTTCCGATGAAGTCTCCGAAAATGTACAACCGATGTTACATATATCCAATCCTTCAAGTTATTTAAGCTAGCAAAAAGGAAATATCTACACCAACGGTTGAAGAATAAAGCACCGCAAATTCCCAAAAATCCAACAGCAAATCCAGCAGCCATACCTATGTAATATGAATCCCAGAAACCCTCTCCATCTTCCTTTCCAACAATAGTAGGAGGTGGAGATAAAAGCCCACATCTTTGTGTAAGTGGAGGTCCACAAAGTTGAGGATTACCAATGAAGGATGTATAACTGAAGCTTTGGAGTTGAGTTCCAGTTGGTATTTTTCCGGACAAGTTATTGTAGGAGAGGTTAAGATAACTTATTCGTGTTATCTGTGACAAACTCGTGGGAATATTTCCAGAAAACTCATTTCTTGACAAGTCAAGAGAATCAAGAGATCTCAACCGACCAATATGCTTCGGAACTTCCCCGTGCAGTCTGTTGTCGGAAAAATTTAAAGAGACTAGCTCTAGAAGATTAGTGATCTCTGAGGGAAGTTCTCCATATAACTTGTTGCTTGAAACATCGATGCTCCTCAGTAGGTAAAGACCTCTTCCAAATTCACGTTGCTTTCCCTTCCATGCAACTAGTGCATTGTCAATGAAAAGGGCCGATTCATTCGAACCACAAATGGAATAGCGTCCTCCTCGTCTTGAACATAAAACGTCGCCAGTTCTGTTCAAAGCATAATACGTTGTATAGTCATGTTGTGGTTTGGTTCCAGGGAGAGTTGATACATAAGAGGAGTAATAATGGCTGATAATATCATCTTGAACTCGTCTAGTAGCCATAGCCGTGAAGTTACCAAAGCACTTAGGAATGCTTCCTAGCAACGCATTATTAGCTAGATCAAGGAACCGGAGATTAGTTAGAGAACATATTTGGGATGGTAAGCTACCATTGAATCTATTAGAGCGTAAAACAAGAACATACAACTTTGAAAGCGTTTTTCCTATCCATGCTGGTATGTTACCAGACAACTTATTTTCCCCTAGATCCACAAACCTTAACTTTTCACAGTTGCTCAACGACTCAGGTATTTCACCAACAAAGTCGTTCCTACGCAAATACAATGCCTGAAGCTCAGATAGGGCTCCCAAAAAAGAAGGAATTTCTCCGGACAAACTGTTGTTTGATAAGTTAAGAACCACAAGCTTTTCATGGAATTTCTTTAAACATTCTGGCAAACTCCCTGATATTAGCACCGTATATTATTATTATTTAGATTATTCTAGAATGTTTATATTCTTGATAGGAATCCTTGTAAATTAGGAATTGTTATCTGTTCCTAATTAGGTGCTTGTATAGGTTTATGGTTCTTCCCTATATAAAGGGGTTTCTTGTATTCTATTCAAAATCAATCAATAATATATCGATCCATGAACACTTTCATGGTATCAGAGCCTCGGTTTTTAGCGCATCTGTTTAGAGCATCTGTTCTTTTTTAGAGCATCTGTTCTTAGCGCATCTGTTCTTCCTTTTTTTAGCGCATCTGTTCTCTTCTTTAGAGCATCTATTCGCCCACTGTTTCCTGCCAGTATTGATATTCTTTTCCAGCCGTTTTATTCCTTCTGATCGACATGTCTGGCACCGACAAACCGGAATCCTCGGATTCCAATTCGAAACCAAACCTGCTACATCCTGCTTATTCCGTTACGAATATTCAATCAAAAATCCGCACGTTGGATGGCACAACAGTTACTTATTCTGCCTGGGTTAAGATCTTCAAGCTACATGCCGTCGCCTACAAGGTTTCGGCCCACATTGATGGTACCGCCGCCCCATCAAAAACCGACCCCACATATGACTCTTGGCTCGAGCTTGATGCGCTAGTTCTACAGTGGATATGGAGCACCGTCTCTGACGACCTCCTGCCTCGAGTCATGGATTCGGACGGCACTGCACGCGGTGCATGGGTCAAACTGGAGAAAATTTACTTAAGTAACAAGAAAGCTCGTGCGGCAGCATTAGAGACAAAATTCGTGAACCTAACCCTTGCCGCATGCTCCTCTTTGGATGACTATTGTCGAAAACTGAAGGATTTAGCAAATCAACTCGAAGATGTTGATCAACCAATTTCCGAGTCACGTCTCGTTCTTCAATTGGTCCGTGGATTGCCTCAAGAATTTGATACTACTGCCTCATTGATCAACTCTACCAACGCCGATTGGGATCAGGCTCGTTCCATGCTCACCGATGAACTTATCCGCATAGAGGCACGTAAATCCAACTCGTCCTCGGTCATGGTTGCCACTGGCCCTTCTAATCGGTCTTCACAGCAGCAGCCCTCCCAGCAACAGCCGCAATCTTGGAATCAACAGCAGCCGCCGGCGTGGTCTTCCCAGCAACAGCAGCCCCCAAACTTTACACGCAACCGAGGACGCGGCCGGGGATCTTGGAACAGAAACAGGGGAGGCCGTGGAGGCCGGGGTTCAGGCCGCAATCAATCATACTCACCTTGGCCGACTCAGCCACCACAATACCCTACTTGGGCTTGGTGGAATGTTCCACCATGTCCCTACCCTTCACAACCGGCCTGGCCCAACCCTAGCCCATACGCACCGCATCACACAGGTCCTCCATCTGCAGCCAACCGATCGACCAACACAGGACCTTCGGCCCCACTTGCTTACTACACGACCGACCAGCAAGGACAACAGACCCCACCTGTTGGTTTCGATGCACTTAATCCAGCGGAGTTGCAAGCAGCGTTCAACGCCATGAATCTCAATCAGCAACCACCGGACCCAGGTCTAATGGACACTGGCGCGGGCTCCCATGTCACCGAGAATTCAGGTATAATCTCCTTTCCCAATTCTTTTTCTGTGACTCCGAAAATTCTTGTTGGCAACGGGCAATGTCTCCCGATAAAAGGGTCCGGCACTGGCTTTTGCAAAATCCTTGACCGCACCTACATCCTACCTAACATACTTTTTAGCCCGTCCGTTATCAAAACTTTGATTTCAGTTAGACGCTTTACACGTGATAATAATGTCTCTATTGAATTTGACCCCTTTGGTTTCACTGTGAAGGATCTCAAAACTGGACGGCACCTTTCCCGCCACAATAGTACCGGAGACGTCTACCCAATCACACCACCACAACTTCCGCCACAAGCTTGCTTCATTACCACATCTACTCTCCCTTGGCATGATCGACTTGGGCATCCTGGAGCGCAAGTCTTAGATATTCTTAGCAGAAAATTTAATTTTTTATGTAATAAAGACATATCTACTACTTTTTGTAATTCATGCCATTTATCTAATAGTAAACGATTGCCATTTTATACGTCCAGTTCCTTCACTTTTTCACCGTTCGATATTATTCACTGTGATTTATGGACCTCACCTGTCATCAGTAAAACCGGTTACAAATATTACATGGTCCTTATAGATAACTTCTCACACTTTGTGTGGGTCTACCCTTTAAAATACAAATCTGAGACTTTCCCCACCTTTGTTAAATTTCACCGCCTTATCCTTACCCAATTCAACCGCCCCATAAAAACCTTCCAATGTGACTTGGGCGGGGAATTTGACAACAACCTGTTCAAACAATTTGCTAATCAGCAGGGTCTCTTATTTCGGTTTTCTTGTCCTCAAACATCCTCACAAAACGGGAAAGCCGAACGAATGATTCGTCGGTTGAACGACATCATTCGGTCCCTTCTTATACACGCCCACTTACCACCCATTTTTTGGGTCGAGGCTCTTCATACCGCCACATACCTTCACAATATACTTCCCACAAAACGCCTAAATTTTTTTACACCCACTTTTGCCCTTTATCTTCGTCACCCAACCTATGACCACCTCCGCGTCTTCGGGTCTGCATGTTACCCGAATACCTCGGCTACCCAACCACACAAATTACATCCCCGTGCAATTCGTTGCATCTTTCTAGGCTACCCCACTGATTTTCGTGGGTACCGGTGCCTCGACCCTACCACAGGCAGGGTTCACATATCCCGCCATGTCACCTTCGATGAGCAAACCTTTCCATACTCCCTACCTATACCCTCGGCTACATATTCCTTTTTGGACGACCCAATACCCACTAGGTTTACCTTCGGCCAAACGCCGCCCCCAAAGCCCGATGTCACGGCCCCTTATCCCTTTACCTATTCTCGTCGTCCACGGCCCACTACCACTCACCCTTTAACCCAGCCTGCTACCAGCCCACAACAACCATCTCCGATCCCCAATGACCCACTCGGACCACCTTCTTCAGCCGCTACACAAACAGCCCAACCTCCTTCAGCCGCCACACGAACAGCCCAACCTACCTCCGCCACCCCAACACCACGGCTTTCTTCCTCAAACAACATCCACCCAATGTCGACCCGGTCCAAAACCGGTTCGATTAAACCTCCGCTTTACCCGACCCTTATGACCATCCCTATTTCGCCCGTTCCCACCACCTACGCTAAAGCCTTTGCCGACCCTAATTGGGTACATGCCATGCAAACAGAATTTAATGCTTTACAGGAAAACGAAACGTGGGAATTGGTTCCACGACCTCATGACAGGCCGGTTATCCGATGTATGTGGCTCTTTCGTCACAAGTTTAAAGCCGATGGGTCATTGGAAAGGTACAAGGCCCGGCTGGTAGTTAATGGGAAATCACAGACAGTAGGGGTTGACTGTGACGAGACTTTTAGTCCGGTTGTTAAACCGGCAACCATCAGAACGGTTCTTTCTTTGGCGGTCAATCGTTCATGGCCTATTCATCAATTAGATGTAAAAAATGCTTTCCTTCACGGTCATTTAAATGAGACGGTGTTTATGCATCAGCCGCCGGGATTCGTTGATACTCGCCATCCTAACTTCGTTTGTCGACTAAAGAAGTCTTTATATGGCCTAAAACAGGCGCCTCGGGCTTGGTACACTAGGTTTGCATCATATATTTTGCAAAAGGGCTTCAGCAATAGTGCTTGTGATAACTCGTTGTTCATTTATTCAAAGGGGGCTGACACGGCTTATTTGCTTTTATACGTGGATGATATTGTCCTTACAGCGTCTAGCACTACTCTATTAAACAATATTATTCAGACTCTGTCCCGGGAATTTGCTATGTCTGATTTGGGAGAATTACATTATTTTTTGGGGATCAAAGTTTCGCGGCATTCCCATGGATTGTTTCTGTCGCAATCTCAATATGCAAAGGATATCCTCGCACGTGCCTCCATGACTGCTTGCAAGCCTTGCACCACACCGGTTGATCTATCGGCTAAGTTGAGTGCAACCGAGGGTCCGATTTTTGCTGATCCGACCCTATACCGAAGCTTAGCGGGTGCTTTACAATATCTAACTTTTACTCGGCCCGATATTTCTTATGCTGTACAGCAAGTTTGTCTTTTTATGCACGAGCCCCGGGAGCCGCACTTTGCGTTCATGAAACGCATCTTTCGATATCTTCAGGGAACAATGGATTATGGTCTTCGGATCGTGAAATGTGCCTCCAATGACTTAATTGCATACTCAGACGCTGATTGGGGTGGCTGTCCGGATTCGAGACGCTCGACTAGTGGTTATTGTACGTTTTTGGGAGATAATTTAATCTCGTGGTCATCTAAACGACAAGCTACTATTTCTCGTTCTAGTGCCGAAGCGGAATATCGTGGGGTCGCAAATGCGGTTGCAGAAGCTACTTGGTTACGAAATTTATTGTTTGAGTTGCATGTTCCCTTGCAGAAGGCTACGGTGGTTTACTGTGATAATGTTTCCGCCGTCTACTTATCAGACAATCCTGTGCAGCACCAACGAACAAAGCACATCGAAATTGACATTCATTTTGTTCGTGAGAAAGTCCGTGTTGGCCACATTCGAGTGCTTCATGTTCCGGCTGCAAATCAATATGCTGACATATTTACCAAGGGCCTTCCGAGGGACTTGTTTCAGTCCTTTCGCTCCAGTTTAAGCGTTTGTACTCCGCCCGCTCAAACTGCGGGGGAATATTAGCACCGTATATTATTATTATTTAGATTATTCTAGAATGTTTATATTCTTGATAGGAATCCTTGTAAATTAGGAATTGTTATCTGTTCCTAATTAGGTGCTTGTATAGGTTTATGGTTCTTCCCTATATAAAGGGGTTTCTTGTATTCTATTCAAAATCAATCAATAATATATCGATCCATGAACACTTTCACCTGATAATAAATTGTTGGATACGTCAAGGAAAGTCAAAGTCGTATCAATTTGACACAAGAAAGAAAGTGTTCCTGAGAACCTGTTTCTAGAGAGGTTTAGTGCTGCTAGTTTAGAAGGTAACAATGGTATTGTACCTTCCAATTGGTTGTAACTTAAATCCATTCCAGGATAGCATTCAAAGACCGTTGTCATATTTGGTAGCATACCTTTTATTTCATTTGAAGAAATGTTGAGAAATCTCAACCCACGTGGTAGGTTCCAGAACCATCCAGGGACACGATCTGATATTCCAGCACTAGATATATCAAGATATGCAAAGTTTGTTTGAGTTTGAATCCACACGGGGAAACTAGGCCCCAACTTGCATGATTGCATCTTTATAGCGTTTAACTGGAAACTCATTTGCGAACTTAAGTTTAGTGCGAAAGAATTGAAAGACAGGTCCAGATAGGTAAGTAGGGTGAGGTTCAGCAAATGAATATCGGAGATTAAACCTTTAAAGGAGTTGTTAGAAACATCGAGATGTACAAGATTTAATAGGTTGCCCACGCTATTGGGTAAATTTCCAGTTAACCTATTACTAGAGAGGTCTAACTTACTCAGGGATAGACATCCGGGGAAATCAGTACCATACGCAGATTCAAAAGGTCGTCTATTGTATAGAGAACTACCATTTGAACTTGACTTTTTCATGGATGAACATCCGACAAAGTTGGGCACCGACCCATTAAAGAGGTTTCTTGACAAATCCAATTCAACTAGAGATGACCAGTTTCCAAAAGATTTTGGAATGACACCTTCTAATCGATTTCCTGAGAGGTCTAGAAGGTCAAGAGAAGCCAAATCTCCAAAGGACACGGGAATCTGGCCGCTCAAAAGGTTATTACTAAGATCAAGTTCATCCAACATGGAAAGATTAGCAAGTTGATGAGGAATCGGCCCGCTCAAAGAATTATTACTAAGATCAAGGTGGACCAAGTTGGAAAGATTAGCAAGTTGAGCAGGAATAGTCCCACTAAGATTAGCAGCAGATAGTGTCAAATGTTGTAAGTTGGAAAGGGAACTCAAAGAATTTGGTATATGATTGAACTGAAAATCAATTCCAGTTAAATCAAGGTACTGTAACTGATGTAATAATGATAAAAAAATGACTAGTATTACCAGACAGACCACTAGAAGAGGTAGAAAGATCAACTTTAGTCACATGACCAGTCTGGCTGTCACAACTGATACCCTTCCATTGACAACAATCCTTCTTTTCTTTGTTCCCCCAATCATTTAGATTGTTGTTGATGTCTACCAGGTTTGCTTTAAAACCAAGCAGTGCTTGCCTCTCCTTATCATTACAGGACCTCGTAATCGTCGTGTTGGCATCTTCTTTCAACCCGGACGTAAGACCACCATTGATAAGTGATCCCATGCATAGAAGCAACGACACGAAAACATACATCATATGATGTATTATGAAAACCAAAATAAATCAAGTTTTTAAACTTTGTTTTAAGGCTAAGAATACTGGTGACGAATAAACTTTGTTTTAAGGCTAAGAATGCTGGTTACGAATCCAACACAAAAGGCTTCCTATTTATTTGCTAAATGTTTTGAGTTGACTTAGAATAGCAAGTCTCCTAATCACTCCTGTCCATTAATTGGTAGTGTAAAAATCTAATACAAAGGCTTATTTTCCAGATGTTTTCAGTTGACTTGGAAAATAGTAGTCAACAAGTCTTCTAACATACAAAGATATATTTTCAAACAACCTATAGAAATAATTATCGTGGCATGTGCAATCAATGTTTTGGCTTGGTCATGGTATTTAGTATCTCCAACTTTATCAAGAGATAGGGATTTTATTTTTCTGGAGGCGTAATGTTCGCTATTGGATTTGTTCATATTGAAATGAACAATAAGTTGAAGAATTGTATAGAATAGATACAAGTGATCTGATAGTTTGGTTCAAAGGTTTTTTTTATGGTTAATATTATTTATACAAATTATGAATCTATAACAGACCAAAGAAGTATTCTTGGAACGTTACCCGACTAAGGCCTGATTTACTCAAACCGCGTATGCTTTTTTTTTATTTTTCCAGTTCCTATGGCGAATGTCGTTATCAAATTGGAACCGTAACTAACTAACTCGACTAACTGGCTGAATACTAACCTCGCATCCCCGCGGCAACGTGCGGCTTGAATACCACTTTTAATTGAACGTGGTAGTATTATATTCATGTATTGTATTAGTCAAACTGTAGTGCTTTCACAGGCCCCCCAATTATTGTTTTTTAACCATTAAAATATATTTTTAAGACTGTTTCAAAAGAAAATAAACCAAGATTTTCTGAACCCAATGAGGGGTTAGAAGACTTGTTGACTACTATTTTCCAAACAATTTCAAAAGAAAATAAACCAAGATTTTTAGAACCGAATGAGGGGTTAATTATATGTTTCCCGGTTTATGATTTTCGTATTATTATTTATTTTTATCATTTCCATCAAATGCACAACACATACTCACGATAGCAATTAAAACCTATATAAATTAGCAACTACTTTGAGCTTGGGTGACTTGTATTTTTGGCTTTGGTATTTTTCAAAAAAAAAAAAAATTGTTTTTTTACTTTTAACCCAAAGGTTTCTACCTTTTTCAATTTTAACCCTACATAATTTGTTTTTTTAACTTTAACCCAAAACTTTTCATTATTTGCAATTTAACTTCGCAACTTTTCTCACTTATACTTTTCATCTTTGGCAAATTTTCGTTTTACGTATAGTTCTAAATTTCCCGAGTTAATACGACACAACATACGAGTGTGGTTCAACTTTTTTTATGTTTTGTTTCAAATTTTGCAAGTTAACATGGCGCAACGTACATGTGTGGTTCAACGTTTTTACCTCTATTTTTTCATGTTTGACGGGTTCGTCGCAACACGAAAATCCTAGGTCGAGTCAGTGTTGGTTGTTGATAACGGTTGTGTGACATTAGTACTATTTGACACCGTTTTACGCCCCGCCGCAACGCGGGGTGTGCTTTGGCGGTTTTCCAAAGAAAAAATGGTTATGCATATGGATGTCGTAAGCTTGGCTTTGGGGTTTTCCAGAAAAAAAATTTGATTTTTTTTTACTTTTCACCCAAAAGTATTTCATAAATTACTTTTAACCTAAAACTATTTGTTTTTTTACTTTTAACCCAAAACTTTTTATCTTTGGTAATCTATACTCACAACTTTTTTTACTTTCAACTTTGGTCCTTTATAGTTTTCATTTTTCAGTTTTTCGCTTTATGCTTGGTTCTAAATTTTGTGACTTAACACATCGCAACGTGGGTCTTTGATTTAACGTTTTTACGTTTTGTTATAAATTTTACGAGTTAACACGACGCAACGTGCGTGTGTGGGTGAACATCGTCTATTTTTTTCCCGTTTGACAGGTTTAACATAACGTACGGGTCCTAGATCGACTTATTTATAACTAAAGAATCCCCGCCGCATTGCGGCGGGTCTCAATTCTAGTTAGATTAAAAAGCAAAAAACCATGTATTGAAGACTGTAGTGTAGCATAAGTAACCATACAGGAAAGCTGAGATGCGTCGTATGGATCGTAACATAGTGTTCCGATAAGACGTTTGGTGTCACGCCCGAGATGTTGCCAAAATGGGAACGTTAGATGAGGCGATACATGGATTGACATGACCAAGATGCCTCCGTTTTGCTTAGGGTTGGGCTGCCAAGAGGACATGCCCTTATTAGAGAAGGCATCAAAAACGATAGATAAAACAAAAAGACACTTTTCAACAAACATAACGAATCATTCAATCCTGTCATCAACTTCTCTACTAAATCTCAAACACAACAATTTAGCACTAAATAGCGCAACAAAGATTAAGAAGACATTAAGATCAGTATCATAATTCTTCTAAAAAACCACATACACACTTTCTCGATGTTGTAATCTGCAAGAGAATATCCAAAGATGTTTCTTTTGTCGGGTCTTCTAAGTAGTTTCTTTTGTGCTCTGTATAGAGTAACAACAACTAACGCCACATATTTACGAAATCGAACAACAAAAGGTAAATCCTTCAAATCAAATTAAATACATATTAATAGCGCCTTAAGGCGATTAACATAACTATCTACGGAAAATAGCAATAAAGCATCAGCAACCTCCGGACTAACATTACGAACGTTGGTTGACCATGCAACACACCAAAAACCAAAATGCACACAATGATACTACCATGTGCATACCTGATCCATCGGAAAGCATCTTCTATGCGTGATTGGGAAGCATCTTTAAGACTTTACATATCTCACTAACAATGAACTCTATAAGTCCACAATCTGTAAAAAAAATGATTTAAATCCATATCTAACATGAACGAAATCAGATTCATAAAAAACTTCAGTTCTCCACTAAAAAAAATTTAGGGTTTATAAATACACCTGAAACCTTAAGTAAAAAGTTGTGTTGCACTGTGATATCTTCAAATTCTCATAAAAAGGCGAAACAGTGGATTGTTCAAATTGAGATTTAAAATTGAACTTTTATGAAAAAAATCACATGAAATAAACGTTTCTGGATGTTGTAATCAGCTAGAAAATATCCAAAGAATTTTCTTTTGCTGGGGTCTTCTAGATAGTTTCTTTTGTGTTGTACATATAAAAAAAATTCAAAGAAAAGCACCACACTAAGGTTCTGTTTGTTTTTTCAGACGTAAAAGGTCTGTTGTCTGTGGACCACATCTGCAGGCATCTGCAAGAGAAGATGTGGATCAAATGTCTGCAGTCTGCAAGGAGAAGAGGGTTTGTTTTTTTCCTTCAAAAAGCTCTTCACACAAGATCTCTCTCTCTCTGCCTTCTCTCTCTCTATTCTCTCTCTACAATCCGTCACCACCACCGCCCATAGCACCACCACCACCGCACCACCTCCGCCATCACCGATCTCTCTCTCACTCACCGGTCTCTTTCTCTCTCACCGGACCTTCAACGCCGGACCTTCTCCCCGTCGTGAACAGATCTGAGCCTCTTTCTCTCTTCAACGATTTTTTTCTTTGCATTTATCCATTTTTTTCATGCTTATTAACGGATCTGATTCTTCTTGGTCCTGTTGCTTATATGGTTTTTGATGTGAAACCCTAGATCTTGAATCGCCATTGAGAGAGAGAGATAGCAGAGCATGAGATCTGTTTGAAAAAACCATTGAGAGAGAGAGATAGCAGAGGATGTGAAACCCTAGATCTTGAATCGCCTAGATCTTGAATCGCCATTGATGTGAAACCCTAGATCTTGAATCGCCGCCGTGAACAGGGGAGGAGTGGTGGCGGTGGCAGGGGATAAGGGAAGAAGAAGATGGGTGCAGATGTTTGAAGCTTTATTTCATAGCTTCTTTTTTAAGATGTTTAAAGCTATTTTAAGATCTGTTTGAAAAAAAAAAACAAACTGTCTTTAACGTCTTATGTCTGCAGACGGGCAGACATAAGCTTTTTGCAGATGTAATAAGCAAAAACAAACACCCCCTAAATCCTACTTTGTAAAAACATACACAAACACCATCATTATGTGTAAATTTGGGATAATCAACCAAAAGTAAAAGATTGGGATTCAAACTTACCAAAATATCATGGCAGAGAAGCATAACTAAGAAGATTAAGATAGAGAAGGAAGTAAGGAACTACAATTGTTCGTGCGAGAAGGCGGGGAAGGAAGAGGTTGAAGGCGGTGGAAACTTGAAGAAAGTTTATGGTGGAGACGCCGCGTGGGTTTATGTTCGTTCTGCTATCTCTTTCTCTATCTTCCTATCTCTCTTTCTTCTATACGAACGCAACACCCAAGGGAGGAGGAAGCCATGGTAAACAGGGTTGGATGATGATGATGAGGAGGAAGATAGGTAGAAAAAGGCGGTTGCCAGTGGTTTTAGAAAAGTAATAATAGAAGTGGGGTAAAGACACGTGTAGATCTGATCTAGCAACCACCGCCCCATTTAACCAATCATCATAGGCTTGAACTATTCATCAAGCCTCGTTAACCATATATACTAGGGATTTTTCCCCGTGCTTCGCGGCGAAAATTCGGTTGGTATCTGTTCGGTTGGTACCTACACTCGCTATAGTAATCGAAAGAGAAAACCTTACATCGATTGAAACAATAAAAACGAATATCCATACCAGTACCGATGTTCATTTTTTTGAATGACCTCTATTCACCAATAATTCTAATATTTATCACCCTTGCCCATGATTGAACTTGGAACATCTCCCTTAAGAGGCATATGCCTCTACCAAGTGTGCTAGCCCCACATTGGAAAAACATAGAATCGGACACAACAACAATTGAACTTACGTCAGCTGCTTGCAATACAACGTATCAACCCTCACAACACATCATTTAAAGACTTGTATGTTGTTCAGTTGATATCAGTTTGGTTGGTTTGCATTCTATGTTTATTTTTTTCAACGTTGCCATACAAACATTATGGAAAACGACTATTGTGCCGTTATCGTACCAACCCAAACCAAAACCCACTGAACATCATTTGTATCATTACCGAGATTTATTTTGATTGTTTTTCCTTTCGATAAACTAAGATCGTATCGCTATCATACCATACCGAACTGAACATCGGTACCGGTATGCATTAACTTTTATGGTTTTTTTTATAACATATATCGTGTCGCTATCGTAGTGATTCGAACGTAAGTTATTATAAAAAATCAAACTGAATGCTAAACACAGTACTACTAATAAAAAGAAGAGTAAACTTCAATTTTCGTCCATGTGGTTTGCTAATTTAAACACTTTCAGTCCAATAGTTTAAACATTGCATTTATCATCCATTAGTTTGCTGATTTTAACAGTTTCAGTCCATTAGTTTCCTGATTATAACAGTTTCAGTCCACATCACTAACACTAGTGTGGACTGAAACTGCTAAAATCAGGAAACTAATGGACTGAAACTGTTAAAATCAGCAAACTAATGGATGATAAATGTAATTCATAAACTATTGGACTGAAAGTGTTAAAATCAGCAAACCACAGGGACGAAAATTGAGGTTTACTCTAAAAAGAATAAACACCTAATAATTATCTTATTATTAAACAACTAAATGAATAATTAATAAAATATTCCTAAATAAAAACAAATACTTAAATCTGTTAATATATATAATTAGTTTAATATACTTTTCAAGAATTAAAAATATTTAGCTTAAATAAAATATTATATATTAAAGTACTGTTCAACAAGACTTTCAGTTAATTCCTAAATAAAAACAAATACTTAAATCTGTTAATATACATAATTAGTTTAATATACTTTTCAAGAATTAAAAATATTTAGCTTAAATAAAATATTATATATTAAAGTACTGTTCATCAAGACTTTCAGTTAATATATATAACTAGAATATTTCTCCGCACGTTGCGGCGGTACGTTAACGCGAGTATTCGGTGAATATTGGTTTGATTTGTTATACTAAATATAAGATACATGCACTCGGTATAGAAATCAACGCTTGTTTTACATCGACAAGTATAAGATACATGCACTCGGTATAGAAATCAACGCTTGTTTTACATCGACAAAAAAATCAATTAAAACGAACGCGGTTACCGCACCAATGATCGAACGATATCGATCGGTTTATATCGTTTCAGTACTGGGACCAACATTTACTTGTCGTTGGAGACAGAGTTGCATAAATGAAATATTATAGAAATCGAAAACCATAAAAATGAACACGGGTACCGATATCGATGTTCGATACATTAGGGTAACAATATCATCGTAATTACGTTATTACTTCGGTGAAATGACTGCCTTATTTATGTTTGATGACATTCTCTTATTATATAATAAAATATAAAAATACAAAAGAAATATATAAATTATATATATATTTTAAAAGAAAACTAATAATAAAATATTATTAATATAGTTACCGGAGAGTTAGTATTAATATATATAAATATATTTTAAAAGAAAACTAATAATAAAATATTATTAATATAGTTACTATTCATGGAGAGTTAGTATTAATATATATATATATATATTAAAAGAAAATTAATAATAAAATATTATTAATATAGTTACTATTCATGGAGAGTTAGTATTAATATATATAACTAGTGAACTTCCCCGCACGTTGCGGCGGGAAGTTAGTTGGTAGCGGTTTGATTCAATAAAGTACCGGTACCATAATCGACACTTTGTATAGTGACCGAAAGATAAATCCCAAACAATAAAGTCATGATATGCCCAAAACATATAGACACATGTTTTACATCGATCAAAAAAATATAAAATAAATATCGATAAAGGTTTCAAAAGTATACTTATTGGTACTCATGTTCATTTAAAATTGGCGTGGTACCAATGTAGTTCGGACGGTATCGATTTTGTTCGTCACCGACACTCGTTATAACTTATGATATAAAAGGTTTCGATTCGGTTTGTCACGTTGATAAACAAAAAGAATCAATTATAATTGACTCGATCAATTTTGAACAAAGCTTTTATCAAAACACAGATAAAATAAGCATGTTGCAGTGGTATATTTATATAATTATGTAAACTATACGTGTGCCGATAAAAATATAAAAAACATATATTTTTGTATTTGAGTATTGATACGTGACTAACGAACCGATTTACCAACATCGGTAGTATTGGAATCGGTATTCTTTTTATGGTTTTTGATTGATATTAATACATATCCTTTTGTGCATATCGATGCTTTATTATTTTAGTTTTTTCCTTTAGCTACTATAGGGATTGCCAGTACCGAAATGAACTGAACCCCTACCAAATGATTATATATATATATATATATATATAAATAGAAAGTTATCATTAACAGTGATATAGGGTTTTTAAGTAGTTATTTATTCTAAATTTGAGCATATATATTTTTAAATAAGTTGTATTTCTTAACTTATTTTAAAAATCTAACCCCGCGACTATGTTTATTTGATATATATTTATTCAGTTTTTTTTAATTCTAATTTTAGACATATTTTTTATAACATTTAAGATACGATGTTTTATAAATTAATGTTGTTTACCTTCTTTCGTTAGTATATTATGCCATATGCAGAAAAAAGATATATATTAATATCAATCAAAAACCATAAAAAGAATATCGGTTTCGATACTACCGATGTTGGTACGAAGGTTGTTCGACTAAAATCGGTTTGTTAGTCACGTATCAATACTCAAATACAAAAATATATGTTTTTTATATTTTTATCGGCACACATATAGTTTACGATAATAAAAATAAATTACTATTTATTTTCAATATAAATCAAAATATAATATATAATTAGCTATAATAAATATAATTAAATTAAATAAAGTATTAAAATATAGATCTACTGTTCATCAACAGTTTGTATTCATATATATAATATATAATATATATAATATAATAGTAGTTAATTACCATCGCCATGAGATACGAACCTGTGAGAATCCTACCAAAAATGTGTACTTACTTTTATGTACGTGTTTAACTAGTTGATGCCCCGTCCGCGTTGCGGGGCGATGACCGAATAATGAGCGAGTGTTAGTCAGCTCATTGACACAAAAAACAATTAAATCGAGTCAACCAATTAAAACAAAACACTTTTATAGTTTTTATAAAGAAAATTAAAACAATGGCAATATTGTAATTTTTAACTAAGGGAAAGTTGTATTTTTTTACTGGGGTAAAATCGTAATTTGACAAAAGCTAAAGTAATTGCAGTACTGTAAATTTGAACCTGTGGCAAAATTGTAAATTTTCATAGGGGCAAATTCGTAATTTTTAACTTGGGGGTAACAACGTAATATAAATTTGAACTAAGGGCACAATCATAATTTTAAGCTTGAGGCAAAAGCACAAGTTTATTTTGAACCGAGGGCAAAATCATCATTTTGAGTTGGGGGCAAAAACATAATTTCATTTTGAGCTGTGGAAAAAACGTAATTTTGAATTGAGGGCGAAATCACAATTTTTAAACGGGGAAAAATCACATTTTTGAACAGAGGGCAAAATCGTAATTTTTAAGTGGGGGCAAAAACAAAATTTTATTTTGAACTGGGGGCGAAAAGGTAATTCTGAGCTGAGGGCAAAACCACAATTTTATTTTGAATGGAGGGAAAAATCGTAATTTTGAGCTGAGGACAAAAGCGTAATTTTATTTTGAGTTGGGGGCAAAACCATAATTTTAAAGAGGGACAAAAACGTGATTTTAGAATGAATATAAAATAATAAACTGGTTGGTCCAATGGGAGAGTGCCAGGCAAAGTCGTATTTTGAATTGAGGGCAAGATCGTAATTCTGAGATGGGGACAAAAAGCGTAATTTTATTTTGAGCTGGGGCAAAAACGTAATTTTAAAATGGATATAAAACAATAAACGTGTTGGTCCAACGGGGGAGTGCCAGGCAGCTTTCTGGCACTATTCCCCCATTTGGTTTTGTATATGTAGGAAATTGATACGATTTCATTAGACGATATAAATTCGAGTTATTTTACGTTTGGTTCATCTCGTCAACACGTTTATTTTCAATTTCGTTAACGTTTCGATGTAACATTCTTTCGCAAATAAGTTGGGTCAAATATTAAACGTTTCTGTGCTTATTTTTATGTACGTTTTCATTTGGTTAATGTTTGGACATAATTTCGCTAGAAGACTAGTTAGGTCAAATATATTACGTTTTGATTAGACAATATAAAGAGTGAATTGCAAATTTTGTCCTTTATCTTTATACTCTTTTTCAGGTGATATCCTTTGTATTTAAAATTCATGGGTTTTATACTTTATGTATTTGAATCCTACATGTTCTATCCTTTAGGCCTAAGTCAGTTTATTTTTTCAGTTAAATGTGACCATGTACAAGTCACATGAGGGTAAATATGTCATTTATTAATCTCTTCATCATTTCTCCCGATATAAACCATCCTAAACCCTAGTTCTTAACATATCCCCCAAATCACTTCCCCAAAATTGAAATACTCCCACCACCACCCGACCACCGTCACCACCGGTTCACGATCGATTCACCACCACCAGTCGACCACCGTCACCACCGGTTCACGATCGGTTCACCACCACCCTCAAACCACCCCGACACCACCCTCCCAACATCCCCATCGTTCACTATCTCCCACCCACATCCCCATCATTCACCACCTCTCACCCACACCCTTAATTACTTTACACAATAAAAAAAAATAAAAAAAAAACAACAGGAATGTTGGCAAAAGGTTTACAAAGGAAGTTAATATATGGCTATGTATAGGTCTGGTGCACCTGAGGGTCGTCGGAGAGTGAAGCGGCTAGGGATGAGCAAATGGTACCGGTACCGGTACCGAATTTATCGAATTGGGTACATTTTCGGTACCGATTCGGCACCAACGTTTGACATTTTCGGTACCGGTTTTTACCCTCAAATACCGGTACCGAACCATACCGTACCGGGTATATTCGGTACTGGTAACGGTACCCACTTTTGGGGATTTTTGGTACACCAGTACCGGTTCGGTACTGGTCGGTACCGAGCTCATCCCTAGAAGCGGCGGCGGCGGCTAGTGGAGCCGGAGCCGCTGGAACCGGTGGTCGGGTGGGTTGGGTGAGTGGGTTGAAGCGGATTGGAACCTTTTTGCCACTGAACACACCGCATACAAGAGCCAGATACGAGCAATTTGGGATTCGGCAACAATTGAAGACGAAAACAACGAAGAAGTGATAAAGGCGAAGGTTGAAGGGCATAATGTTACAGTATCCGAGGAAACCATAAGAACAGTCTTGCAGTTTGGTGAGAAGCCTGAAGATCCACACATCATCTCCGTACGATGTTATCAAGGATGTCTACTTAGAATGAAGTGCACAGGAGATGTACTTGCCGCTCAGCTTAACAAGACACACTTGCCGTTACAGTACAAGTACGTTCTGCATGTGTTGATTCATTGTTTGGGAATATGGAAAACAGGATATGATATGGCAAGAGATACTATTTTGTGATGGCTTTGACGCTCAACAAAGACTTCAATTATTCAAGATTGATTCTCGAACACATGAAGGGGAACCATGGAAAGAAAACAAGAAATGCAAACAAATTTTGGATGTATCCAAGGTTCGTGCAGATGATCTTGGATGCACAGATACCAAATCTTTCGAAGGTCAAGAATGATATTCTAAAGATAAGTGCTATGAAAGAGGATACCTTGAAGATGATGAAAACGAAGAACAAGTTCAATGAAGGAGTTGTTCCGAGAAAGATGATTGGTTATCTTGGTAGCTTAGAATATGTGGCTCCCAAGAATGATAAATGGAGACATAATGATAGTGGCTCGGACAATGAAGAACCCGTTCTAGATGCAATGTATGAGAAGAAAAGAAAGGACGAAGAAGCGGGTGGTAGCAAGATGAAGAGGAAAGGAAAGAAAATCCTAATTGATGATGACGGTGATGATAATGTCGGTGGTGAAGATAAAGATGATGAGGATAAGGGTGATGATGAGGGAGGTGATGAAGGTGGAGATGGAGATGGTAAAAATGATGTTTGGAAGACGATAATCCTGAATCTGAAGGTTATGAAAAGTACTATGATGAATGTGGTGTAGTAAGATACCGAAAGATAAAGAAGCCCACAGGTGATGAAGTTGGTGTTGATTATCAGCCACTTAAAGTAGCGGTAAAGGAGAAGAAAAGAACAAGGATGTAACGCCCAGCGTCCCTAAACTTTAGGACTCTGTCAAGATTAGTCCCTGAAGTTTGTCTATTTGTCATTCTAAGCCCCTAATATGTGTGAAAGTCTATGTTATATACTTGAAATGCCTAAATCTACGTGTGAAATGTCTATATTTTGGGAATGTCTATATCTATATGCTTGGGATGCCTAATTCTATATCTGAAATGCCTAAATCTATGCTGGAATGTCTAAATCTATAATGGAATGCCTAAATCTATGTTTGCAATGTCTAAATCTATTTGGTGCTTGACTCTTTAGACTCGTGAAACTTGATTCTTGGTTGAACGAGAGACTAGAGCCTTGTCACTGGCAGAATCTATTAATTTTGTAAACTTCTGACGTGTATATTGTAATCTAGTTATTGTATTGCTCAAATAATACGCAACGCCTAATCTAACTCGCTAATCGAATCAAAAACGGGAAACGCAGAAAGATTGGATTGGCCAGAATGGCAATCCGATCGGATTGTCACCCTATCAGATGACCGTCTGATCGGACAGCCATCCGATCGGACTGCCATCCAACCCGCACACACTTGGCCCCTTCACACACTCTCACCCTATAAATAGCCCTCTCACATCACCATTTTCAGTGATGTGACAGCTCTGCTCGACCCAGACACTCTACCTTCTCACTTCTTCATTTTCTCATCGATTTCGGTACGTTTCAAGCTAGATCTTTGTACTTTCTCGCTCTACGCATCATTCTCTACGTGATTCTCACTTGAAAACACACTTTTCACCGTGAAATCTCTCAGATCTGAGTTCTTGAGGGTGATGTCATCATGGGAGTTTGTACAAACTGCCATGTGATATCATTCTGAGCAAGATCTAGCTCAGATCTAGGTTATTTCATGCGTTTTCACACTAAATCCAAGCTAAATCTAGACTTTTTCTTATAAAACTTGAATATCATCATCTTTTTGTCAAACTTTTACTTTATTCGGTGGGAACCGGGTCTACACTAACTGTAGATCTGATAAATAGCCTATAGTTGGCGTTGATCTAAATCCTTACCTGAAAAGACAAGCAAAGCACGGATTCTGACATAAACCCATCAGAGACATACAACTGATCAGTCAGGGGTGGTTCCCACCGATCAGAACGGCTGTGAGCTGATAGGTTTACCGTTGTATCAATACGTGTCGTACCGTCACCGTTAAACTAGAAGCTTAGAAATTTTTACAAAAACGGTAGACAAGAACAAGGGTCACCCGATCGAGCGGCAACCCGATCGGACAGCTGTCCGATCGAACAGCCACCCTATCAGGTGACATTTACCCTTGAAATATTTCAACACTTAATAACTTATCAAAAGTTGGGAAGTCTTGATCGAATGGCAATCCGATCGGACAGCCGTCCGATCGAACAACCCTCCGATTGAGATGATCCAGGGTGCTTACCATTCGGATCGAGTGGCAACCCGATCGAACAGTCGTCCAATCGGGCAGCCACCCTAGTTCCAAAACTACAAGTCAAGTGGCAACCCGATCGGATAGCCATCCGATCGGGCAGCCATCCTATTTTCTTAAGTCAAGAAGTAACCCGATCGGATGGCCATCCGATCGGGCAGCCTTCTGTCTTCTCACACTTATGTGTCAACCGGCAATCGCCATCCGATCGGACAGTCATCCGATCCGATGACCAATTTTGGCACTTTGAGCAACCTCGTTATTCTGCCCGACTTTTATCCTATTGTAATCTAATCAGGATAATTCTAAAAAGAGCTCCCTTTGATCCAATAATAGTTGCGACTATTAAGCAATCACTGTGAGTATACTCGATCCCCTTTTTACTTTTAACTTTGGGGTGTAACATGTATTCTACATAAACTTTAATCTTTTGCAATCTAAACTCTATCCTATGTGTTTGTGAAAACTTGTGCATTCTAGTATTCTATTTGTGCTATTTGACGTTTAATCCAGGGTGTGTAGTTCCGCCTTAACAATAGTAGCGCTATAGGGGGTGCACCTCTCCCATTATTCTCAGGGGGTGTTGTTAGGAGGATTCTAGTTTACCTTGAGTCTTGGGTAAACACTAAAGCATCGGGATACTTAGGCTATCACTGCGTGGACTGCGACACTAGCACGGCTGAAACTATTTTTATTACTTACATTGTGGATATGAGTTGTTTTAATCTATTACTCTATTATCAAACTTGTATACTCGCCAATACTTTTGTATTGATATTTTAATACATGTTGCAGGCTGATAGGTAGCTATGGAACATGGAACTCAAGCTAGGAGATGCTTAGAAACGTCGCCTAGATAATCTAGTTTTTTTTTGAACAATTTGAACTATTCTTCGGTGATGTAATTTGATGATACTTGTTTCTGTTCTAGACAATTTATTTATGCAATCTACTTAATTCTATCGAAATATCTAGCGTTATGGAATCTCGTGAGCAATCTGAACGCTTAGTGCTCGCACCCCGATGTTTCCGCCATCGGTTGGGGTATGACAGATTGGTATGAGAGCCATAACTATAAGGAATTATGATAAGCAGGAATACTTTCCCTAGTCTATAGTTCTAGGAACTTTGACTCTTATTTGTTGTTTAAGACTTATGCATTCTACCGTATCTGCTTCCTAGCAGCACATATTCCTGCTAAACTTACAAGCCTTTCCTAAGGCTAACACAATATACACTTTATACTTGAAAACGTTGTTAATCAGTGTTTATATTCTAGCACGAGAATTACCCTCAAGACAGGAGTGACATCCAAACCTTGATGGGGAATCTCCATACTATTCTAGTCGGTTGAAGTTGTGAAATCTAACTGGCTTAATCTATGTTGAAAGTCTATTTTGGTCGAATTTGTGAGTGAATTCTAATGTTGTGGGTGACGAAGCATGACACGGACTACGAGGGGGACGTGGCGTGATTGAAGCATGGTGGATACGCCGCTGGTACTTCCTATATATAAGTGTTTCCGTCATGTTGCCGAACTTTCGTAGAACGTGCCATGTGAGAATTTGTTGTTAGGGACTGTGATGTGATCGTCAAACTATAATCTAAGTCAAACTATTGGTTAATCTATTTGGATAGGGGGATCAATCTATGTTATTTAATCTATTTGATTTGTCCAATACAGTGCTTGGCGAAGTATGACACCGATGACGAGGGGGAAGTGGTGTGACCGAAGCATGGTGGATACGCCGCTGGTACTTCCTATATATAAGTGCTTCTGTCATGTCACCGAAATTTCGTAATATGTGCCATACGGGGTTTCGTTGTTAATCTATTAAAGCCTGTTGAGTGTCTATTGAATTCTATTGAAATCTATGGAACGTCTATTGAATTCTATTATGGTTTATGGAATGTCTATTGAATACTATCGAAGTCTATCTAATCTATTGAAGTCTATTAAGTTATTAAAGACTATTTGTAATCTATAGTAATCTATTGAATTCTATGAGGATGATTGTGTATTACGAAACGTAACGTGACATCGAGTACGAGGTGGAAGCATTGTGTCCGAAGCGTGGTGGATACGCCGCTGGTACTTCCTATATATAAGCTTTTCTAGTACGCTGCCAAGCTTTGTACAAGATGCCATGTGAAGGTCGTGAGTTGTGGTGTTAATCTATTGAATTCTACCGAGTTAGTCTATGTGTATAATGTTGAGTATACTAGTTGGCGATTGTGACACGTAACATGACGCCGAGTACGAGGTAGAAGTGGTGTGCCCGAAACGTGGTGGATACGCCGCTGGTACTTCCTATATATAAGCGTTTCTGACTTGTGGCCAAGCTCCGTACAACGCGCCATGCGAAGGTCACTAGTTTTGCGTATCAATGATAACCTTGTGTTAATCTGTGTTAATCTAGACTTATACGATCCTCTGGTTGGATCTTTAGGATGTCTTCTCGAAAGCTATCCGACTCTCTCAGGAAATCCAGGGAGAAGTCTCAGAAAAAGATGATGTCATTCATGGCCGACCAGATTGCTCGAGTCGTGCCAAAGATCGTCTCTGAGTTCCAAGGATCTAACACTCCTCCATCCTCTGTGGACTCCAAGGCTGAGAAGCAGAAGCCTACAAGGTTCAGCTACAAACATTTCATCTCCTGTAACCCTAAGCCTTTCACGGGCAGTGATGGGGTAACTGCTATGCTCGAATGGTTCGACAGCATCGAATTTACCTTCATTAACAGCGAGTACCCGGATCATTTGAAAACTAGGAGTGCGACTGGAATGTTTCAAGACAGAGCATTGGAGTGGTGGTCGAACGAGAAAAACATCCGATCTAACGAAGAAGCCTATGCTCTTCCATGGGCTGAGGTGCAAGAACTCATGATGCTCGAGTTCTGCCCTCCTCATGAGAAATTGAAGCTGGAAGAAGAGTTTTGGCATTTGAAGCAGGTTGGTGATGATAACCTGGCTTATACTACCAGATTCAAGCAGCTCAGCTTGATCGTTCCTCACATGGTTTCTACTCCCAAGTGGATGATAACCAAGTACATCAACGGCCTACCTCCTGCTATGCGTGATTCCATTGAAGCAGCTCAGCTAGAAACAATCGAGGAAGTCTACCGTCTCGCAGCTAGTCTCAACAACAACCGTGTGCGTGATAAGCAGTTTGCTACCCCTGCTCCCTCAAAATCTGCTAACCAAGTTACCCAGTAGCCAAGTGGCAGCAAGAACAAGAAGAGGAAATCTCAGGGTTCGGGATGTAATGCTATTGTCCCTGCTGTTAACCCTGCTGCAAAACCGGCTCCTACTCCTGCTGTTACTAACCCTGCTACTCCTGAAGCGAAGAAGCAATACACTGGGTCTTACCCCAAGTGCACCACTTGCAACTTCCATCATCCTATGACTTCTGCATGTCGTATGTGCACCAACTGGAACGGGTATGGTCACACGATTCCTTATTGCCGTCAAGCTAATCAGGCCCAGCAAGCTCAACAAGCCCCAACTCAGGCAGCTCTACCAGCACCTCCAGCTCCTCTGCAGAACCCTAAGGCGGTCAATGTTGTTCGTGCATGTTTCCAGTGTGGAGATACTACTCATCTCTGTAATCGTTGCCCCCAGCTGAACCAAGAACAACAAGCAGTCGCTCGTGGACGAGCATTCAATCTCAATGCTAATCAGGCTCGCAACAACAACGACGTGGCGAATGGTATGTTTCTCGTTAATAATCTCTATGCTTCGATTCTATTTGATACTGGTGCCGATAAGAGCTTTGTGTCCGTGGATTTCGAGTCTTTGATAAATTGTACACGCTCTAAGTTACCTGAGTCATTCTCTGTTGAGGTCGCCAATGGTAAGTCGATTCTTGTTAATTCTATCATACGTGATTGTTCCTTGACTCTTAACGATCACGTGTTCTCTATTGATCTCATACCCATGCGTTTGGGTAGCTTTGACGTAATTATCGGTATGGATTGGTTGCGTAAGAATCATGCCGAGATTGTTTGTCATGATAAGCTTGTTCGTCTTCCTCTTCCTTCTGGTGATATTTTGAATGTCTATGGGGACCGGCCTTCGAAAGGACTAAGGCTGATGTCATGCACACAAGCGAGCAGAAGTTTACGTAAACAGAACCCTGCCTTCTTGGCCCACGTGGTGGAACAAAAGGGCAAGGGGAAGAACATAAACGATGTCCCGGTTGTGTGTGATTTCCCTGATGTCTTCCCTGAGGAACTACCCAGTCTTCCTCCTCCTAGTTCTGTCTATTTTCGTATTGATCTCGTACCTGGTGCGACTCCTGTCGCCAGGGCTCCCTATCATCTTGCACCTTCTGAAATGCAAGAGCTATCTAGCCAACTACAGGAATTACTCGATAAGGGTTTTATTCGTCCAAGTACCTCCCCGTGGGGTTCTCCCGTGTTATTTGTCAAGAAGAAGGATGGTTCATTTAGTATGTGTATTGACTACCGTGAACTTAATAAGCTTACTGTGAAGAATTGTTACCCTCTACCTCGCATCGATGATTTGTTTGACCAACTACAAGGCGCGTCCTGTTTCTCTAAAATTGACCTTCGATCGGGATATCATCAGTTGCATGTCCTCGAAGCTGATATTCCAAAGACTGCGTTTCGTACTCGATATGGGCACTACGAGTTCGTAGTCATGCCTTTTGGCTTGACCAACGCACCTGCAGTGTTCATGGACCTTATGAACCGCGTTTGTAAACCCTATCTGGATCGATTTGTTATAGTCTTTATCGATGATATTCTTATTTATTCTAAGTCTAAAGCTGATCATGCTCGCCATCTATGTCTCATGCTCGAACTGTTACGTGGTGAACGTCTATATGCTAAATTTTCTAAGTGTGAGTTTTGGATTGATGAAGTGCAGTTTCTTGGTCATATTGTAAGTAGTCAGGGTATTCATGTTGACCCTTCTAAGATCGAGGCAGTGAAGAATTGGTGTACGCCTAAGTCCGTGTCTGAGATTCGTTCTTTTCTAGGGTTGGCGGGTTATTACCGTCGATTCATCGCAGATTTTTCTAAAATCGTTGTTCCTCTTACTACTCTAACCCAAAAGGAGAAACCTTTTGTTTGGGGTCCCAAACAAGAGGATTCCTTTCAAACTCTTAAGAACCTTTTGTGTAACGCTCCTGTTTTAACTCTACCCGATGGGAATGACGATTTCGTGGTATATTGCGATGCCTCGAACCGAGGTTTGGGCTGTGTGCTCATGCAGCGGGACAAGGTCATTGCATACGCCTCTCGCCAACTCAAAGTGCATGAGAAAAACAACACTACTCACGATCCGGAGCTTGGTGCGGTTATTTTTGCGTTAAAGATCTGGCGACACTACCTGTATGGTACAAAGTGCGTGGTTTTCACTGACCATAGGAGTCTTCAACATATCTTTGACCAAAAAGAACTGAACATGCGACAGAGACGTTGGGTGGAATTACTTAACGACTACGACTGTGAAATTCGCTATCATCCTGGCAAAGCGAACGTAGTGGCCGACGCTCTTAGTCGTAAAACTCATGTGAATGCTATTCGTATCTCTAGTGATCTTCATGCTTGTATTCGTGAGGCGCAGTATTCGTCGGCTAATGAAGGAAGTCTGTTTGTGGAAGTTCTTGATGCTAACGTCAATCAGCTCAGAACTAAATCTGATGGTCTGCAATACTATCTAAATCGCATCTGGGTGCCACATCGCGATAATCTGCGTGAGCTCATTATGAATGAGGCTCATAAATCCCGTTATTCCATCCATCCAGGCGCTGATAAGATGTACCATGATTTGCGTACGACCTACTGGTGGCCTGGTATGAAAAGGGACATTGTTGTGTATGTTTCAAAATGCCTCACCTGTCTGAAGGTGAAAGCTGAACATCAGCGTCCCTCTGGACTTTTAGAGCAGCCTAAAATCCCCACTTGGAAGTGGGATAGTCTTGCTATGGACTTCATTACCAAGTTACCTCGTACACCTGCCGGTCATGACAGTATTTGGGTGATCATTGACCGTTTGACCAAATCAGCCCACTTTCTTCCTATTCGCGAAGATTATAAAGTGGAGAAACTTGTTAGGATCTACACCGATGAGATTATATGCCGTCATGGCATCCCTTTAGACATAATCTCTGACCGTGATGGTCGCTTTAGTTCACGTCTTTGGCAAACATTTCAGTCCGCTATGGGGTCGCACTTGAATCTTAGCACGGCTTTTCATCCTCAGACGGATGGACAGACCGAGCATACTATTCAAACCCTAGAGGACATGCTCCGTTCTTGTGTCATCGACTTTGGTGGTAACTGGGATGTACATTTACCATTGATAGAATTCTCGTACAACAATAGCTATCATTCCAGTATCCAGATGGCTCCTTTCGAAGCTTTGTATGGACGGAAATGCCGATCTCCTCTCAGCTGGCATGAGGTTGGGGAAAAGCAGTTCACTGGCCCTGGGATTATTCAAGAGACAACGGATAAGATTCTTCAAATCCGTGATAACTTGATCAAGGCTAGGAGCAGACAAAAGAGCTATGCTGATAAAAGGCGCAAGCCTCTGGAGTTTGTTGTTGGTGACCGAGTTCTACTGAAGGTATCTCCCTGGAAGGGGGGTAGTTCGTTTTGGTAAGAAGGGAAAGCTCGATCCTCGCTATGTAGGTCCCTTCGTGATACTTGAAAGGATTGGCAAGGTGGCGTACAGACTCGACTTGCCACAAGAACTAAGCAATGTGCACCCGGTGTTCCACGTGTCCAATCTTCGTAAATGCCTAGCCGACGAGGGACTTCAGGTTCCCCTTGAAAACTTACAAATAAATGAAGATGTTCAATTAGTGGAGAAACCGGTCGAAATCATGGTTCAAGCTGTCAAGCGTCTGAGGCGCAGCAAAATTCCCATTGTTAAGGTTCGATGGGAAGGAAAACGTGGTGCCGAATTCACTTGGGAGCTGAAAAGTGATATGAAGGCCAAGTATCCGCAGCTCTTCGAGCAGTCTTCATCTAAGATTTCGTGGACAAAATCTCCTAAAGGAGGGGAGACTGTTATGCCCAGCGTCCCTAAACTTTAGGACTCTGTCAAGCTTAGTCCCTGAAGTTTGTCTATTTGTCATTCTAAGCCCCTAATCTATGTGAAAGTCTGTTATATACTTGAAATGCCTAAATCTACGTGTGAAATGTCTATATTTTGGGAGTGTTTATATCTATATGCTTGGAATGCCTAATTCTATATCTGAAATGCCTAAATCTATGCTGGAATGTCTAAATCTATAATGGAATGCTTAAATCTATGTTTGGAATGTCTAAATCTATTTGGTGCTTGACTCTTTAGACTCGTGAAACTTGATTCTTGGTTGAACGAGAGACTAGAGCCTTGTCACTGGCGGAATCTATTAATTTTGTAAACTTCTGACGTGTATATTGTAATCTAGTTATTCTATTGCTTAAATAATACGCAACGCCTAATCTAACTCGCTAATCGAATAAAAAACGGGAAACGCAGAAAGATTGGATTGGCCAGACTAGCAATCTGATCGGACTGCCATCCCACCCGCGCACACTTGGCCCCTTCACACACTCTCACCCTACAAATAGCCCTGTCACATCACCATTTTCAGTGATGTGACAGCTCTGCTCGACCCAGACACTCTACTTTCTCATTTCTTCATTTTCTCATCGATTTTGGTACGTTTCAAGCTAGATCTTTGTACTTTCTCGCTCTACGCATCATTCTCTACGTGATTCTCACTTGAAATCACACTTTTCACCGTGAAATCTCTCAGATCTGAGTTCTTGAGGGTGATGTCATCATGGGGGTTTGTACAAACTGCCATGTGATGTCATTCTGAGCAAGATCTAGCTCAGATCTAGGTTATTTCATGCGTTTTCACACTAAATCCAAGCAAAATGTAGACTTTTTCTTATAAAACTTGAATATCATCATCTTTTTCTCAAACTTTTACTTTATTCGGTGGGAACTGGGTCTACACTAACTGTAGATCTGATAAATAGTCTAGAGTTGGCGTTGATCTAAATCCTTACCGGAAAAGACGTGCAAAGCACGGATTCTGACATAAACCCGTCAGAGACATACAACTGATCGGTCAAGGTGGTTCCCACCGATCAGAACGGTTGTGAGCTGATAGGTTTACCGTTGTCTCAATACATGTCGTACCGTCGCCGTTAAACTTGAAACTTATAATTTTTTACAAAAACGGTAGACAAGAACAAGGGTCGCCGGATCGAGCGGCAACCCGATTGGACAGCTGTCCGATCGGACAGCCACCCTATCAGGTGACACTTATCCTTGAAATATTTCAACACTTAATAACTTATCAAAAGTTGGGAAGTCTTGATCGAATGGCAATCCGATCGGACAGCCGTCTGATCGAACAAACATCCGATTGAGATGATCCAGGGTGCTTACCATTCGGATCGAGTGGCAACCAGATCGAACAGTCATCCGATCGGGCAGCCACCCTAGTTCCAAAACTACAAGTCAAGTGGCAACCCGATCGGATAGCCATCCGATCGGGCAGCCATCCTATTTTCTTAAGTCAAGAAGCAACCCGGTCGGATGGCCATCCGATCGGGCAGCCTTCTGTCTTCTCACACTTATGTGTCAACCGGTCGACCGGCAATCCGATCGGATAGCCATCCGATCGGACAGCCATCCGATCCAATGACCAATTTTGGCACTTTGAGCAACCTCGCTATTCTGCCCGACTCTTATCCTATTGTAATCTAATCAGGATAATTCTAAAAAGAGCTCCCTTTGATCCAATAACTGTTACGACTGTTAAGCAATCACTGTGAGTATACTCGATCCCCTTTTTACTTTTAACTTTGGGGTGTAACATGTATTCTACATAAACTTTAATCTTTTGCAATCTAAACTCTATCCTATGTGTTTGTGAAAACTTGTGCATTCTAGTATTCTATTTGTGTTATGTGACGTTTAATCCAGGGTGTGTAGTTCCGCCTTAACAATAGTAGCGCTATAGGGGCTGCACCTCTCCCATTATTCTCAGGGGGTGTTGTTAGGAGGATTCTAGTTTACCTTGAGTCTTGGGTAAACACTAAAGCATCGGGATACTTGGGCTATCACTGCGTGGACTGCGACACTAGCACGGCTGAAACTATTTTTATTACTTACATTGTGGATATGAGTTGTTTTAATCTATTACTCTATTATCAAACTTGTATACTCGCCAATACTTTTGTATTGATATTTTAATACATGTTGCAGGCTGATAGGTTGCTATGGAACATGGAACTCAAGCTAGGAGATGCTTAGAAACGTCGCCTAGATAATCTAGTTTTTTTTTGAACAATTTGAACTATTATTCGATGATGTAATTTGATGATACTTGTTTCTGTTCTAGACAATTTATTTATGCAATCTACTTAATTCTATCGAAATATCTAGCGTTATGGAATCTCGTGAGCAATCTGAACGCTTAGTGCTCGCACCCCGATGTTTCCGCCATCGGTTGGGGTGTGGCAAAGGAGACCAACCAAACGACCCAAATCATCCAAAAGGGCAAATAAAGGTGAAGCCACTGCGGCTGCTAGTAATGTACAACCAGTTGTTGAAGCCACAACTGATGAACAACTTGGTCTAATATTTGAGGATATTGCAGCTCACCAAGATACAAGTCTTGAAATGATTGAAAACACCACACATATTCAACAACCCCCAGTTGTAGAACCCACATCACAGCAACAACCAACTCAACTAGTACAACTACCACTTGTCCAGCAACCACAGTCAACTGGAGAAGGTTCATCGGCTACACCAAGAAAAAGAATGTTTCGAGAACTGACCAATAGTGAAATGATTGCGGTGTTGAGTCAGCAATTAAGTGAACTAGTGAGAGAGTGTTAAACATACAACATTCATGGTTGAGAATCGAAAGTTTATTACCGATCACCAGTTAGAGATCAACAAGCTAAAAGCTGCACAAACGGCTCAAACGGCTAAGATCAACGTGTTGAAGAAGAAGAAGAAAGAATGAAGAGCTTGAAAAGAAAAATGTAGAGCTTGAAAGGCAAAACCTTAAGCTTGCATCTGAGTATGCAATCATAGACAATAAGCTTGAGACGATGTTTGAACACCTAAAGGATTCTATCACAAAGATGCATGCTAAAGTTGGTGTTATGTGGAAAGAAAGATTCAAACCCGATGAGCTTATGCAAAAGAAAGACAATGATAAAGAAGATCATTCCAATCCTGAAGGACAACCAGGCTCATCCAATCCGAATGCAGTTATGGGTTCTGAAGGAGGTTCGAGCTCAATGGCCCTTGAAATGGTTTCAGTTAGTTCAGTGCCACTTACAGATGACGAGGCAAAGATTGGTGCACTGGAAGGGATTGAAGACGAGGGATTACAGTTTGATTTCGAAGACATGTGGTTTGGAGGTTAATACACAAGTTGTTGTTAGTGTTGAATTGAGAACGACGAGAAGAAGTGACAAATCTATAGGATCTGATCCTGAGGGGGAGTCCACTGAATCAACTCAATCTAGTGAAGATGATGAATCTGGTGATGTTGGAAAGTTGGTATTTCATGACTTAGAAGTTCAAGTAACTAGGTCTATGCGTTTGGTGCATGAGCCTCATCCAGAGACGGAAGAACCGCTTGAATGTAACACCTCGAAAAATTTTATCGAATAAATATGGCAACACGTGTCCAATCAACTCTCAAATATGCCAAGTTATTTGGATAAGAGGGGCTAAATGTGTAAAATTGTGGAAGATTGGTTGTGGAGGGACCATTTATGTCAACATGCCAATTTATTTGGCCTCTGAGTGACCCTTACGGACCGCAAGGCTTAAAGCCTTACGGACCGTAAGGTAAATAATACATTGTTATGGAAGGTTAAGGACACCGCCTGTAAACTTTTGAAAAAAAGGACAGCGCCTGTAATTTGGTGTAAACATAAAGGACAAAACTTGTAATTTAGTCTAATGTTAATTTTACAATTGTATAAGTTTAATGATATATTAAAGTTGTGACAATTGGTACATGTGTAATTGTGTAGAGTATAGAATCAATAAGTAATGTATCCATGTACAATTTATAGGCACAAAGATGGGTTTTTTTTAATCAAGTATGTATTTTTTTACAATATTTAAGAAATGTTTTTAATAAGTAAATATATTTACGTCTCATTTATCAAATAACCGTTATTAATTATTCAGTAATTTTTATTTGAACCATTCTCTCTATACTCGTATACATACGTACATGTACTTGCATAATTTCCTACATTTTTTTAATCAAGTATGTATTTTTTTTTACAATATTTAAGAAATGTTTTTAATAGGTTAATATACTTACGTCTCATTTATCAAATAACCGTTATTAATTATCCCGTAATTTTTATTTGAACCATTCTCTCTATACTCATATACATACGTACATATACTTGCATAATTTCCTACATTTTATTATATAGTAAATTTGTAATTAGAAAATTATTGCATTACATAAAAAAGTTAAAAATGTGCATTTTTTAATAAAACACTTATATAAGACAAGTCCAATCCAAACTGCAATCAATATCCACACATGTTATATCCCTTCATCAAATCACATGAAATAAATAAATAAATAAATAAAGCAATTGCATTGGAAATATATCAACCAATTCAAGCAAGTAGCATCTTCTTCCAGAAAACATAAAAAATGGCGGTTTCATCTTTTTCATTCTCATCCGCAACCTTATCTAGAAGGGTCAGTCACAGATTTAATGTTAACAATGTTTAAAATACTTATAATTTAAGTTAGATTAAAGAGGCATGTGGGTGAGATTCTTTAGAGTTTATTTTGTAGGTGAATCTGCCATTAAAGCCTTCTTGTTCTACATCTTCTGGCCCAACCATCATTGCATCTTCAAAAGATATTGATGAAGAAAGTAAGCTACTTTGTGTTTTGTTTGTATTTCCCTTTTACTTTTGAAATTCTACTTAACATATGTTTACTTGCAAAATGTAAAAAGATCATGTATTTACTCTGGTAGAGTAATTATGTGTAATTATCCTACTAGTGTTATTTACATAATTTTTTTTAAGATTCTAGAACTAAAATACGTGCTTGAAAAAAAAAATATTTTAAAAATATATCCACATAATATTTTTATTTCTACATGTCCATTGATTATTGAGTAAACCATCCAAGTTTATGATTTACAATCAACTATTTAAATAAGAAATGGTGCTTTACTAAACGGGTAAGACATAAAAGTTATGCTTATTAATAAAGCTCTTACGGTGGTCCATTGGCAAATGCAATGTCTTTAAACATTTTGAGAGGGTGAGGTCTTGGGTTCAAGTCCCACAGACGACACAGGAGTAAAGAAATTTGTCATTCAAAAAAAACACAATCTATCACTACATTAATAAAGCTGTCAAACGGGTAACTTACTGAGAGGCGTTGAAACGGGTAAGTCGGAAAATTGGTGCTTCTTGAAAGACGTGTTAAACGGGTAAAACGGAAAATTGGTGCTAATTGAGAGGTGTGCTAAACGGGTTTGACAGAAATTTGATTCTTATAGATAGACGTGCTAAACGGGTATGACAGAAATTTGATGCTTGGGCTTGCGCTCGAACTCCTTTAAACTAGGACTCAATTCTAGCTTTTAACGATCTGGTCTCGAGTAGCTTGTGGCTTATGCGCTTAGTTTCACATAAAACTCAATTCAGCATGGTCGAAGCAAGCTTTGGATCATTAATGACTCCAAATATAAAGATTCTATGTAATTTAAACATGAACTTTTGTGTGAAACAGGATCAGGAAATTGCAAGAGAAGATCACTTCTCTTAGGAGTTGGAGCTTCAAGCTTATTGCCTACAAAATTGCTATTGGCTCAAGGTATTTTTATTCATTTATCTATCCAATTTCATTTAGGGAAATTGAATTTTAATAATCTCACCTAGAGACCTAGAGGTGGTTGGCCAATAATAATCTCATTTTTAAAAATTGTTACCAGCAGTCCCACCTTTTAAAAGTGTGTTCTCATCAGTCTGAAATTGGTGCCGAGGGTCCATTGAGAACAACAATTTTAAAAGGTGGGACTGCGAGTAGCAATTTTTAAAAGTGGGATTATTATTGGCCAACCACCTCTAGGCGGGATTATTAAATCCAATTTCCCTTTCATTTATGCTAGTTATAAAGAACACTCAAAATAAAATTTTCTTGTCACTGTTTCGACCCTAAACAACCTAACTTCATTAAAAATCGACGAATTTGCTCACTATTTTCAGCAAAATAATACAAATGTTCAGTCAGAATACAGTTTTCCAGATCTTCTTGTCATGTTAAGTTCTAAGCCTCTTGCATTGTTTATGCACACAGAAAAACCACCAAACTATGCTGAATTTGTCGACTTAGAAGACGGGTATTCATACTATTATCCCTCAGATTGGATAGTAAGTTGTAACAGAAACCTACAACTTTGATGTTTCCCCTTTACAAAATATATCTTTTTGCTCACAAATATAATCTTTTACCCAGGGATTTGATTTCAGGGGACACGACTCTGCATTCAAAGATCGATATTTGCAGTTACAAAACGTAAGACTTAGCTTCATACCAACCAATAAAACAGACATCAATGAGATGGGTTCCATTGAGAAGGTTGTAGCATACTTGGTGAGGCATGTGTACTCGACGCCCACTCAAGTCCCAGATGTGTTCGATATGCAAGAGGTATGGACCGTTTGAAATCATGTACCGTTGTTTTGTTCATGAATCTTTGACAAATGGTATGTTTTCATGGCTTAAATTGCAGAGGACCACGGATGGTAAAAACTACTACACGTTTGAGTACACGCTAACGTCTCCAAACTTCTCCCGAGCAGCTTTTGCAACAATAGCGGTTGGAAACGGTACAAACTTTAATTAGATGTAGACAAACAAGCAGGATGGATAACGTGTCAAAATGGGTTTGGGTTATATTTATAAAAATGATATTAGCATAATGATGGTCTAAATCTTTAAATAAAACAATGAGTAAATGGCCATTTTCTTCCCTGAGGTTTGGCCAGTTTTGCGACTTTCGTCGAAACGTTTGTTTTTTCCACATCTGGATCCAAAAGGTTTGAAATCTTGCTGTTTTCATCTGGCTCGTTAACTCCATTCATTTTTCTCCGTTAAGTCAGGGGTATTTTTGTCTTTTTGGTTAACTTAAAAGGGCAATTCGGTCTTTTCACTTTATGTAAAAAGACCATATACTGTTGAAAAAGACAGAATTGCCCTTTAAGTTAACAAAAAAGATGAAAATACCCCCCCCCCCCCCCCCGACTTAAAGGAGGAATATGGATGGAGTTAACGAGCCAGACGAAAATGGCAAGATTACTCTAAAACAATTATTAAGGTTGTAAATACACTTCGAACTCTTGTAACAGGGAGATACTACACTCTAATTGTTGGAGCAAATGAAAGAAGATGGAGAAGGGTAAGAAATCAGCTTAAAGTGGTAGCAGACTCATTCAAGGTGCTTGATATCTGATATTCTGATGTATGTATATTTGGTTTTCGTAAGTACAATGTACAAAGCGTAAAGTACTCTTAAAGCTGCATGATTTATCCATCCCGCGACACTTTAGAAGTGGTAGCCGTTAAACTAACAAATGATGAGAAAAAAGAGTCCTTAATCGATCTAAACCTCTTTATATACAAAAAGGATTACGCATTTACGCCTCATGAACTATCACAAATTTCATCAGGATGTACAAATATACAAAACCGTCGAATAATGGAGAAACACACAACGAAAAGAATAGGATAACAAGCAACTTCACACTAAATTCTATGATCAACAAAAGAATAATATGCAATCTGACCTCTGCACCAAGATCTAAATCCCTTAAAAGCCCAAATCCACCGTCATCACCGCCACCTGCCGCCACTTTCCACCATCGACTGCAGATGACTGACATTACAAGTGAATTTAACAAATCGTGTGTATTATATATTTATATCCAGTCGTTCTATATAAGTCTATGCTGGCGTATACCCTTTCCAAAATGAGGTTGCATTAACCGAACATACAACCCATTTTTCGCCATTAAAGAATCATGATTCCCGTCCTCAACAATCCGACCACCGTTAAGAACAACAATGTTGTCAACATGTCTCATCATAGAAGCCCTATGAGCGATAAGAATGGTTGTTTTATTTCCGATGACTAACGTATCAAGGGCCTCTTGAACCACCCGACTAGACTCCGACTCAATCGATGAGCTGGCTTCATCCAACAATAAAATGGGCGCGTTTTTCAAAACAACCCGAGCAATCGCAATCCTCTGTTTCTGACCCGGGGTTAAATCCACATCCCTCATTCCCACGTGGGTATCATACCCATGTGGTAAGTTGCTGATGAAATGATGAGCGTTTGCTATTCTCGCAGCTTCTTTGATTTCCGCCTCGCTAGCGTTATGTCTTGCGTATATGATATTTTCGCGAATCGTTGTGGAAAAGATTATGGGTTCTTGTTGAACAATACCAAGGTTGTTTCTCAACCACCGTAAATTAAACTGCTTTAAATCTCGACCGTCTAACATCACTTGACCAGCAACTGGATCGTAGAATCGTTCTATTAACGATATTATCGTGCTTTTTCCGGATCCCGAAACACCAACAACCGCCACCGTTTGACCACCGGTGACTTTGAGACTGAAGTTGCTCAGTACGAGAACTTCCGGGCGAGTCGGGTAACAAAAGTCAACGTTTTTCAACTCAATGCTTCCGTAAACATTTGGAGGTTTTATACCAGCAGCATCATCCGGCTCAATTTTTGGTATTCTATCGATTATTTCGAAAACAGATATTAACGATTTTCTTCTTTTGAGAATATATGGAGCTAAGCCGAATGGTTCCACAAGGGCAAAAGTGGCAAAAGAAAATACCATGTATTCTTTAAGAGCGGTTGGGAGATCTGTATAACGGTTTTTAACGCATAGTGCGGCATACCATAAAAGAACCGCATTGCATGCAAAAAGAAGAAACTGTGAAAACCCGAATGCAAAACCGATAGCCATGCCGTGAAAGAAACTCCGATAAAATATCTTGTGTAACTGCAACCGGTAAAGCTCCATAACTTTATTACCAGCACAAAACGCAACCACCGTGTAGATATTTCTAACCGCATCCTCAAGAACCAATGATGCTTTCCTGTGCATTTCCTGTATTCCCTTTGAAAATCCAGCTAGCCATAATTTCTGTATATTTTCAAGATTTTTAAGGTACGTTTCATACAAAATTAATGGTTAAATATAATTATATACTAATAGAAAAGAAACTGAATGAATAGTGATTTGAATAGTGATTTATTATTTATTTAATGAATAGTTATTTGAATAGTGATTTATTATTTATTTAATTAATAGTTATTTGAATAGTGATTTATTATTTATTTTTTAAATTAAAACAAACTAAATGAATAGTGATCTAGGAAATATAAGAATATGGGGTATGGGGCGGGGTTGTGACGTGGGTTGGGTACAAACGCCTAAGTCACCACCCCGGGTGGGCTTGGGTTTCGGCGTGGCCCCTTGGGCGGGGGTTTCAGCCCGGGCGTTGAGCGGGGCTATCAAGATGACATGGCGGGATCTCATTGGCCAAGACAAGTAGCCGTTTGGGCTAGCCGTTGGCCAACGGCTATGTGTTTAAAAAAAAAGATCTAGGAAATATTAGAATATGGGGTATGGGGCGGGGTTGTGGCGTGGGTTGGATACAAACGCCTAAGTCACCACCCCGGGTGGGCTTGGGTTTCGGCGTGGCCCCTTGGGCGGGGGTTTCAGCCCGGGCGTTGGGCGGGGCTATCAAGATGACATGGCGAGATCTCATTGGCCAAGACAAGTAGCCGTTTGGGCTAGCCGTTGGCCAACGGCTATGTGTTTAAAAAAAAAGATCTAGGAAATATTAGAATATGGGGTATGGGGCGGGGCTTGTGGCGTGGGTTGGATACAAACGCCCAAGTCACCTCCCCGGGTGGGCTTGGGTTTCGGCGTGGCCCCTTGGGCGGGGGTTTCAGCCCGGGCGTTGGGTGGGGCTATCAAGATGACATGGCGGGATCTCATTGGCCAAGACAAGTAGCCGTTTGGGCTAGCCGTTGGCCAACGGCTATGTGTTTAAAAAAAATTATCTATTCACTATAAATACTCACACTTCTATTCATTTTTTACCACAACTACTCCACCTCTTCTATAATGATCTCTATCTTATTTTTAAAAAAAAATTCTCATCCAACCACAATACGAAAAATGAATCCTCATAATCGTGGTTTTGACCCGAACAATCCGTGGGCTTTCCAAGAAACACCTAGCCCAGCATCCAATCGTCCAATTGCTCCCTTTTTAATGCACTCCACGATGGCGGATATGGCTGGTTACGCATCGTTTATCTCGAATCGTTTGAAGAAATGATGTCGGTCAGTTTACTTACTGTGTGTATAAAAGGTAATCTAAACTGTGCAATTACTTGCATTGCTACGTTGCTACAGGATTTGATGAGCTCGGTACCAACCGGTACCCAAAATACCGTTACCGAAATCCCCAAAAGTATGTACCGGTACCGAATATACCTGGTACGGTACGGTTCGGTACCGGTTGGTACTGGTACAGCACCGGTATTTGAGGGTAAAAATCGGTGAATACCGGTGCCGAACCGGTACCGAAAATACGTGACGTTTTAGTTCGAGCTACTTTTTGTTATTTGACATGTTTTGCCATTCTTATAGAACGATTTGGTTTAGCGCGCCGCAACGCGCGCGCATTGTAAACAACTAGTTATAACAAAAAAGGGTGTCTTAGGAATAGTTCCTAAGACAACCTCTATTTTTTTATTATTTTTCTTTGCCATATTTACAACAATGCCATCGATCGTTTTTTTTTTCTTTTTGTGTCTTCAACCCTTAAACTTTTAGCATTGCCACTTACACCCCCTTAGCTTTCTAAAAACTTTGTAAAATGTCATTTTGACCCCCTCAAGTTTTATGTGCATATTTTTATGTACATAGGTCAAATACAAAACACTTCCGTGCTTATTTTTATGTACGTTTAGTTCTTGGTTGGTCTACGTTTTGTTCGGAAACGAGTCGGGTCAAATATAATACGTTTATACTAGGCGGTATAATATCCAGTTACTTTACGTTTCAACTCCGCCGCAACACGTGGTACCATTCTTTAACGTTAAAAAAAAACTATTTTCTTGCGTGCTTATTTTTAAGTGTGTTTCGTCATAAATCCAAGTCGGTTTACGTTTCGACGTAAATTTTCTCGGTAATGAGCCAGGTCAAATATAATACGTTTTCGTGCTTATTTTCATGTGTGTTTTGACATAAACTTTGTTCGAAAACGAGTCGGGTCAGATATTTGACGGTATAAGTTCGAGCTACTTTAAGTTTCGATGCCGCCGCAACACACGGTGGGTCAAAATACTAGTTAATATATAGAAAGATTACCTGAGCAATGGCAGAAAGAGTGAGAACTGGCAGTGTGGCTAAAGCCACAAGAGCCAAACGCCAGTGTAAAAGCATTCCTATTACTATTGCAACAATAACCGCTGAGCAGTCTTGAATCAAAATAGAAAGCCGGTTACTGAAAGCCGCTCTCACAAACGTTGCATCGTTTGCTAATCGCATGGATAAGGTATCAATACTGTTTTCTTCTTCGTCAAACCATCCAACTTCATTGCGTAACATTGCTGTTAAAATATAACTATATTACACTTCGGTGGACACCACAACAGTTTTTACAAATTAGCTTGTGAGTATAAATTGTTTATAAATGCCATTTTCGATCAGACGCAAGAAAAATGGATGGAGTTAATGAGCAGGATGAAATGGCAAGATTTCAAACCTTTTAGATCCAGCTGCAAAAACAACGAACTTTTGGACGAAAGTCGCAAACTGGCCAAACCTCAGGACGAAAATGGCATTTTACTCTAAAGAAATTAACCCAAAATCGACATGTTGATCCATATAGAGAAAGAACAATCACTTGTTAAAATAGGAATTACTAACCAGAAAACATCATTCTCCTAACACGTTCTGTCATCTTCTCCCCCATAATCCCAAAGTAAAAGTGCTGCAAAAAGTTGGCAATTACAGTCACAACACCCATGCAGGCAATGATTAAACACCACTTGTCCACATCATCACGTATGTTAATACGCCTGTTGATTTCATTTCTATAATATGCTGTCACTATCAGCGCAATCACATACGCAAGAAGCGGGTTAAAAGAACCAAATATTGCAGCACCAGTGCTTCCTAAAACAGCATAAAACCATTCAGCTAAACTCAACTCTATGAGTCGCCAAATTGACGGCTCTTTTTTATGTTGTTTTTCCTTCACGGGTTGAGCCCGATTTGGTTTATCGGTAAGCTGAGAATTAGGTCGACTGTACGTTTGTGAATGCGAACGTTCACTTTGCGGATCAGATGTCAAAAGCGGTGAGATCGGTGATTCGGGATTTGATCCGTGCGATGTTTGTCTACGGATAGCATGAATGTCAAGTTTTGGTAAATCCGGTAATCTTTTTTCAAAACTATCTTGCCTTTTTATCGACGGTTCTTTGCCTGTTACATCTAACGCCAAACCGTTTTCTTTTTCAGTAGCGGTTGGATTTCTCGGTGATTCGTGGGACCCGTAAGTAGAATCGTGAGACCTTGATGCGTTCAAGTTAGAAGCCCGCTGAAGTGATGGTGATTTGGCGAATTTTGGAGATGTTGGTTCTTGGAAGCTTTGGCTTTTTGAAGAATCTTTTTCAAGTTGGAAAGTTGTAATCTTGTTGTGGTTTCTCACCGGCATCCTACAACAACAAACATGTATTCAAAGCATCCGTATGATGGAAATGGTAATTTAAAACACATTACATGTGAATGGTTGCATTTTTTCTCAAATGGGTCGAATAAAAAAGTTTAGCTAAAAAGGGAATGGGTCAATGGGTTAAGATACGCTCAAAAACCATTACCTATGCATACAAGCCCATAAATGTTTGGAGGAAAATGTAGAAAAAACCTTACGGACTTTCGAAGAATTCTCACATGTAAGTCCCTAGACTCTATACGTGCATGAGTAAATCTTTTAACTAAAATTAACAAGAAGAGTAAAATGCCAAAATCGTCTCTGAGGTTTAGGCATATTTGCTTGTTCCATCCAAAATGACCTTTTGTGCATTCGCGTCCTTCAGGTTTGCGTTTTATTACCATTTCCATCCAAATCACTAACTCAATTTATTTTTTCTGTTAAGGAGAAAGGGCATTTTTGTCCTTTTGGATGGAACAAGCAAATATAACCAGACCTCAAGGACGATTTTGGCATTTTACTCTTACGTTTTTGTTATATATTTTTTTTATTACTTGTTTCCCCTTTATATAGCTTAATGTTAATTATTTTTATAACTTCTATAGGTTTTCTTTAATAATTTCCCACTGTTTTATTCAAAGATTTAGATTATTATGGTGATAACTTTGTTTTATTAACCATGATTAACAGTACATTAACTGTGTATAAAAAACTTTGAAATGGAGGGAGGAAATGTTCACATCATCCAACCGGACACAGCCCGTTAAGACACGTACTATAGATATCCCAATTAATCCTAACCCTTTAAAAAAATATAAAAAATAATAATAAAAAAAACACATGTTATGTGAGTCTACCTTCGCGGGAGTTTAGCAGCTTCTTCACATCTTAGAAGCTCAGCATAAAGCCCATCAGAGGCTATTAACTCATCGTGTGTTCCAATCTCCATTAACTGACCATCTTCCATAACAGCAATAAAATCAGCATTCTTTATCAAAGAAAGCCTGCGAGCAATTATGATCGTTGATCTGCCTAACATCAAGAGATCCAACGCCTCCTGAACAGATCTTTCAGCTTCAAAGTCGAGTCCACCGGTGACTTCATCAAGAAGAAGAATAGACGGGTTCAAAAGCACCGCCCTAGCAACAGAAAGCCGTATTTTCTGCTCTTCTGTCAACGATAAACCAGCCCTACCTACCTGGAAATAACAAAATATTCTTTTTCCTTAGTTAAAATATTTTTAACTTGAAAAACTAGTGGGTTACCACTCGCGCTCAGCAGTGGGTTAAAAACGTCGATAAAAATTAGCAAATTGCGACGGGTCAGTCTACAGTCTACGTTAAGATTTAAAAAAAAAAAAAAACATGCCGTGGCAGTATTCAAAGTTATTGGTTCAATTTGTTACGGTATCGATACTTGTTATAACCATAAAAACAAATATCTGCGGCGGGTTCGGACTGTAATTGAAATAACCTACTTACGACGGTACATATGGAAAATTTTAAAAAACATTACATTGAGAAGAAAACTAAAAAGAAACCACATAAAATAAGTAAAAGGAAAAAAAAAAGTAAAAGTTGAGGGTCTAAATAGTAATTACAATTTACAATAAAGTGTAAGGGTAAAAAAACTATATTAAAGTTGAGGGACTAAAGTCTAAACATGTCATTATTAAAGTTGAGGGGCTAAATATGTCATTATTAAGGTAGAGGGGCCAAAGATATATGAAGCTGACAAAATAGCCTTTTAATATATAAAGTACACGGATGATCCCTGTGGTTTACCAAAGTTTTGGATTTGGTCCCTAGCTTTCCAAAAGTACAAGATGGTCCCTGTGGTTTGCACTTTGTAACGCATTTTGTCCCCAACTTTTTCCAAAAGTACATGGATGGTCCCTGTGGTTTGCATTTTGTAACACATTTAATCCCTTAGTTGGACATGCTAAAACCTTTAGATTTGTTGGTTGGGGACTAAATGCGTTACAAAGTGCAAACCACAGGGACCATCCGTGTCCTTTTGGAAAGCTAGGGACCAAATCCAAAATTTTGGGAAACCACAGGGACCATCCGTGTACTTTACTCTAATATATATAATAATGAGAGAAGCCTCTTTAGAACTACCTGTGTATCATATCCTTTCTCGAGTGAGGTGATAAATGTATGTGCATGAGCAATTTTAGCAGCATCTTCGATTTGAAGCGATGTGGAGTCTCTGCCGTACGCGATATTGTCGCGGATACTCAGGCTTAGTAATGCAGGTTCCTGGGTGACTAACCCAATTTGACTTCTAAGCCATTCTAGATTCAAGTTTTTTATATTCTCCCCATCCAAAAGAACTTCGCCTGAATTATTTTTTTTTTTTTTAAAGAAGATTAAGATAAGAATGGTTTAACAAATAAATTAGAGTAAAATGCTATTTTTGTCCCTGAGGTTTGGTCAGTTTTGCGACTTTCGTCCAAATGTTTGTTTTTCCGCATCTGGATCCAAAAGGTTTGAAATCTTGTCATTTTCATCCGGTTCGTTAAGTTCATCCATTTTTTCTCCATTAAGTCAGGAAATTTCCGTCTTTTTTGTTAACTTAAAGGGCAATTCAGTATTTCAAATATTTGTACATTATGCTAAATGCTTGTACATAAAGTGAAAAAAGAACGAATTGCCCTTTAAGTTAACAAAAAATAACGAAAATACCCCTGACTTAATGGAGAAAAATGGATGGAGTTAACGAGCCTGATGAATATGGCAAGATTTCAAACCTTTTGGATACAAATGTGGAAAAACAATCCTTTGGACAAAGTCGCAAAACTAGCCAAACCTCATGGACGAAAATGGCATTTTACTCAAGAAATTATGAAAAATGAAGCGGTTTAATACCTAAAGTAGGGTCGTAGAACCGTTCCATAAGGGGTATAATGCTACTTTTACCGGAGCCATTTCTACCTACAAGTGCGACTGTTTTTTTGGAGGGGACGGTTAGGTAAAACCCACTTAGAATAGGAATCTCGGGACGCGACAAGTAACTGAAATACACGTTTCTAAACTCAATGTTTCCTTGGATAGTAGCAAGTGTTTTTCCATTATGATCAACGGTGGAGGATGAACGACTAATCATCTCAAAAAGTCTATACGCAGCAATTCTCCCTTGCTCAAATGAATAAAAGTTGGTTGCAGCTTGATTGAGTCCACTGCAGAAACCAAATGGCATTCAGAGAAATAGGGGTGAGCAGAAAAACGAAAAAAACGATTTAACCGAACCGGAAAAAAAAAAAAAAAAAAAAAACTGCACAAAAAGCCGAAAAAACTGAATCGAAATTTATGGTTAGGTTACGGTTTTGCATTTTATGAAAACCGAAAAAAACCAAACCAAACCGTATAACCTAAAAAATCTTTTTTTAATGTTTGTTATATACTGATTTAGGAATTGTTAGTTTTATTCTTGTATGTTAAGTATTTTATATTAAAAACATAAACATGTTTATTTATCTTTGAAATGATTTATACATTGCTAAAACCGAAACCGAACGGTTTTCAATAACCGAAAACCGAACATTTCGGTTACGGTTACGGTTTTACCATAAAACCGAACCGAACAATTGCTAAAACCGAAAGGTATTGGATCCATCTGAGATACAACACAATCCAAATCAACCCATCCATATGTAAATGGATTGAAGTTGCCACCTCTACATGAAAAGAAAAAAAGGATGCTTACAGGCCACTTAAAATGATAGCGAACAATGCAGTAACAATTTCTCCACCGTGAGCTTTTTTATGTGTAACCAAAAACCTTCCAACGTAGAGTTGCAAGGCACAAGAGCAAATTGCAAGCCCGTATGTGAATCCAAGCCCAAGTCCTTGCACAAGACTAATTGATACACCGTATTTTAGTGTAGCTTGTAGTGAAGCTGCGTAAGAATATTTTGCTAATGTTTCATTTGTAAAAGCGTATAAGGTCTTAACATATGAAACTGCCTGCAAAATCAAGAGTAATCTTGCATTAGCAATTCACACAATTTTGCTATCTATATAACCGTATTGTAACTTACTAACTTGTAAATTATTGTAGTCGTGTAGTTAGCATGCTACATGTTAATAATCTTAACATATGTTCCAGAACAAAAACTACAAATACATTAGAGCTGCTATTACAGTATCACCCAGGGGTGTGCACGGTTCGGTTCGGTTATTAACATTAACCGAAACCAAAGTCATCGGTAGATTAACGTTCGGTTTTCGGTTAACCGGTTCGGTTTATTCGGTTATTTTGTCGGTTTTCAGTTCGGTTCAGTTATTTTCGGTTAATAACCGAAACCAAACTTGGGGTAAATTTTTGCTTAGAAATACATGTAACGGAGGTATAAGTACATGAAATAGATGTATATATACATGAAATGGAGGTACAAATAAAAGAAATGTAAATAAATATATGAAATAGAGGTATAAAACATGAAATACATGAAATGGTGGTATAAAAGCTAGAAATATATGAAAATATGAATTATTCGGTTCGGCTAATTTCTGGTTTTCGGTTCGGTTTCAGTCAACGGTTCGGTTATTGCTCACCCTACACACCACTGGTTTTCAGTTGACCAAAGGACAAAAAAGTAAAAAGAGAAATGAAGTAACCTGTTCAGCAACACCAGCTGCTTCAGCGTATGCATCTTGAATATACTCCGCAAGCCGATGAAGAAATATATTTGATATTCCACCTGCAGCCACAATAAAAGGACCAGTGGCTAAAGTGATGAGTGCAATTTGCCAACAATTAATAAATCCAATTGCGAGACCACCAAAGAACGTAGCCATGTTATGAATATAATTTCCAACCTACAGCAATAAAACTAATCAGAGACATCAAGGTACTACATGCCAATTTTTATGAACAAATGTTAATGAAAAAATGTGAAGTGTTACGTCTGAACCTACTTTTTCACTAAGGGCGGATTGGATAAGCAATACGTCACTCAAAACTTGGCTCACGATATCTCCATTGTTTCCGTAAGTATCGAAGAAACTCATGTCTTGATTAAGTAGTACTTGAACATATCTTGACCTGATTACAGCAGTCTGCCTTTCTCCGGTAAGAATCCAACATGAAACCTCTGAATGCCATAAAAAATATAATAATAATAATAATAATAATAATAATAATAACAATGGTAGAAAAATGATAAAAGAACGCCAATTAGGTGAAAGTGAAAGAAATATGAAAGTAGTTAATTAGACTATTTACCTATCCAACCAGCTACGAAAACACCACCAGCAATATAGACAAGGGTGCGAGCAAGCTGCAAAATTTTGTGAAACAATGTCACTTATGTAAAAAAAACAATGCTTCAAGATGAAACATCGATGCTATTTAAAAACGAATTTATAAAAGGTCGTTATGCTTGATGTATCATCTAAGAGTCAAACTATATATTCCAACACGGAACCACAAAATGCCAGAAAACTGAAACAATAATAATAGTAACTATTAATAACCTTGCAGGAAAAGAAGTAACTTTTTAATATTTTAAAGAAACTCTAAAGAAAAAATACAATAGTCAATCTCACTCTTTATCTCTATAAACAAAGCATGCCTCTTCATTGTCAATAATCAATAAAAATACAAAAAAAAACATGGATTCAAAAAGACAGTGAAGGCTGACCATAAGATAACTCATGTAAGCCTAACATGAAAGAATTAGAGTGTCCGATGCTTTGATTGAACGAAAATTGAAAACTATTGCTTGCATGGCTAATAACATAGGATGAACGTATATAAGAAAAAGGTGGTTTAAAAGATTAAGCCCCACTTGCGGTCTGCTCATATAATGTAATATATGTGTGGGCGCTCGGGGGGGCAAAAGCAAAAGTGCACTAATTTTTAACGTTATTTTACTAATTTCATGAAAATAACGTTAAAAAGAGGGGATCGTTAATCAGGCATCATGTGGTGGCGTTGATAGCCGAAAGACAAGGGGGTACATGCACCAATTGGCGTTTGTCTCAATTGCTGAGTGTTATGTGCCTTATGTCCAAGGCTTGATGCAAAACCACAATCGAGCCGGGGGTCTCATTGGAAGCAGCCTCTCTATTCCTACGGGGTAGAGGTAAGGCTGTCTACATCCCACCCTCCTCAGACCCTACCTTAGCTTTGCTATAGGTGGGATATACTGAGTACGATGATGATGATGATGATGATGATGTGGTTTAAAAGATTGACAGATGTTTGGCATGCAAGAGTGATAAGAATCGTCAAAAACACAAGGCAACTGGTTGCCCAATAATGCCCAATGCAAGTGCTATGCTGGATGATGAATTCGTTCATTTTGTTAAGATTCAGCAAACTACTGGAACTATATCCAAATTAACCAGCAGTACAATCCATATCTTTAAAAAAAACATTAAACATCATAGATAAATCATGACACCATTCCCTTTAAAAAACCATATTACGGCAACAAATCCTAATTACAGCTTCCAAGTAATTCCATATGAATTACAGATATATAATAACATCATAACATAACTACCAAATTGCAAGCATACGGCTGCGTAATCCTTTCATCATGCATATTTAATCAGTAAACCATATAAAAGCCACATTACACTTTCGTCATCCCAAAATAAAACCCTAAACCCTAACTTGCTACCATAAACACTAAAAGTAAGATCATACTATAATGTCATTACCGGTCTGCAATCACAAATCCTAACTACAACTTATAACTTATAACCAATCAATCATGACACATGTCTTGTAACTAGCTAAATAACTTGCTAAACAAGTTTCAAATTAAAATCAGTTATCATCTTGCCTCTTTAAACCTATCAAACAGCACATCAGCATCTTCATCAACATGAACAAGCAACTGAACAATCTTCGCGAAATAATGCAAATAAATCACCAACGCAGTCCCGTGAGCCGCCGCAGCGACCGATCCAACCACCATAAGCACCCAATCAACCCTATCAGCATACACAAACAGTTTCGAAAACGGCACAGCAGCCGGAGGCGGCTCGATCTCCTCCATCTCCTCCAATTCCTCCTCCGCTTCAACCGGTACCGCATCGTTACCTACGTCCGCGTACGGCGACGGCGACTCCGGCGGCTCTGACACCTCCGATACCGGCGTTAACGGCTGTACGTGCGGCGGCGACCACCCGAACAGCCCTCTGGACACCATCATGTTAACAAAATTCACAAATTCGCAAATCTGGAACTCAAAACCCTAAATTAGAAGGTGAAACTCACTCAAAACCCTAAAATAACCGTTAAAATTGAAATTGAGAGTGAAATTATCGAATTGTTGAGGTGAATTGTGGAATTAATGTACAGTTGAGTGTGAATTTGAGTTGGAGATTTTGTATTTTGTTGATGATTTGTGTTGCAGACGATTGGGGGTGTGTGTATGAAGAATGAGCGAGTTGGTGACTCGGTCAAAAAAGGTGTGACGAGAGAGTTGACTCGGAGACCGAAGTTTGTTAGGTCGGTTATTTGTTTAAGTTCAATTTTCACCTGCTACGTTTGTTAGTCGTTGCTTGTGTGGGTCCCATTACGCGGACGTTCGCCTTTTTTGGGATATGGATTGTTGTCAAGAATGGTCCTTGACTTTGCGGTTTCTTGCATAGTGCTTCTTTAATTTTTGGGTTGTTCAGTGTTGGACACTAGAACACTCGAAATTCGATTTAAATCGTCGAAGCTTGATTCGAATCGAATTTGAGTCACGTGTTATTTGTTTTTATAATGGCTTTGATTCGAATTCAGTAATCTGTAACACCCCAAAAATGGGTTTGGTAATTTAAGAGGGGTAGACACGTCATGAAATAAATAACTAGGCTACTTAACCTAGTTAAGGGTATGGTCAAAAGTATTAAATGATGAAGGTAGTGTCAGTTATGTTTTAAAATGTAAACCCGAGGGGCTAAAGTGGAACAAACGAAAGTTTATTTACTAATTAAAAGAAATCAAAACACAAATAAACACACACATCGTGTGTGTTCGAGAAAGAGCCAGGAGCTCCATGAGAGCTCCACAAACCCTAATCATGAAGATCATCAAATCGGAAGGCAAGATGAAGCTTAAATCCATAACCGAGCATGGATTAATGATCACCAACACGAGGGGATCATAAGGTATGTCTTAAATCTAAGATTGGTGATCATGTGTGAAGTGGGTTATGTTCAAATCCATGAATTTATATGAAATTAAGCATGTAGAGGTATTAAAAACACCAAATAGAACTTGTGTCATGAATAATTTCAAGTAATTGGGTGATTTAGAATGAAACCCATTTCATGAGTGTGAAGATGATGATCATGATGAACTTGTAGATGTTATAGTGTGATCTTATGATGTATAAGGTGTTATATGATAGATTGAGATAGATAAACTTGATGTGGAATTTATGATTATGAGATGTTGTTTGAATGTGATAGTTCATAAGATGAAATAGGGAAGAACATGCTTAAAGCACTTGTACCTTATGCTTAGGAAATGATATGCACACCAAGTGTTTGATGAAATGCTTAGGAGAAAATGATAAGTGAGATTGTATGCTAATCATGTTATGATGAATGTGATGACATGTACGGATAGGAGTCATGTCAACATGGACACAAGCATGGAAGGGCAACGGGCCAAGGATAAACACGGAATCTATGCTTGAACTCGGACGCATGAGGTAAGTGAACTCCGAACTTACCCTTTTGTTTGGTACAGTAGTTATGATATATGGTAATTATTGAATGTAGTGTGAGAAGATATGAATCGATGTTGTTACTAAGCTAAGTTTTAGTACAAATGAGTTGGGAATGGTTAAGAAAGAGATACGATTAAGATTGGGTAAGAAGGGGAACTTACATAATGAATTAGGCGTAAAGATGATTTAAGGAGGTATACATGTAGGATGTAAATTTTAAGTACATGTATAATTAGAAAGTGAATACATGCTTGAGTGAGTATTTAATTATATGTTGAATGAATAAGATGAGTTATGGGTATTCGAGAATATGTTCGTATGACGGGAAGCTAATGATACTAACCGTTTCTATTGAGAATTAATGTAAAGTATAGGCATGTTAACAATGGAAGTGAAGGTTAACTCCGCAATCCGATGCTAGTGATCGAATGGATGCATGAAGGTGCTGGTATAAGATAAAGCAGGATATGTTGACGCCTTGCTATGCATGTGTTAAGATGTACTTTTTATTATGTCACCTGTTGTTAATAATTTGACTGAATGTGGCGACTGCAGGTCGTACAGGGTTTTGGATGTTTCATCAAGAAGTATACGCGGTTGAAGATCGAGTCAAGTCAAGGATTGTACGTGGGGGTATATGTGGCCACTTAATTTGATATAAGTATATTAGTTTTTGATTAAATTGTAAAAGGGATTGATGTATTTAAGTGAAAGAAAGATTATCATGTAAGAAATTTTAGGTTTGTACTTTCCGCTGCAAGTTAAGAGTAAAAACGTGATTAGGGCGTCACATAATCGAATACGAATCCAGCTTCAAATTTTCAAAATTCGATTAATTCAAGTATACAAAATTTGCTTTGTTAAATGCCCCTACTTAAAACCCCGTTTAAGGCACCTTATATCAATAATATATTCTTTTTCAAACGGCGTAGGTTACATTATTAACTTCTACAACTACACCAATAAATACTAATTAATTATACATCATGTCAAGATTTGAACTCTGGTCTTCTCTCCAAAAAGCAAAAGCCTCACCCAGCCAAAGCTGGAATGGCATATCAAATTATCAATAGTATATAATATTATATAGATACATATCTACATACATATAATACTCCATATTAGGGGTGTTCATGAACCGATCCGATCCGATCGAGGGTCTGCTCATGCTCGGATTGAATTACAACCGATCCGATCCGAGCGGATCAAATTTGCAAAACCGAGCGCAAAAGTGATGCTAATGCTCGGATTGAATTTGAATCGATCGGCTCGGTTTCGCTCGGTTTTTATCAAATCCTAAAAAAAAGTCGAGCGGATCGTTTTCGCTCGATTGAATGATAAGGCTTCGTTCAACAAAAACAAATTCTAACTTAATTAAAACATGTCCAACAAAAAAAATTTAAAAGCCTAAATAATATTAAGATGGGCTGAATATTATTTGGGCTTTTAAATTTTTTTGGGCTATTATATTTTTTTGAGCTATTATATTTTTTTTGGGTTTTTAATCTATAAAATCTATAATATATATATTAATTATTAATAAAAATAATTCGAGCGAAACCGAGCGAGCGGAGCTTTGCTCATGCTCGGATTGAATTTGAATCGAACCGATCCGATCGGCTCATTTAGAAACTGAGCGGGAATCGAACGAGCATTTTTCGAGCGATCTTCGATCGTCGAGCAGTTTGGACAGCCCTACTCCATATGCATAGAGTTTCTATTTAAGTGGATAGTAATTCATAGATCGTCCATTACTTGGTCAATGATAAGGGGAACTTCAAAAAAGAAGTATATGTACATACAATTGTATAACATATTAAATATTTGAGTTAATTGCCAAAATCGTCCCTAAAGTTTGGGCACGTTTGCCATTTTCGTCCAAAAAGACACCTTTGTACCAAATTGCCCCCAACGTTTGTAACTTTTTGCCATTTTCATCCAAACCACTAACTTAGTTTATTTTTTCTGTTAAGTTGAGGATATTTGGATGAAACTGGCAAATATAAAACTACATGGACGATTTTTGCAATTTACTCAAACCCTTTTTAATTTCTTTTATTTAATTTTTTTGTTACATATATAATAGAAAACAGTATAATGGGTTGTAAAAAAAAATAAATAGAAAAGAATATACATGGAGTTTTTAGAAAAAAAAAAAATTAATAGTTTTGTCACATAATTTTTATAAATTTTCATCCAAATCACTAACTCATTTTATTTTTTCTGTTAAGGTGAAGGATGTTTTAAATTTTATAAATTATGACAAAAATTAATTTACAGCTTCTTTATATAAATCAGTTTTATAAAGAGAAAACGTCATTGTTGTGCAACACATAACAATCAATTACAACTTTTAGTATTTATCAGTTGTAGAGACAGAAAAAAATTGTAAAACGTTACATATGTTTTAAATGTGTTGAGGACCTAGGAAATATCTTGGTAGAAATAAAATATTTATTTAATTAAGATTATGAGTGTAACTAACTAATACTTATTCTGAGTGTCTTGAGTAAAGAAACATTTGGTTCATAGCATTATAATTACAATTTGGTGAGTAATTTTAAGGTTTGGTAACGATACGTTGTTTGATAGAGGGGGGTGGGGGACTGGCTTCTGTTTTTCCTTAGGGGTGAATTTAAAAGAGTAGAAAATAAATTACAAACTTGGTACATATGATAAGATTTTTTTATTTGACTTTTTTCAATAAGGTCACCAGCATTTTAGTTTTATAAAATTTAGAGGTTTAAGTAGATTTTATTTTTATAAAACTGATCTATATAAAAAATTAGAAATTAATTTTTATCTTAGTTTATAAACATCCTTCGCCTTAATAGAAAAATTAACTTAGTTAGTGGTTGGATGAAAAATTATAAAAATTATGTGACAAACTATTATTTTTTTTCATATAAAATTGCATGTATATTCTTTTTTATTATATATGTAACAAAATTAATTAAATAAAAGAAATTTAAAAGAGTTTGAGTAAATTGCCAAAATCGTCCCGGTGGTTTTATATTTGCCAGTTACATCCGAATATCCTCAACTTAACAGAAAAATAAACTAAGTTAGTAGTTTGGATGAAAATGGAAAAAAGTTACAAACGTTGGGGGCAATTTGGTACAAAAGTGTCATTTTGGACGAAAATAGCAAACCTGTCCAAACCTCAGGGACGATTTTGGCAATTAACTCTTAATATTTTAATGTACGTAAGTTTCTATTTTACATGTTTATTATTATTATTATTTTTGTAATATCTTAAATTTTCAATGTAATATGTTGGAAGTTTTTATTTAAAACAAACCAATGATAAATATTCCGTTATATTGTATTTGTATGACTTCGATTTATTGGATATAAAAGTTGGACACAAATATCATAAAATGTAGCAAGCAGGTTAACAATGTAAATATATGGTTATAGTGTTGGATACCTAATTTATTGGTTGTAAAAGTTGGACAAAAATTATCATAAAATGTAGAATGCAGGTTAACAATGTAAATATATGGTTATGTTGTTGGATACCTAATTTATTCTTTGTAAAAGTTGGACAAAAATATCACAAAATGTCAGCATGCAGGTTAACAACGTAAATATTGTTGTGAAACTAGCCTAATAGCATAAGAGAAGAACAATAGGGAGAAATAGATCTAGTATTTTATTGAATGTGATGATCTTTACAATGAGATACAAAGAATCTATATATAGGAGAGAAAACTTGGAGAACAAGCCTAATCTATTTTAGGTGTTAATAACCACATTAATAATAATATATCATAACACTCCCCCTTGGTTATCAACATAATACGCTTGATGCTGCCTCGTTAAAAACCTTGCTAGGAAAACCCAGTGGGACAAAACCATAGCTAAGGGAAAAAGAGTGCAGTGTGTAATGCGCATTATCTCCCCCTGATACTTCTGGATCAGGTATGTTGCCTCATTAAAAACCTTACTAAGAAAACCCATTGGGATAAAACTTAGTTAAGGGAAAAAGAGTGCAACTTGAATAAATCTCCCCCTCATTATAATATGTATCCTTTAAGTAAAGGGTGGCCATCATCCTCGAAAGTTGCTCAAAACTTTTGTAGAATGATTTGTAGTTTGATGCCTTGAAGTGCAATCCTTTATCTTGAGTAATGTTGTAAAATCTTCTTGTGATACTTCTAGTGCTTCCTCTTGCGAACAAATACCATAAGATCCAAGACTATTTGTGTTACATTCTTTATATCTACAAGACTAACAGAACTAGCTTTCATGGATTAGTAAAATATAGACACATATCATTCTTACCTTTAGGGTATCGACACATCTGCTTTACCATTCAAATGTCTCCTCATTGGACATGTGCTATATCATGTTGACAAATTCAAATAAAAATATATATTATCATTCATAGCTAGAAAGTTAAGTTAATGCACAATTACACTTTGCCATGATACTTTTGAAATGAGAATCTCTACTTTGGTAGGAGATGATAATAATCATTTCTTATAAAAAGTGTCTGAACAACCTTTAATATACTATAAGGTTGAGCTCTTTACATACTAAAATGTCCCACCAACATCTTCTAGATGTAGTTTGATAGATGAATAAAAGTATGATTACAAATATACTCGAACTGCAAGTCGAGTAATAATTAGACTGTGCTAGGGTCATTAAAAAAAAATCCCCTTCTAAAAGCTCACCAGTTTCTCTTGATGATGCTCAGACATCATCACTGTAAATTGCGATTATAGTGAACTTTTAAGAAAGAACATTTGATAAAGATGGATAATATTATCAAACTTATATTGCTCTTTATCAGAATATATCATGAGTTGTACAACACTCAACTTGACTATTTTAGTTCATACTATCTTTAACTTTATAAAGATACATTCTTGAGAACTTGAAATCAATGCTTCAGGCATTTGCAATCATATACATACTTCTTTCAACTTTGAAAAACAATGTATGTACATTCACTCTTTAGGAGTTCTATTACATATACCTCCTTATTGATTTCTATATCATATGCAAGGATGTCTTAAATATTTAATCCATATTGTACCATGCTTATACATTGTACATTAATATGCCATAATAACCATGCACAAGTTTTCTATGTATAGTTATTGGTGCACAAGAATTACATCCTTAAGATGTTTCAACTAACCTTATAAGCACTTAAATGCTTTACGATACTCATCAAGAGTTCCAATTATATTTAACGTATTCAAATATGAATTCGTATACAACGATCATATCATTCTCGAGAACTCATTTTACATGATTTTTGATAATTCAAATCCTTGAGGGACTTTCATGTAAACTTTTAGTATCAAGTGATACATAACATTCATAAGACGCATATCAATTCTCTCTTTATATTACCAGACTAATAAAATATTGGAAAGTCATTACATCCACCACTAGAGAATGTGTCTCGTTATAATCAATCATGGGTTTTTGTGAAAATCCTTGTGCACCATATTTGCCTTATCTCATTTAATTTGCTTTTCACATGATTCACATAAAAGCCCCATTCATATCAAACATACTTTACAAATTCAGTTGTATGGACTGTTGGTCCGAAAACTTTCCATTTCATTAGAGAATTTAAATCTGCCATACTTTGCGTCTTTCCATTTTGGCCAATTCATTTCTATGTTTACGTTCATAGGCAGATCTCAAATCTTGATCCTCATCATTTAATCATTTCAAGCGCTACATTATATACAAAAGTATAACGACGTCGATTTTTATTTTGATTCCATACATATCTTAGACATGATACAACTTATCGAGATCTTTTTATTTTCAGGTACCTGAGGTTCTTCTTGAACCATCATGTCTACTGTCTCTTCAGGAGATCTTATTACTATAACCTCGACTTGACCATCTTAATTACTTGCTCCAATTTTCGAGGATTTTTATTACTGGAATCGACTAGTCTACCACGCTTCAGGCGTGCAATAGACTCATTAGAAAATACGTGCTTGTCCGTCTAGGACACAAACATAAATGGAGCATAAGCAGTTGATTATGTGACTTACTTAGTCACTCTATTTAGGTCAGTGAACTCGTCTGGTAATTTATTCTTTAATATTGGTAAATGAATTATACTTTAAACTTCTAGTTCATAGTTTATAGTTTGGGGATCAAGATGACATGATAATTCATTTCACTTTTCACTTTCCAACTGCTTGTTATCTCCCCCTAATGTTGGGAACATTCATTCACTAAAATGAAAACCAATGTGCCATAAACGAATTTCTCACTAATGGCTTTAAGTATTCAATCATAAACGATTATTTATACCCAACATATTCTCAAACATTTTAGAAGTCCCATCTTTGTGCGGTGTGGTGGATGAGTTTCAATATATGTCGCACAACCAAAATCTTTGATGAGACATCTTTGGTTCCTGACCAAAAACCAATTGTATGGGGAGAATTATAACTTATTGGCTTGATGTGAATTAATGGTACTATATGTAAAATTACATGTACCTAAATGAACTTTTGCTCATCTCATGATCATTGGCTTTGTAATCTATAGTAGACATATAGTGATCATCTCAACAATAACACTTATTCCAATTTGGGAATCAAATTCATCATTACCAATAAATATATTAATCTGGATTAATATGCTTGCTATCACATTAGCTAAGCCACAATCACACAAACTTCAGGTTGTGGATTTGATAACCATTTAGACGATGCATCGATTTAAAAAAAACTAAATGGTATCATGTTGGGATATGCATATCCTTTAATAACTTCCAAAATATTTTGGGATTCTCACCCTACTTTGGTTGGTAAATAATGAATTTCCCTTGAGAGCAAATATTGCATGCTAATTACCAATTTGAAGAATCTTCTAGTTCTTCAACATGTTTCACATCATCATTGACACGCTGTGGTCTAACCGGTCATGCCAATTAATTATATAATTATGATCTATAAACTTCTGGTTTATGATCGTATATGTATTACTTGCACTTATGCTAGTACAAGACGTAAGACACGAGATAATTATGTATACCATTTGAAACTATAATGTTATATCACCGTCATTACTTCCACATATCATTCTTATATTATCACTCTCTTATTTTGCCACTTGTGGGGGTCAATCTCATTATTAACTTGACTATCATTATAATTTCTAATGGTTGATTTCATTATTACAATGACCATCATTGCAATTTTCTCAATTATGTCCATGATAAGGATATTTTCAATGATCGTTATATAATCACATTCACTTTAGGGAATGGAGTAAAACCAACCAAGTTTCATGGCTTTTCATACGGATATAAAGTCACTATAAAACATTGCATACTCTTATTATGATATTGCTACTTCAGGAGCATATCTAAGATGTGACAAATGAAAATTGTTATATCTCATTTTCAATGTAAATAATCTTCTATTTACATAACACCAATTAAGAAATACTTAAATGTTCGAGTCATATAAGATTTGTCAGTCCAACATCCTTAGACCTTTTATAATTTGATAATGAGATTTGTGGAGTATGACACTTCAGGCAGGCGTCGTATCTAAGAGTATTTATAATCATTGTTAAACCACAATTTTGGTTTAATTGTTTTATGCAATATTATCTATAATATCATATAAAATACAATGTATACCATAAAGGCAAATTATTCAAAACAAAACATTATAATATGTCACCATGCAAAACTAGTTATTATAAAACTCAATATTGTGTAATACGAAATCTTTTCATCACTAATAAGCAAACGCATATATAATATGTGTAATAACTTATCACGATATAACCAATCACAAAATAACTACTCATACGGTCTATAACCCTCTTTTTAAATTAAATAATGACCCTTAATTTATTTAATACAAGAAAGTCATAGAAAGCAAACGAAATCAATAAATTTTCATATGTTGAACAAATATAGTTGATTTATATGTATAAGTATTATCACAATCTTGACCACACATTTAAATGCAAACAAACATATATCATATCAATACAATAAAACAACACAAATTGAAACCAACTGTAATTATCAATTATCAGTTAAACATAATTCTCTTGGTTTAATTTAATCAACTATAACATTTATTTGATATTATGTGAGTGAATAAAATTTAACTATTAGTGAAAGTTTATCCTTATCTCTCTAAAATAATTCGTTGATATGTCTATTAAATAAATAATATTTGGATTCAAAATAAATCATGAAGGGTATTCAAAATAAATAGCCTTTCCTATATATTAAAATATATTAGTGATTACTCAATATAAATTAAATCCTATCCTATAAATAAATTATTTTTATACCCGAACTTACGCCTCAAATATCTAAATATCTCTTATTATTTTATTTAATGTATTGTTTTAACAAAGAAATACAAACAATAATTCATCGTAGAAAAAATAGAACCAAAAATTTCCCCTATCATACAATCAGAATCAGATTAATCAATTGGATGGATATATGATATCATGACTCGTACTTTATCATACCACATTAACATTAACATTAGATGATAATTAAATATCAATCCAAACCAAAAATTCGTTTTCCAACAAAAGCATTATATGAAAAGTTATAGTCAACGATACATGTTAATGTAGGAATAATAATTGAAATATATCAATAATTTTTTTTTTTTTTTTTTGGTTGACAAAATTAGTTAAAATAATAGGTCGTGAATAAAAAAAAAAAATACCACAAAAAATAGTCGTCACCGTGTATAGAAAAGTTTAATTAAAACTTTAATTAAAACAAAGAACAACCCTTTGTTCTTCATCGTATCTGTAACCTCATAAGAGATGGTCGGTTAACTTCTTTATCTTATGTAACAAACCACCCCACACATTGACCGAAGTATCGAACGTTTCGTTAATTAACGTTTTAATATATTAATATAAAAATTACAATTATTTAAATCATCTTCTTCATTTATAGATTTTAGTTACGAGCTCCGGTCGCTGGAGATGATATACACAGTTCCACATTATTTCTAAAACATAAATATGCTTGTATATGACAGATAAAGATTTATGGTTCCGTATAGTATGGTACCTGATATCGTAAGATAGTCGTGGTTGCGCGTCGAAACATGGTTGTCAGAATGGAAGCACTGCGATATTAATGCTGCTAGTTTGTGATGTCGGTGGCCAATGACCCCATGTTTTCTATCGTCATGAAACAACAAAACGAGAGAATTCGTGCTGATAACGTGTTGTGAAACTAGCCTAATAGCATAAGAGAAGAACAATAGGGAGAAATAGATCTAGTATTTTATTGAATGTGATGATCTTTACAATGAGATACAAAGAATCTATATATAGGAGAGAAAACTTGGAGAACAAGCCTAATCTATTTTAGGTGTTGATAACCACATTAATAATAATATATCATAACAAATATATAATTATGTTGTTGGATACCTAAATTATTGGTATTTGATGTACCCAATTTGTCATTTAGACAAACTTTAATCTTTGGACTTATCATTAGAATCGTCGCCTTGGTCGCCATGCACGAGATAAACATAGAGATCAAATTGTGAGAGTGTGTAACAAAGCAAGAAGAAGGTAGAATTATAGCATAACTCATTAGACTCAAATTATCAAACTAAATAAACGCATATATGCTCTTAATATGTGATTAGGAGTGATAAGATATTATTTGGTAGGTATATTTATAACCTCTTTCTGGTTATAGAAACATTTAGTGGGTTTTGAAAACCCATAAGTGATCTTCAAGAAATGAGAACTATATTTGACATTCGAATATTCGATAACTTAGGAGTTGTTTGTTTTTTAAGAGATAAAATGTATGTAGTATGCGGACCAAATCTGCAGACATCTGTAGAAAAAGAGGTGGACCAAACCTCTGCAGTCTGCAAGAAGAAGGTTGTTTGTTTTTTAAAGTATGCAGACCTCTAAAATAAACCGGTGGTAGTGTACGGACGGTGGTGATGAGTGGTCGCGGTGGTGGTGGACGGTGGTGGACGTGGACGGCGGGTGGTGGTGGACGGTGGTGGTGGGTGGTGGATGATGGTGGTGGTGATGGACGGTGGTGGTGGGTGGTAGTGTTTAACCCTCTGCAGATCTTAGAAGATATTAGAAGTGGTTAGGCCAAGTCTGCACCAAGAAGAGCTCGTGCATACGTTTTTAATTGTAACATCTTCGAAAAAACAAACAGTCTGCAAATGCAATGTCTGCGCGTGGTCTGCACGGCGCAGACAGAAGAGCCTGCGCAGATCTTTTATAGAAAAACAAACACAACCTTAGAATCAGCATGTATGGTGATTAATATTTTTGAAAAGAATCGATTTGATTACAGAGTTCTCCTCTTATTCACAACTCATACACTCGAGTGGGGACCTCCCATGAGGTCCCCCATCATGGCATCATGAGATTTGCTCCCATCTAATTATCCTTATATTAATTTTCCATCGATTTGAACAGTACAGTACTTATGTTTTTAATATTATAGTAATACATATAGTTTTTTAAAACTTTATTATTTTGATATTATAATAATAATTGCTTCCTTACTTTTTAAATTGAATTAGCTTTGTGTCAACCGGTACTTGTATCGAAAATACATATATAGTCCGGTTCGTTATCGGTACATGAACGTAAAAACCGGCACCAGCCTGATACAGTTATCGATACACGAAGGTAAAAACCGGCACTAGCCTTGTATAGAAAACCCCAAAAGTCAGTACCGAAATGATTTTGAAAATCTTTTAGTTCGGAAAATTCGGTACTTCTACCCGGTACCATTTGCTCATCTCTGATCATGGGTACCGTACGAACAACAACGGTATCGGGCAACTTTTTTTGTTGATTTTCTTCAACTTTTAATAATTTCTTTTTTTTTTTCAGTTTCAGGGGTAGGGTTGAGCTCGGTGCCAACCGATATCGATACCGAAAATACCGGTTACGGTACTGGTATATGAAGGTAAAATCCAGTAGGCGCCAAAAGTCGGTACCGAATTTAGGGGTGAGCAAAAGGAAAAACCCGACCCTACCCGATTATTACCCGACCCGACCTGAGAACCGATCAAACATAAAATACAGAACCGATTCACTACCCTAAATATAGGGTCGGTTCCGATCCATAGGTCCAAGTCGGGTTTCACCATGAAAAGAACCAAGAACCGATCCGACCTGACCCGATTTTATATGAAAAAATTGGAACCGATCTAAATACCTAGGTACTTGGGTTCGGGTCAGGTTGGGTATATTTTCGGTTCGGTTCTCGGTTATTTTCGGTCCGGACATCAACTTGCTCACCCCTAACCGAATTTGTACTTAAGATCTTTCGGTTCGGGAAATTCAGTACCGGTACCCAGTACCATTTGCATATCTCTGACCACGGGTTTCATACGAACAAAATCATTACCATAAAATTTTTTTGGTTGATTTTCTTTTGGTTATCTTTTAATATTTTTTTCTATATTTTCTTTTTATTCTTGTCGGCTGTTTCGTGCGCAATGTCCTCGTAGTGATTTCAAAACACATGTAAACACAGATAAGTTCGTCGCAACGCGGTGATTGTGAAAAAACCTTGTAAGCTTAATTGTGGGGTTCCTCTCTCATCCTTAATCCATACAACCCAAAGCTTGATGGTGGTATTTGAGGCGTGATGTTTCTTATGAGCTACCACTTCTCCTATCCACAATCAATTTAGGATTTGTCTATGGTGTTACGATCACCCCAGTGCCGGTTTTGGGCCTGTGCAGGTCGGGCCACTGCACAAGGCCCAAATCAGAAAGGGGCCCAAAGTTTTTATATATTATATTACCTTATTATAATCAGATTTAATGAAAGTCCACTTACGTTTAACTTGTTAACTGGACATCTGGGCCAGAAAACATTTAAATCATAATCAGCTTTGCATTTGTGATTTGGGCCCAATTAAACAATAATCCATCGAACATCCATTATTATTCCATTTAATTACCCAAATCAGATTTGGCCCCATCCCTGATTCACTTACCTATTGGCTGGGGGGCGAAAAATAAAGACGAACAACATTCAACGTCACCGAATAGCGATCCTTCAAGTGATTCAAGGGAGGTTTTGGGCCGACATAATCACTCATCACGTATTATAGTTATGAAATTGTTAATTTTGAAGTATAATTTTGCATTATAGTTTCATAAAATCGACCTTATGGTTGCATCTTTTTTTAGAGTTAGGCATTAGCCTTTGAATTTTGATGTTTGTAACAATATAGTTCTATTTATTGTAACTTAGTGATTTTGAAAGTAATGTTTCAAACATTATGTGTGAATTTTGAAACTTTGAAGTTCGATTAATGATGTTTAAACTTTTGCAAGATGAAACTTAACGTTTGAACTTTAATGTTTTATTGTGCGTTTGTTTGATTTTTAGGAGAGTTTTGCTTCCAAAACCGTTAGGAGAGCCTTACGATTTGCTAAAGTAAATTAGTTCGATCATTTTGCTACACTACTATTGTTTTGTTTATTTTATAAACAATTAATCAATTATTGTTGTATTGTGGTTTTTGTATATATAAGTGATAAATTTATATTATAGAGAGGGCCCAATTTTTTTGTCTCGCACGAGGCCCAAATTTTTTTTATCATTCTCAGGGACGGCCCTGGATCACCCCTTTGTGAACTCATCATGCTTGATGAGTTTTGACCCACCATCCTAAACGGCACAAGAGTTGGTACGTAAATATCTTTAAAGCTAAATATTCGCTAAATTATCCATTTAAGAACGAGAATGAATTATTTCACAAAAACTTAGCAAATAATATAATAAAAAAATTTCACGAAAAAATAACAAATGTTTTATCATAAGTTATTGCCATTGATCAAACATGTTACCCGTGAGTGAAGATACGTATACTTTCTGAAAAGTCGAGACTAAAATCATAATCCAAGTTTTTGAAATAGATCATTGTGTAATTAAGAAACCATTAACTTTTAACTAAAAGAAACCAGAATATAACCAAAAAAAACACAAATATTCCTCCCAAATGTACTTTACTACAATTAACTGCAAGATCATATATACACACCTAGGGCTGCAAACGAATCAAACGTTCAGCGAAGAGTTCGTAAACCGTTCAGCGGGAAGCTCGTTTGTATTCGTTCGTTTAATAAATGAGCGAACATGAACAGGAGACACATTCGTTCATTTATGTTCGTGAACATTCGATGACATGTTCGTTTATGTTCGATAGTTTATGAGGGTTATCTAAGAACTTCAAAATTCCCACTAATAAATTATTTATTGGATATAATGTATTACGTATTAGTGTTACTCCTTACTTCCTGTAAACCCTAGTTAAAAATTGTCGTTCCCACTCTCATTCCAAACAGACGCGACGCAACTACGCCCCCGCTCTCATTCCAGTATCCGATTTAGGGTTTTTGCACTCGTGTTCTTCGTCGTTCTCAGTACAAGATAGGGGTGGTTTGTGTTCGTTTATGTTCATGTATGCTTGTTTGCCTTCATCTGTGTTCGTCTATGTTCATTAATGTTCGTTTGTGTTTGCTTTTGTCTAGTACCTAAAATTAACGAACAAACGAACACGTTCATTTGCTTAACAAACGGACACAAATAAAAAAAACTCGTTCAGTAAGTGTTCATGAGCAGTTCGTGAACAAATTATTTTCTTAACAAACAAACACGAACAAGGTTGTGTTCGTTTAGTTCGTTTGCATCCTTATACACACCGCATACCTAGATTTTTTGTTTTACCATTTTACATATACTTATTTTATGATAGAATCGGCATATATACCAAAAACTCAAGGTTTAAACTGTTACACATTGAAAGTTGAAGGGAATATAATGCAACTATATATTGGCGCTGGAAAGTGGTACGTAAGGATGCGTCATCATCCTAGAGTCTTTCCTGTATTTTTGGTTACATATTTGCATTTTATTTTTATTATATTTTATTTTATTTTAAAAAGTGGGATGTGTGATGGCTGGATAATAAAGGTACCAGTTTGCATTTTCCTTTAGGGCACACGGGGCGGGACGTTATTTACCGTGATAGGATTCTATCACTCGTGGAACACTGCCGCCTCCACTTCCATAACGAGTTATGGAGTATAACTCGTTATATATATAACGCGTTGAAGATCAATGGTGATGAATGTGTATCTTGTACATTGTGCATTAATACTTGTACATTGGAATCCCATCACTAGTGATACCACCCCCACTACATTTCTATCACTAGTGATAGAATATTGGGTGCTGACATGGCATGATCTGATTGGATAGTGGGAGTGATAGAATCCTATCACTAGTAACCACCCCCCTCATACGGCCATGACATTTCATGATATTACAAGTCAGCTTTTTTTTCTAAAAATTAAGATAGAACTAGGTTTTGAGTTTGGTTTTTTTCTATTGTTTTCTTGAGTAAAATGTCTAATTCGTCTGAGTTTTTGCCATTTTTTACGATTTTCTTCAAAAGTTTGTTTTTTCGCATCTAAGATTTAAAAGGTTTGAAATTTTGTTATTTTCATGCATCTTGTTAACTCTATTCAATTTTTTAACGTTAAACCTGGGTTGTTTTCGTCCTTTTAGACATTTTTGTGATGATTAAAGGGTTTTGGTCAGGAGAAAGTCAACAGGGGTGAATCTTTATTTCTAATAGTGTATTTTATTATAATAAAAAAATAGTATTAAGCCCCCCTTTGTTGCACGTGCGGGAGGGGGCGTATTAATGTCACACCACAATCAGCGATATCAGCATCGGAAAAACTCGTATTACAAAAGAAATCTTCATCATCATACTCAGTAAATCTCACCAATAGCAAAGCTAAGGTAGTGTCTGAGGAGGGTAAGATGTAGACAACCTTACCTCTACCCCGTATTACAAAAGAAACAAAAACGGAAAAATAAAACCAGAACGAAAAGTAGATAAAACAGCGTTGAACCACGCACTCGAAAAGTAAAACATATAAAATAATAACTAAGTCGATCTAGACCCGCACATTGCGACTGGAATGTTAAACGGGGAAAAATAAGGATAAAAACATTGGGTCACACACGCGCACTAAGACATGTTAACTCGTAAATTTTAGATCAAAACGTAAAACGGAAAATTTGTAAAAATAAGGATATACTAAAATAAAATTTATTTTGTTATTAAATATTAGTTAACAAAAACGTGAGCATAATTATATACAGGAAACAAGATTTGATTATTGAAATCACATGTGACACAGGTTCTGACCTTTTATATACTCTATGACTCAAATAACATTTGAAGCATTTGGATTTGTTAATTACAATTCCACTTATTCTGGTTGGTAATTAAGCAACATGTTAGATCATACAATATAAGATGGCAAAAGAAACAAAAAAGCACCCAAAAGTTGAAATATGATTCATTCGCATATTTAAATCCATAATTAAAAAACACAAGAAATTTGAAACTCTATTCAAGTCGACAAAACTAACAATAACGTTTGAAAATAACAACTGAAGCAGCAAAAACATCACTTTAGAATTTAGATGATTCCAATTTTGTTTGCAACATCCAAAGCATCATAATCTGGAGTCAACCGGACGTAAGCCTTTTTCGTTCCATCAGGTCTGCAATACATTCAAGCAAAAAATAAACATATCACACATTGAGGCGTTTAATCCATAGACTATAAAGTGACTTAACGTTCGATTGAATTCCATAGGAATGTAAACAAGCCAAGTAGCATGTGATAAGCCTTTAACTTATATTCATTATTGCTAAAATTGAACCTATTTTGACTCGTTTCCCAACCCACCCATTTTGCAGTTTCCAATAGCTGACAACAGTAATTCATACCAAAATATAGGGGTGTGAATTTGTGAAAGGCCCGAAAACACGACACAACCCTAACACGAAATTAGGGTTTGGATTTAGTCTAAACGAGTTTGGGTCAGTTTCAGGTTGAATACGCAAACTCGTTTAGCTAAATCGGTCAACTTTGGGTCAACCCAGTAAGATTAGCGGGTTGAGCCGTTTAACCGCTTTATATCATATTATATTCTTTACAATATGTTTTTGTCATAAATTATATTGGGTTTATATTTTATGCCATAATTATAACTTAAAAAGTGAAATTGACATAAGACTTTCTAATTTAAACGTAATTGTATTATATACATTTGTGTTTTCTTGTACTAAATTTTAATATGTTAATTTTGCGGAAAAATTTAAAAAGTAAAAAACTTCGGTTAAACGGGCCGTGTTCGGGTCAACCCACATATATTCAGGTCGTATTCGGGTTAATATGTATAACACAATTTTCGAGTTCGGTCGTGGTTGGGTTAGTCTAAAATTTTCAGGTTTGGGTCAAGTTGAATCCGCAAGCACGACCCGTTTATCACCCCAACCAAAATAGCTAGTGAAACGACAACGATTGATAATAATACCTGATTAAGGTGTTGACTTTCTTTGTCTGGATGTCGTACATCTTCTTGACTGCAGCTTTGATCTTCTTCTTGTCGGCACGAATGTCAACAATGAAAACAAGAGTGTTGTTATCTTCGATTTTCTTCATTGCAGATTCGGTGGTCAACGGATACTTAAGAATCTGGTAATGATCCAACTTGTTTCTTGGTGGAGCACTGATGCGGGGATACTTAGGGTTCCTGTCGGTCTTCAAAGTCCTTGGGCGGTGAAAGGTGACCTTGGTTCGGATCTTCTTGGCCTTCTTCTTGAAAGTTGATCCTGTCTTCACGGCTTTGGCTGCCTTCAAAGCCTGAGCCTTTCCATCACCTTTCTTTGTTGTATCAGCTGTAACACAAGAGCACCCATTATAAGTTTTAAAAAAAAGAGCGACATAGTGAATTATGATTTCAAACAATAAACCAAATTAATCGATTTTCTCAAAGCGAAAAAAGTCACAAAGCGATTAACACACATATCAAACATCAATACAGCTTGTTTACCTTCTTTAAATCTCATATCTATAACACAGTTGTATGTACCAATATAAAGAAATGATGAAGCCTAGCCTCCAAATTTTAATTATTTTTAATTAAAAAATTACATAGTGTAATTTTATTTAAACAGGTTTGATGGTGTCTTAGAACAGATCAGGAATTGCAAGCCCTAGCCACAAGCATTCATTGGTAATAATCTCTCTTATTAGGATCAAGAATATCTTAAATGATTTTATCTTTCACTTGCAAAATAATAATTTAATGAATAACGTTTATACAAAATTGTGTAACCATGTAATCCAGTACTTCTAGTACATGCTTTTATAAATTCAAAAGAGTTAACTGCCATTTTCGTCCCTGTAGTTTGTTCACTTTTGCCATTTCAGACCAATTTTCAAAAATGCACCAGCTTCTTCCTCGACATACTGGAAACATGCCACTTCAGTCCAAAAATTAAAACCCAGTTAAATCAAACAAGTTAAATGAAGGCTATTATTGTCAATGCATAAAATAAGGTGAAAAAAAGATATATGAAATGACAATAATACCCTTCGTTTAACCTGTCTGACTTAACTGTGTTTTAATTTTTGGACTGAAGCGGCACGTTTCCAGTATGTCAAGGAGAAAACTGGTGCATTTTTTAAAATTGGCCTGAAATGGCAAAAGCGAACAAACCAAAGGGACAAAAATGGCAGTTAACTCAATTCAGAATCTAGTTACTTTTGTTACTTTAGTTTGTTCTGGAAATGGTTCTATACAGAAACATAACAAATGTAATACAAACCAGAGATTTGAGACTGCAAACACATAATCATAAAAAAACTATTAACTTTCAAAAGAGTTAGCATAATACAAACCATGGTTTTAAAAAACGGTTGAGGCGTGCGCCTCAAGGTGAAACGGCCAAAAAACGATTCTGAGGCGCGCCTCAGGGGGTTTCTACTGTTTGTGCGCCTCAGAGGGGCTGAGGCGCTAAAAAGGCTGCGCCTCAGGTGCGCCTCAGGGGTTTTAGATATTTGTTTTTGATGTTTTTGCGTTTTTGTGTCAATTTCAAGCAATTTATGTCTTTTTTATGTGCGTTTTTTATTACTTTGATGAATTTGATGATGAATTTAGTTAGTATTACTATTTTTATAAGGTATGTAATATTTATATTTATTTTTTAATTCCGCCTCGGGCTTACGCCGCGGTTCGCCTCGAGGCTTACGCCTCATGAGGCGAAGTGAAAACGCCTCGAAACTCGTTTCCGTTTTTTTAAACCTTGATACAAACCATTTACCCTATAACAGTTAGCCAAATGAGCTTAAACATGAACACAATTCAAAACACACACACATACACAAGGTGTACATTCTGTCAAATTTTTTTACCACATAACATTTAATGATACAAATTTTACATAATTTCCTGCTTTGAAATAAACATGTTGTCTAAGAAATTTTGAAACTAAAACCTATCAAAAGTGAACTATGGGATTGGTATACATACAGCCTATTATTTTCTACCAATATGTCACATAACAATTAACATTTTTCCAGTAAACTAGGGTTTCATACTTTCATATTTTCATTAATCAACACCTAAACACACCTACTAATATACAGATCTAGAAATTAAACACACAAACAAAATAACGAGCTGTTTTAGTGTGAAGAACTCGTACCTTTAGGCGCCATTGTTGACTGAAGCTACTCCAATAGCCGATGTACTGAAAACAACAAGAATTAATCAATTAAAACTAAAATTATGACAAAAAGCAAATAAATTGAACGATAGATCTAGAGAAAAAAACATAAGTTCAGCTTCATAAACCCTAGAAATTGAAATGAAACGGTGAACGGAGATGACGGCGAATGCATACCCTGTAAAACACGGAGATGCGGCGGCAACTAGGGTTTCGGTGAATGGTGAGATGAGATTTATAGTGGATATAAATATAAATTATAATGACAAAATGTTTTAATGGGCCATAGGGTTACTATGCAGGGTTAGTAGAGATATAAGCCCATTTAGTTAGCTCAAGATGGTTAAAGGTGACATAGCCCACAAGGTGTTACAATATTTTGAACCAAATCCTTTATTTTTTGTATCTCGGAAATGACATGAAATCTTAAGATCTTAAGATATTCGATAAGAGTTAAAAACTATCATGTCATAAAAAAAACAAAAAAACAAAACAAAACCCTTAACTTTGTATGTTCAAAACCCAACCCAACCCAACCCAACCCAACCTTTAATGTAAAACTAACACAACCTAACCAACTCAACTTTTTATACACATTCACAACCTAACCTAAGATTTTTTAAATAAATGTAGCACATTGTTGTTTTTAATTGTATTAAAATTAATAAGATGTAAATCAATTATTCTATTTCAAAACAATATGATAAAAGTAAAAATTAAAAAGTTAAACCGTTTATATATAATATGTATAATACACTAGACAACATATTTTTTAACGAACCCCGTTTTTTATAAATTTTATATCGTAATGTTATACATTTTTTTCTAAGAAATATGATGTATTTAGATTTTTTTTATATTACAAATTATTTGAGTATTCAAAGTAATGGGGGTATTGATAGTTAGAATATAAAACGAAAAGGAAGATTAAAAGATGACACCAATTAAATTTTTACATGTTACCTTAACGACCAGGCTTTAAAGTCTTTTTCTCATTTTTTTTAAAATCTATCTACTATAATAAAAGAAACCAAGTTTTGAACACGTGTCATTTATTCAATCCATCTATTTTTATAGATAATTAATATCAATTAAAAGATAATTAAACAATTAAATTTAATATAAATTTAAACAGTTCATATAGGATATAATATATATAATATTTTAAAATAGAGTAAATTACAAAAATCGTCCTTTATGTATGTCACTTATTGCAAACTGTGTCATTTGTCTTCAATAATTACAGAAAACGTACTCAATGTTTGCAAACACTTGCAAGTTATGTCCTTTAGCCCTAACTCAGTTAATTTAAATGATTTATTTATTTTATTAAACTAAAATAGTTAAGGGTATAACATATTTCAAAAATGTTTAAAAGGTGTTTATTGGTTCCATACTTATATTTTCGTGTTCAATTCTTAACTCAAATACGGTAATCACTATGTTTACGTGACATTTATAAGAACAATCACCGCAATCACCACATCCATCATATATCGAGTATATCCGTTAGTTTTTTTTAAGATATAATTTTTTATTAGATTCATTCAACCCCCTTGTAATAAACGAGGTTTTTTAAAGATATAACATTTTTTATTTTTACTATACAAAATTACAGTTATGTAACTCGTGTAATCCTCGGGGTTTTAAAAATATAACTTTTTTTTTTATTATGTAGTATATAAAATTAGATTCATTCAATACATATAATACATAGGATTTATAAAGATATAACTTTTTATTGTTTGGTATATAAAATTACATGTGTTCAACCTGTATAACACGACCTCCCGCTTTAGTCTCCCTAACGGTCGAACTTAGTCTCGCTCCTCAGCTCGACGAGGTTCTTAAAAATTTAACTTTTTTATTATTTAATAAATTAATATATAAAATTAAATTTATTCAACCCGTACAATACACGGGGTTCTTAAAGATATAACTTTTTTTATTATTTAATATATAAAATTACATTTATTCAACCAATGTAATAAACGAGATTTTTAAATATATATTGTTTTATTATTTGATATATAAAATTTCATTTATTCAACCCGTGTAATAAACGAGATTTTTAAAGATATATTTTATTATTATTTGGTATATAAAATTGCATTTATTCAACCCATGTAATACACGGGGTTCTAACCTAGTTAATTTATATAACCCAACCTAACATTGGATCTCCCTGTGTAGTCTAAAGAGTATTAGGATAGTAAATAGTTATTCGAAAAATGGGCAGTTACATACTCATTAGGATAAATTGCATTTTTCGTTCTTTATATTTTTATCGGATTACAATGGTTGGCATTTAACTTTAATAATTACAGTGACAATCATTTATTGTAAAACCTATTATACTCTACGTCATTTGGCTTTAACCAGGTTAAAATTTTCAATTAAGTATTGCATTAGTCTTGCATATGAGGGTAGATTGGTAATTTCAACAATAAATCTATATTTATACTATGTATACTATATGATAAAAGAAATCATTTAGGGAAGACATGCCACTCTATGAGGTGGTCTCCTTTTTTACCGCCTAAATAAATGTTTAGTATGGAAAGTGGATTGTTGATAATATTGAATTTAAAATTTGAAATTTGTAAAAGAGATTTGAGACAATTATATATCATTACAATTTGAAGTGGCAAACATAGTGCATTTTTTAGATTATTGCATTCCTCCTCTCTACTTTTGAGTCTTTTATATTTGCCCCAAAAGTTTGTTGACTTTTAAAATCTTGACACTTTGATGAGAGTTCTAGACACTAATCAGAGGTCATTGTTCTCCACGTGTTCAGAGATTACACTTAATCAAATACACCATCTTGACACTCATCTGAAGTTATGGTATTCCACGTGTTAAGGAGTTTCATTTGTGTTTAACACGTTTTCACCCCTAATTGCTAGGGTTTAGACTTAGGTTTTCCACTTTATATTCAGTATCAATTTTTTCTCTTCATAGCTTTCAACGGTTGGAATGGAATAGGGCATCTTTCTTCAGGTGATTTGCATTCGTATTTTCTGAAATTGCATGTTTTAATTATCATCTCATGAGTTTACAACTTTGTTGGATTTGTTATATGACTTAAACAACTTCTGGGTTTTCAAGAAAGATAAACATTCTTTTTTTGGTAGAAAAGATCGCAACAATATTGTGATTTGTGGTATAATAATGCTTCTATATTCTTTTCTGCTGTCAAATTCTACTTGCGTAGTGAAATTATTAGATCCGTATTGTACATAACCTATGCGTATTGTGATGTAGTGCTTGTATATTGTTTTCTGGTGTTTCATGTTGTACATATTCTGTGTGTAGTGTGCTTTAAGGCTTGTATATTGTTTTCTGGTGTAAAATTCTACTTAGGTGCTCATATTAACGCCCAATATCAGATTCATGTTGTACATAATCTGTGTGTATTGTGATGTAATGCTCGTATATTGTTTTCTGGTGTAAAATTCTGCTTATGTTGTGAAATTAACGCAATTTTGGTTTAAAAAAAGAGTAACAACTTTATGAATAACTTCTGGGTTTACAAGAATTTGAGGGTTTCGATTTTTATCTGTTTGGAGTGAAAAAGAAACAAGTTTGCGTGTGGGATTCTTATGTGGGGGGGGGGGGGGGAATTGACCTCGTGGGGCTTATTGTAGTATAATATATGGTTATCTTTTGTTCGCATCAGAATTGTTACGTTCAGCATTTTACAAAAGCCCTTATGTTCACCTGTGGTTCTTAACATTTAATGGCCTTTGAGGCATTTAGCTTGCACAAAGACATGTTTTTGTTTTGTATTTCCTTTATTGTTGAATTAATTCACTATAACAAGAAGGCAGAAGCTACCACCATGTTCTCTTGCTGGCTAAAGTTACAGGTCCCTAATAAATCATACACTATGTCCTCCCACATGGGTCTTGCATTCATATCTTGTCCACTTTTTGCATTCACATACTTGTGTATAGTGTTTTCAAGCTGCAGAGTTTGTATATAGAATAAAAACAGGCTTTTCAAATTTTAAGTTTTAATTTTGAGTCAAATAAGTACTTTCAGTCAACGTGGTCAGCCAAAGTTGTTTTTAATAAGTGTCACTGCCTCTCCCACAACCACCACCACCCGTCGTCATTGGCCACCATATAAGCAATATAGCAGTGAACCATTTTGATTTTTTTTCCTAAAACTACTCATTTCAACTCTCAGGTGAGCCATTTTGGTGGCTTAACTGAGTTTACTCTTAATGTATGTGTGTATGAATGGTTCGACTGAATTTAATGGTTTCTGTCATTTGATTGTTTGAATGAATGGTTCTTCAGTGTGTTACTAATTATTATGATTGTTCTCTCCTAGAATTATGAATTTTTACTGTTGAGATAAACCATTGATTCATTTGCTATATTGATGTAAGTAGATATTGTGTAAATTCATAGGGGTTCAGACATTATTTCGTGTGTGTAACTTTATAGGGTTCATATTAAATTAATGAATACAAGCATGTTGAATTTCCACTTTACATTTCTTACTCTTTCATGGCGACACCACCATTGGGAGATTGCTAAATGCCCATATTCGAGTTGGCCACATGGAATTTCCTTTAAAATACGACAAATTGGATTAAAATAATCCCTCATTTTCTTAGTTGGCCAAAAATAATTCAAACTTAGAATATTCTTACCATCTGTCCCAACTTTCTAACTATTTTTTTCAATGAACATCCATTAAAAAACTTAACCCAATTAGTTTTTTTTATGACGTGGACATATCAGGTGGAAAAAATTATATTTTGTGTCCAGATCAGCAAAAAAAAAATATCCACATCATCATCGATGTCAGCGTAAAACTATCCACATTAGCAAAAAACTACTGAGTTACGTTTTTTTAACAGGTGTCCATTAAAAAAATAAGCTAGAAACTTGGGACTGGTCGTAAGAATTCTCAGTTGGGATTATTAGTAACCAATTGCGAAAAAATGGGATTACTAAAATCCAATTTGCTATAAAATAATGGCGCTCGGGTACCGGTTCGGTACCGGTACCCGTGTTTGGGGATTTTCGGTACCGGTACCCGTTTTTGGGGATTTTCGGTAACGGTACCGAGCTCATCCCGAATGTAGACCATTAAGCTACCCTTTTCCCATTGTTCTGATATATTTATATGTTTAGCAACTAATCATATTCAGGGATCATTGTCTTGTAAAGTGGTTGGTAATAAAGAAGTGAAGCTGAAAAGTCATCAGGAGGGTTCACTGTGTTGCCAAGGTACTTATCTTTTTTTCACCTTACTCATACAAATATGCATTATGGTAGTGTGGTTCATTTTGGATTAAAAAGAAGGCACCAAGTTTTTATATATAAGTCCAGGTTGTGAGGTTGTTTGGTAAATTATTTTTATTTAAATACACAGTCTAAGAGAGATCAACATAGCTCTATTCAGTTGGATCAATTTCTACCTAATATGCACTTAAGGAACAGAAAGTTTATATCTAGATTGTTTTGTCATGTTTTCCTATATTTTCCAATCTTAGTTTAAAAGTTCATGACAATATTAAATTGGTAATACTACTAAGTTACTTTTTTAGTGAATTATAATAAATATCTCTAGGTCTCATACTATACATATGTGCTTTTTCCCTATCTAGGTGTACCTATTTTTCTTTAGGCTTTTTAGGATTCCTTCGTTATAGGTTTACTTCATTCGTATTACTGTTGTGATCCTTAAATCGACACATATTGGATGGAAAACCAACTAAAGGCTCGCCAAAATAAGAGACGACATGCTGCAGTAAGTAGTGAGCAATCTATTTCATTTCATTTGCCTCAAAGTGATAATTCTGATAGCTCACAAATATTGTCAGCTAGACGTAGAGAAATTTTTGCTAAGAATGCTTGAACCGAAGTATCTCATGTTCAAACGTCTTCTTCATCAACTTCTCGCCAACCACCTTTGTCTGAAGGGTCGTCCATTTCGCCCATGTATTTAGATATTGGCAACTGTAGTGAGGTATCTGAGTATTGTAATGTGCGTTTTTGGTATGATGAACGCCTTAAAGCCTCTCCTCTTAGTCGACGTCCTCGGTACAACCAATGTTGTAAGGGTGGTCGAGTTAGATTACAACATCCACGCGAACCTCCTGACAACATAAAGCACCTTTTCGAAAGACATGATTTCTTAGATAATATTCGTGCTTATAATTCCATGTTTGCGATGACTTCTTTTGGCGCGACTACTGATGACTTTATAAATTTAACCTCTGGGCCTTATGTTTTCAAAGTCAGCGGTAAGATGTGTCATCGTATTGGATCTCTTTGCCCCCTTCTGGCGAACGCCCTCGATTTTTGCAAATGTACATATACGATACCGAGAATGAACTTTCTAATAGACTTCATGTATTTGGTGAACATGGAGCATCGTCTTTAGATGCGGATTATGTCCACAAAAGGCAACTTCTCAACTCACCAGGTATAATATAAATTTTATTATTAAAATTCTCATGTCCTTAGTAATACTCATGATTTCACTTTTGTTAAGTTTGCTAATGGCTAATTCCACATATATCAATAATAGTCAGCATGTAAAATTGTCTTTTACATTACAGTATTACATTTTTCATTAGATGTATGGATAGAGTACTTATATCATAAATGTTTTCTTTGATGACCTTTCTCAGACGAACATAGAAAGAAGATGAAATCCGCCAATGCTCCAAAATCCAAGCAGGACTAATGTAGAACACACGTAACTGGCGCTAACCTTTTGGCCAGCATACACAACAATGGTCCACTTTCAAGACATGGTTTTTTGGGCTGCAATCTTAGTGAATCACCATCACTTCTTTTGCTGCTGCACCTTTCATTACCATCTATAAATGGTCCACTCCACTTTTGAAGTCATGTTATTTGGGATGCAATCCATGTGAACCACTATCACTTCTTTGGCTTCACCACCTTTAGTTAGTTATCATGTATATAAATGTTAGCTGACAGTACATATAAAAATAATCAAATGTATGCTGGCATAATCTTTGGTATGTAAACATCTCAATGTATGGGCGCCTTCAAAGGCTAATATAGAATTGAGCTTTATAATTTAGCAGTCTACATAGCCGTCCGCCGCGAAGCGCGGGTACCTCAACTAGTTTCTTTTAAAACTAAGAGTAAACTGCCATTTTGGTCCCTGTGGTTTGGTCAGTTTTGCCACTTTAGTCCAAATCTCAAACTTATTACATCCAGGGCCCTGTGGTTTGCATTTTGTTGCCATTTTAGTCCAAAAACCCCAATTTTTTGACTGTTACAACCTCCTATTTTGTCCTTTAGTACAGGGGCATTTTGGTCATTTTGCTTTTCATTTAACATTTTCTTCCCCCAAATAAATCATTATCATCCCAAACAAAACCTAACTGACTCTCTCTCTTCTCTCTCTAAATCGATTGTTTACCAGGCTTTAGATCTCACACCTATTTCTAGATCTAGAATACAGATATGGAACGGCCATCAATTTGCTTGTTGAATACAGATCCCTTTTATGTTTATATTTACTAGCATGATGTTTACCAGGCTTTAGATCTCACACCATCCATCGATTTGATGTATATCCATCAATTTGCTTGTTGAATACGGCCATCGATTGTTTACCAGGCTTTAGATCTCACACCATCCATCGATTGAGAGACGAAATCAAAACCAGCAACCAGCAACTAAAATCTAAACCATCACCGCCTTTCTTCTCATCCTCAGATCTGGTGGTACCCGCCGCCGTCATCCTCAGATATGGGGGGTGGTGGTTGGCGAGATGGTGATGAGGGTACTGGTGAATCCGAGAACAACGGCTGTCATGGAGAAAGTTGAAGGCGGTGGTGGTGGTGAATCCGCTGAGGCTAGACTTGATGGAGAAAGTTGAAGGCGGTGGTGGTGGTGCTTGGCGGCGAGAGGGGGGTGGTGGTGGTGCTTGGCGGCGAGAGGGTGGTGGTGGTGGCAGGTGGTGGTGCTTGGCGAGATGGTGATGAGGGTACTGGGTTTGAAGATAAAGAGTGTTATTGTTCAGAAATCGAATCGGATTCAAGTTACATTAGGTAATTTATCTTGTGTTTTTGGATTGGTTTTTGTTACTTGAATCTGGTGGTTACTTGAATCTGCATCTCTAGGTTTTGATGATGTTTACAAATACAATGGATGTTCAGAAATCGGATTTGTAATCGTTTGTTGATTTTTGTAATTTTTATGGGTTTTGTTTAATAGTGTTCATATGTGTGAGAAAACAATAAATTTGCTGGGTTTTGATGATGACTCAATTAGCAATGGATTCAACAAGCAAATTGTTCAGAAATCGTTTGTTGATTTTTGTAATTTTTCTGGGTTTTGATGATGATGTTTGAAGATGAACGATGTCTGGGTTTTGATGATGTTCTTGAAGATGATGATTTTCTGGGTTCTTTATTTTCTTGAAGATGTTCTTGATGTTCTTGATTTTCTGGGTTTTGATGATGAAGTTTGATGATGTTCTTGAAGATAGATGTTATTAATTACTGAAATGTTATAATAAATTAACATGGACCAAAATGCCCCTGCACTACAGGACAAAATAGGAGGTTGCAACAGTAAAAAAAAAATAGGATTTTTGGATTTTGGACTAAAATGGCAACAAAATGCAAACCACATGGCCCTGGATGTAATAAGTTTGAGATTTGGACTAAAGTGGCAAAACTGGCCAAACCACAGGGACCAAAATGGCAGTTTACTCTAAAACTAAATTGGCGATATAATCTTATTTATTAATATCAACGTATAGTATTTAGAAGACTTAATAATTATTTTGTTTGACATTGGAAACTTAATCAGTTTAATAAACATACGTATGTATGTGTACTAAAACAATATATAATATTCTAGGGTGGAGATACAATAGGAAGTTTATTTGGCTAGGAAGCGATCTTGACCATCCATTTAGTTAATCAAGAGCTAAGAATAAATCAGGGAAATTGAAAGGAAGAAAAGAGGCGCGTGAGTTTGTTTATGGGCATTCTAGTCAATTCAAACCAATAGTTTCTCTCTCCTCCAATCCACCCTCATTTTTTAAACGTTAATAACTCTTTCATACGACATTATTTTTTTATAAAAATTGCACCAAAAAAGCGAGCGTTTTTTAATCTTTAAAACGAGTATACTATTGCTATATTTAAAAAAAAAATTAAAACCCAGTTGCGTAAAACGCAATAGAAAAACCCCCAGTATCGTAAAACGCAATGAAAAAAACCTAAAAAATGACATTTTTCTAAAACGCAATGCACCAAAAACACAAAGAAATGACTTATTTGTAAAACGCAATGGCCAGAAAACACAAAGAAATGTCTTATTTCTAAAACGTAATAGCCTAAAAACTCAAAAGAAAATGTACTTTCTAAAACGCAATGGACTAAAAACACATAAAAATGTGTTTTACCTAAAACGCAATGCACAAAAAACACAAACAAATGTCTTATTTCTAAAACGCAATGGCCAGAAAACACTTAAAATGTCTGTTTTCTAAAACGCAATGGACTGGAAACACATAAAAAAATGTTTTACCTAAAACGCAATGCACCAAAAACACAAACAAATATCTTATTTGTAAAACGCAATGGCCATAAAACACTTAAAATGTCTGTTTTCTAAAACGCAATGGACTGAAAACACATAAAAAAGTGTTTTACCTAAAACGCAATGCACCAAAAACACAAAGAAATGTCTTATTTGTAAAACACAATGACCAGAAAACACTTAAAAATGACTCGTTCTAAAACGCAATTGCCTAAAAAACAAAAGAAAGTGTTCTCTGTAAAACGCAATGGACTGAAAACACCTAAAAAAGTGTTTTACCTAAAACGCAATGCCCCAAAAACACTTCAAGAATGTGTTTTTTCTAAAACGCAATGGCCTAAAAACACCAAAGAAAGTGTTCTCTCTAAAACGCATTGAACCATGACAATAATTTTGTCTGTGCTGCGAATTATCTGTGCTGTGAACTGTCTAAACCAATGCAGTTTCCAGAGGCAATTTACATAAAATTAAATTTACTTATGCATTTTTATTACAGCAATTTCCAGAGTTCAACCCCAGCCAGGGGCTCTGCCCCTTGGACCCCGCCAGGGGCTGCCGCCCCTGGGACCCCGCTATCAGGGGCGCTGCCCCCGGACCCCCGCCAAGATCGTAAAACGCAATGACTAAATCAAAAACCCAGATCGTAAAAATAAAATTAAAGAATTTCTTACATGGATCGAAGTGATTTCTTCAACAATTGACGAATTTTGAATGATTGAAACACTTATCAGCGCTCGAATCGAACGGATCGAGTGATTATCTTCAAAATCACCCGAAAAAACGAGATTTTGTATAAAATTAAACTGTGTTTTCTTCAAAAAAAAAAAAGCTGAAGAACACGTTGATCGGGTGTTTGAATCATTGATTGGTGATGAAAATCGCACTATAATGTAGTGATTATTGAGATAGAAAGTGAAAAAATTGTTGAAGATGGTGGGTTTTGAAAATGGTGGGTTTTAAAGTTACTGGTTTTGAAAAGGAAGAAGAAAAGGTTGGATTGACTAAAATACCCTTTTTCTTTATTTTAAATGTTGCCACATGTCCTAATCCTATTGCTTCCTACACTTCCTAGCCAAAATAAACTTCCTATTTGATCTTTTCCCTAATATTCTATTAGCAGGTTACATATTTATAAAATCACTTAAACATAAACCAAATATTTACATTTATTTTTTATTACTCTTTTTCAAAACAACATATTCTTAAAAGATAACAAATACTTTTTACAACTTTATTTTAGTTACATTATCAATTTTCAAATTTTAGTCTAATTTATTTTCTATACTATCTATATCTATACTATATTATAATGCATAAGTGATGGGCATTTTAAGATACCCAAAAAATAAGAACTTTTCCCTCTCTTTATTTATAGAAAGACCCCTAAAATGAGGGTAGTTTGGTCTTTTAAACATTATTTATTTTTTAGCCCCTAAAATTATTATACTTAAATCCCTAAGATTTTAACAAAATTATAGATAATTAGTTACAATTCACCCCTCCATAACAAACTTATAATTTTTTTACGTATTCTTGACATATCTTATAAACTATACTGTTTAAAAAAAATCCAAAGATAGCATGACGACCTACACATTTTTGTCGACGTTTCGGTAGTTGTCTTGTTCAATATCGACGCACGGATTAAAGGTACAAGTCGATTATGCGTTAATGTACAAGTAATCAATACTTGTGATCTAATGTGCCTAATCTACAAAGATGAGCTCCATCTATGCAAACAAAAACAAAAGGAATTAAAAGTACCGTAACATAAAATGAAGATATTATGTGTCACATTTTATTTTATTAAAACTGCCTAATATCTATACCTAGATATATCTTATAAAAACTTAAAACTAACCACAACAAACTTCCTAAATAAAGGGGTGGCAAATTTAAAATTAAACCCTAATGCACTTCTATAGTTACTACTATAAATATAGAAGGACACTCCTATATCTATTGCTAAACAAAGTTAAATAAATGGATCCAGTTCTGAATTCAAATGTTGCAAAAGGTTAGTTTTGTTATATCGCAGCAGTGAATATTTATTTTATTTTATTTACTTTTATGTGAATGTTAACTTATTTGATTTTTCAGATTCAGTTGCATGATGAACATGTCAATTTAAACAACACATTTGTCGAACAAGCTTCTAAGGTATTGATTTTGCTGGTTTTTAAGTATTATTTTTGCGTATATCTTTCATATTAACATGTTCGTTATGTTATTATACGCGTGTTTTATTGCAGGATGATGGTGATAAAAGTATTGATATTATTTCTTATGGTGCAATGTTTAGTCCATACAAGTCTAATCTTCGATGTGAATTTTGTGAAGATGTAATTTTAAGGTTTATTTAATCTTTTTTTAATTTTTTGTATTCAATTTTTGTCATTTATAGGGATCGTAAGTTTGAGACTTAAAGGAAGAGATCCAAGAGACTCTCTTAATGGAAATTGGGTGAGGTTATTAATTTAGACGATTCTGAGGACAATGACAAAGAAGAGGAATTAGAAGATACTGCCGATTCAAGCACAAACCAGAAAACCCGATTAAAAATACGTCGAGTGTCAATTCAGAAGCGGAACAGATTTCATGTAGTCTAATTAGAAATCTATCAAGTGTTTTTATAAAAAAAAAAATTCATTTTCAGTTGTTATGTTTGATCTAGACATATGAATAAAGTTTATTTTGTATTTGAACTTTATCTTTGGTGTTAATATAATGCAGTTATTAACCATATTAATAAAGTTAATATCCTAAATTTACAAGTCAACTGAACTTATATAAGTTAATATCCTAAAGTTGCAATAAATAAATATTGCAGTTAGATATAGTCAAGCTGGATTAATAAAATATTGCAGTTATTTTTGGATACTAATCTAATAATTTGCATTTCTTAATTAAAAAGTAATAAAGTAATAAACTTTAAAGCTAAACTAAAACACTGAACTTACTATGATATAAAGTTAATAAAAAATAATTATTTTATAAACATTTTTATAACAAGTAATATAAATAAAATACTCCAGAAATTTACAATTTTTACTAGATAAATTCTAAACGGGGTTGCAAATTTTTAGGAATTATAAGTTCAACTATTTTATTATAGATAATATTAGTCAGTTCTAAAAGAATTATTTACCAACTTGACTAGATACATAGTGATAGTAGTAGATTGTGTTGCATATTTTTAGGGATTATTAGTTAAAAGTAGACTCATATAGATAACATTAGTTGGGAACTAAAAATTTGAACTTAGTATGATATAAAGTTAATAAAGATATAAACTCTTATCATCCTATTTTTTATAAAAACAGTTATTGAAATTTTATAAAAATGTAATTTTTTTGTATTTGTAAAAAACCAAAATTTAACAATTTAAGTTAAAGCTCTAAAACGTACTTACGAATCAAATACTATTTTTTTATTTTTATAAAAACGAAAATTTTAAACTTAAAGTTTATTGGATGGGTACTATGTGAATATTGTTTGGCTAAGCTTATTTAAGGTAAAAAGGACTTTTTGTGAAAAGTACTTATTGACTTATGACTTTTTGAAAAAGAGTTTTTAAAAAAGTGATTGGATTAGCTTATGCGATGAGAAAAGGCAATAAGTCAATAAGTTGTTTTTTAAAAAGTGTTTGGCTTAGCTTATTGATGTAAAATGACTAAAAGAGACATTATTTCATAATGAGTGTTATAAATGAGGGGTAATCAGGTAATTTGGTCTTTGAAAAGTTAAAAGCTGATCAAAAAGTCACAAGCCCCTAACTTCTCAAAAACACCTTTTTGATGACTTTTTCACCTTTTCAAAAAGTCATTTTGAAAATGACTTTTAGGTTTGCTAAACACTAAAACTCTTTTTTAGCATTTTGATTAAGTCAATAAGTTATAAGTTGGGTTGGAAAAGCTTAGCCAAACACGCCCTTATAAAAAGTTATGAACTTTAAAAAATAAAATTATACTTTATAATTTAACCAATAAAATAAACAAACTTTACAATTATAACAACTTATCTTTTATTTTTTGTCTTTTAATTGTTAATTTTTATAAAAAAAAAAACAATGTTTTTTGTCTTTTGATTATTAATTTTTATAAAAAAACAAAACTTTTACATATGTGTAAACTTATGACATATATACACAACAATAATGTTATCATAAATATTATACGAATAAAGAAAACTACCAGAAACGAGTGTCGCAATGCAAAGTGTCGCCCCCGCCGCATCGCGCGTGCACCATGCTAGTTTTTTTATAATAAAAGAGATATATGAGGACACGTGTTATTCATCGAAGCTATCTATTATTTTTTTTCTTGTCTCTCTCCTACTTAATTATTAATATTTACTAGGTTAGAACCCTGTGTATTACACGGGTTAAATAAATGTAATTTTATATACCAAACAATAAAAAAAATATATCTTTAAAAATCTCGTTTATTAGACGGGTTGAATAAATGTAATTTTATATACCAAATAATAAAACAATATATATTTAAAAATCTTGTTTATTACATGGTTGAATAAATGTAATTTTATATATTAAATAATAAAAAAAGTTGTATTTTTAAGAACCCCGTGTATTGTACGGGTTAAGTAAATTTAATTTTATATATTAGATAATGAAAAAAGTTATATTTTTAAGAACCTCATGTATTATACGGGTTTAGCACATGTAATTTTATATATCAAACAATAAAAAGTTATATCTTTATAAACCTTATGTATTATATGGATTGAATAAATCTAATTTTATGTACTACATAATAAAAAAGTTATATTTTTAAAAAACCCAGTGTTTTACACGAGTTGCATAAATGTAATTTTGTATAATAAAAAATAAAAATGTTATATCTATAAAAAACCTCGTTTATTACACGGGTTGAATAAATCTAATAAAAATTTATATCCTTAAAAGAAACTAACGGATATACTCGATATACGATGGATGGGGTGATTGCGGTGATGGTTCTTATAAATGTCATGTAAACATAGTGATTACCATATTCGAGTTGAGAGTTAAACACGAAAATAAAAGTATAGCACTAATAAACATTGATTAATATTTTTGTTTACCCTTATAAACATTTTTGAAATGGGTTCGGATCTTAACTACTTTAGTTTAATAAAATAAATAAATTATTTACATAATATTTTAAAATATTATATTATCTCCTATACGAATTGTTTAAATTTATATTAAATTTAATTTTATAATTATCTTTTAATTGATATTAATTATCTATAAAAAAATAGATGGCTTCGATGAATGACATGTGTCCTTTTTATTGGTTTCTTTTATTATATAGTATAGATTTTTTTATCTGTCCTACATAATTATAAATACTTATTTTTTTTATAATCAAATATATTCTTCAAGATTAGAATAGAACAAACGACGGATAATATACTATTTTATTCCTATAAATGTTCAAAGATATATAAAAATAATCTATTAATTTTACATAAAATTATCTTCAAATTATTTAAATAAATTCAATTTTTTATCGATATTTCCTATACATCAAAATGGTTAATTTAAATATCTATAACTTTCTATAAATTAGTCAGTATACTTCTCATCATGATTTAATATTTACATATATTATTCTTGCATATTTTTGTGTGTTCTTTTGGCTAAGAATCATCTAACTGATCATGTGTCTCTTTATTTATACATATTAAATTAGATTAGATTATACATGATAAAGGATTATATAGTTATAATATCAATATATATATATAGAAACAGGATCATGAGAGAACGCCTCAAAGTGTGAGAACGGTGAGAACGATTCTCAGCCACAAGATCTTAGTGGTTTGTGACTGAGATTGATGCGGTGGCATTTCTGTAAATAATAGGGGCCTTGGAACTACCAGAAGGGGTAAAATAGGAAGATCCAAACAAAGGTGCACATGCTAATCACATGCCATTTTCCCCCATCATATTTAAACGACAATAACTTTTTATACGTGATTATTTTTCGAAAAAAATTACACCATAAAACTCAACGTTTTTTATCTTTCCAACGAGTATACTATTGATATGCTTTTCGAAAAAAAATTAACTGGGTTTTATGACGTTTTTCTGAACTAGGTGTTTTATGGCATTTTAAGCTAGGTATTTTCATGGCGTTTTTCTGAACCAGGTGTTTTTATGGCGTTTTAACTAGGTATTTTCATGGCGTTTTTCTGAATTGAGTGTTTTATGGCGTTTTCAACTGAGTTTTTTAATGGCGTTTTTCTGAACTGGGTGTTTTATGGCGTTTTTAACTGGGTATTTTCATGGCGTTTTTCTGAATTGGGTGTTTTTATGGCGTTTTATTTGAACACCCAGTTCATGTGAGTGAGTTTTTTTGACAATATTACCCCTTAGTGTAATTTATCATCAATGCCACATGTCACCACCAAAATCGTTCTCACCGTTCTCACACTTTTCACCGTCTCTCTAAATCCTGACCCTATATATATATATATAATAAATATAGTAGATTCTGGGTGGGGGTTATTTCTCCTTAATCTGATAACTCTTTAGTTAATTAATTAGATAATTTAGCTAAAAATTAACCACGTATTCTCTGTGGAAACAATCTTACTTACCCGTACTAGTATAGGTATTTAAGTCATAAAATAAATACTTTTGATTAGCCCACAACAACTACATCAGAAATTGTACCCATCTCAAAAATTACTAGATCAAATGAAATTAGTTAACTAATACTAGTCATAGTCCTCATAGAAAAAGTGCATTGTAGCCTAAAGTTAGTTGTCTATAAAAGAAAGTGCATTGATTTAGATTCTCCATATTCACACATTCTTATGTTATTCACACACGCCCTTTTTTACTCTATTACTCTCTTTATATATATGTATGTATAGAGAGAGGGGATGAGTGTGTGAATATTAACTCCCTTGATTTATCTTGTCTATGATGTTCAAACAATCTTTGTAATTACCGTGGGAGAATAGATTTAAGACCTGTCTATGACTCGAACCATTTTGACGCAAACCGTTTGAAACTGAACCATTTTGACCCGTACCGTTTTTACTAGAACCATTTCGTCCCGTACTCTTTCGACTCGAACCGTTTTGACACGAATCGTTTGGGACCGAACTGCTTTGATGCGAATAATTTCTACGTGAACTGTTTCGACGTGAACCGAACTGCTTTGACGCGAACGGTTCCGACCCGAACCGTTTCAACACGATTCTTTTCGACGCGAACCGTTTAGACTCATACCGTTCCCACCCCAACCGGGGGTGGTGGCTGCCGGGGTGATGGAATCCAATTCATTTGACAACCCAACACATCAAAGATGGAATGAAGATTTCAATTCCAGCAGTTTCCAATTCCAAAATATTTCGAAAACCAAACATACACTTAGATAAATTAGATGCCACCTTGGGTAGGTTTCTTATCTCTATATTTATATGTTTTGATTTTTAAATTAAAAAGAAAGTGCCTAACTTTCTTCTCAAAGTTTAGTCAAATCGACTAATCGAGTGTTCTTGGTTTTTCAAAGGTCACCCAATTAATATTTTTTTAATTAATAAAAACATGTCAGCCCAGTTCAAGAGTATCAAGCCGGCCCATACAAAGTTCTGGTCCATGTGATCGCACTCCGCAATAAAACGATTGAGAGGTCAAAGCTCAGAAGACTTGTTGACTTCTATTTTCCAAGTCAACTTAATACACCTCAAAATACTACTTTTTATTAAATTTAATAATTCCCAATTCATTCAATGGGTTGGACTGATTAGGAGACTTGTTAAGTTGTTATCTTCCATGTACCAAGTCTAAATATATTTTTTTTTCTTTTTTTGGAAATATTTAGCAAATAAATATGGAGCATTTTAGGATTGGAAACAAGTACTCTTAGCCTCAACAGCAGGTTCTAAAAACTTGATTGATTTTGGTTTTTATAACACACGAACCGACATCATATAATGTTTGTTTTCGTGTCAATGCTGCTATTCATGGGATCATTTATCATTGGTGGTCATGCATCGGGAGATGCCAACATGTCGCTCACGAGATCCTGTAATGATAAGGAGAGGCAGACACTGCTAGGCTTCAAAGCAAACCTAGTAGACATCAATAACACTCTAAATGATTGGGGGAACAAAGAAAAGAAGGATTGCTGTCAATGGGTGGGTGTCCGTTGCAACAACCGCACTGGTCATGTGACTGAACTTGATCTTTCGACCTTTTCTACCGGCTTGTCTGGTAATATTAGTCATTTTTTATCATTATTGTCTCAGTTACAGTACCTTGATTTAAGTGGAATTGATTTTCAGTACAATCCTATACCACATTCTTTGAGTTCCCTTACCAACTTACAACATTTGAAAATTTCCGCTGCTAATCTCAGTGGATTTATTCCTCATCAACTTGCTGATCTTTCCAACTTGCTTCATCTCGATCTTAGTAGTAATTCTTTGAGCGGACCGATTCTCGTTTCCTTGGGAGATTTGAGTTCTCTTACACATTTAGACCTCTCAGGAAACCGATTAGAAGGTGTCATTCCAAAGTCTTTTGGGAACTGGTCATCTCTAGTTCACTTGGATTTGTCAAAAAACCTCCTTAATGGGTCGGTGCCCAGCTTTGTCGGATATCTGTCCTTGAAGAAATTAGACTTTGCTCGGAATGGGTTAACTGGAAATTTACCCGAGAGTATGGGCAAACTCGCAAATATGGAATATCTTGATGTTTCTTCCAACGTCCTAAAAGGTGTAATCTCTGATGTTCATTTTCTAAACCTCACTCAACTAACCTATCTGGACCTGTCTTTCAATTCTTTTGCACTAAACTTAAGCTCCCATGCGAAAATCCGATTCCAGTTAAACACTATAAAGATGCAATCCTGCAAGTTGGGGCCTAGTTTCCCCATGTGGATTCAATCTCAAAGAAATTTTGCATATCTTGATATTTCGAATAATGGAATATCAGATCGCATTCCTGAGTGGTTCTGGGACTTGCCATCTGGGTTGAGATTTCTTAACCTTTCTTCAAATGAAATAAAAGGTACGCTACCAGATATCACGACGGTCTTTGAACGCTACCCTGGAATGGATTTGAGTAACAACCAACTCGAAGGTATGATACAAGTATTACCTCCAAAGCTTGCAGCGTTAAACCTCTCTAGAAATAGGTTCTCGGGAACACTTTCTTTCTTGTGTCAAATTGACGTGGCTTTGACTTTCCTTGACCTCTCCTCCAATTTATTATCAGGAGGTTTGCCTGATTGTTTGCAGAAATTCCGAAGAATGCTTGTGGTTCTTAATTTATCAAATAACAGACTGTCTGGAGAAATTCCTTGGTCTTTGGGATTCTTGTCTGAGCTTCAGGCATTGTATTTGCGAAGGAATGCCTTTGTTGGCGAAATACCAATGTCCTTGAGCAAATGCACAAAATTAAGATTTGTGGACCTAGGGGAAAATAAGTTTTCAGGTAATATACCAGCATGGATAGGAAAAGATTATCAGAGGTGTATGTGCTTGTTTTACGATCTAACAGACTCAATGGTAGTTTACCGTCCCAACTATGTTTGTTAAATAATCTTCAAGTCCTTGATCTGTCTCAGAATGGATTATTGGGTAACATTCCTAGATGCTTTGGTAATTTCACGGCTATGGCTAATAGACGGCTTGGAGATGATGTTATGAGCCATTATTACTCCTCTTATGTATCAACTCTCCCTTGGCTATACCATCACCCTAGAACAATTCGTTATTCAAATAATCGCAGTGCATATACATGTCCGAAGCGGAGAGGACGTAATTCCAGTTGCGCTTCGGATGAAGAGGCCCTTTTCACTGACAATGCACTGGTTGCATGGAAGGGAACACAACGTGAATTTGGAAGAGGTATCCTTCACCTACTAAAGAGCATTGATATTTCAAGCAACAAATTGTATGGGAAACTTCCCTCCGAGATCACTAATCTTCTAGAGTTGGTCTCTTTAAATTTTTCGGACAACAGACTGCACGGTGAACTTCCAAAGCATATGGGTCGGTTGAGATCTCTTGATTCTCTTGACTTGTCAAGAAATGAGTTTTCTGGAAATATTCCGTCGAGTTTATCACAGTTAACACGTTTAAGTTATCTTAACCTCTCCTACAACAACTTGTCAGGAAGAATACCAACCGGAACTCAGCTCCAAAGCTTCAATTATACATCTTACAGTGGTAACCCTCAACTTTGTGGACTCCCACTTACACAAAGATGTGGGCTTCCATCTCCACCTCCACCTGCAACTATTGTTGGAAAGGAAGATAGAGACGAATTTTGGAAATCATATTACACAGGTATGGGTGGTGGATTTGCTGTTGGGTTTTTGGGATTATGTGGTGCTTTATTTCTCAATCACCGATGCAGATATTTGTTTTTTGCCTCCTTGAATAACATGAAGGATTGGATATATGTAACAGCAGTTGTGCATTTTCGGAGCCTGCATAGGAAATTTAGACAGTAAATGTTGAATGTATCTTCTGATCATTGTGCAACTGTTCGTATTGGTTAAGTAGCAATTTTACTATTGTCGTTGGCCCATGGTATCGCCGTTGAGTTTGCAAAACTCCTGTTTAAGATCTATAAGCACTGTGGTTATTTTCTGTTGTACAAAAAGTGGCTACAATTGTCAATTCATCAACTTAAAGAATATAGACTGGGTTGCAGTCCTTTATTTGACCCGAGTTTGATAAACTGGCACACTACGCATAAGAGAAAAATAATTGCGGCATGCAAAAGATAAATCAATAACACACATATGATTCATGACATCAATATGATCATTCAAAGCATATAGAATTTTCTGCAAAACAAACGACCATCAGACATAGGAGGAGAAAAGCTAAAATACAAGCACGAAAAGCTTTGTCTGAATAACACACCAACATAAGAACTTGAGAACACTACATACTTGTATATAAAGTATCTGTCTTCCAAAAATTAAGTTGTATAAATATAAATATACTAAAGACAACAAACTTAGTGCCTGCCACCTCTGTTTCTTCTAGAAGAAACTACGGTCCAGCCATCTGCATCAACGATTGGTGCCTGTGCCCGTGGTGGTTCACTTATAGTCATACCAGAGATGTTCGAAGATGGGTCCAGTTCATCTGACATCTCCATTGATTCGTCTCCTGAACTTGATGCTGTATCGGAATCATCATCACCACCGTTCACAACCTGACAGGTTACATGAACAAGATTCAACTTGAATCGTTAGATTTAGAATGTTGTTACCAACGAATTCAGCTTTCTAGTTGTAGATACATTTCAAATTAACAAAAGGTTTGTATTTTCGCATCTGGGTCCAAAAGGTTTAGAATCTTGCCATTTTCATCCGGCTCGTTAACTCCATCCATTTTTCTCTGTTAAGTCAGGGGCATTTCCGTATTTTTAGTTAACTTATTGGGCAATTCGGTCCTTTTTAGGGGTATTCGGTCTTTTTACATTAAGTGACAAATACCGAATTGCCCTCTAAATTAGCAAAAAAGACGAAAATACTACTGACTTAACGGAGAAAAATGAATGGAGTTAACGAGCCGGATGAAAAATGAAAAAAAAAATCAACCCTTTTGGATCCAGATGGAAAAAACAAACCTTTGGACGAAAGTCGCAAAACTAGCCAAACCTCAGGGATGAAAATGCCATTTTACTCTTCACAAAGTTTCTGCTGGTTCAACGAGATACAATCCTACTTATAGTTTTTCAAAACCGCATAGATAAAACAAACTAATAAAAGATAAATGTAGAGTTTCAAATGTAGAGATATGCACTTTAAAATTCAAGAGTGGAGATATGCTCCTACATCATGGTGTCTATAGAAATGATAACTATTAGCTAAATTACTGGCAGCAATTAAAAGGGACGATAAAACAAATTTGACATAGTACCTGCATGCGATGATTAGCGGTGGGAATTGATTGCCTTAGTCGTTCAATTGAGGCAAAGTTACCTTCCAAACATTCTTCATGCATGATCATTAAATTATCCGCTACCTAATAACAAATAAAAATGACAATTTAAATGAGAAAATAGCTAAACGAGTAACTAATCATTAAAGATGAGATCATCAATCAATCAACTACTTAGAAACAATTTAAAACACTGTTAGGTCGGTAAATAAAAGATGTTAAAGCAACATTTAATGCTTCGCTACAGTCAATCACGTGAATAACATAAAGACATCTACAACCTTTAATACATTTTTTGTAAAGTTGTAACTACTAAAGTACCGCATCAATGAAAATGAGAGAATGATGGTGAGAATAAACCAAAAAGGCAAAAATATACATAAAGTGAACACTCTCCGATGTTCAAACATGAAGATACAATATATTTCCACATGATATTCTAATCTACTGTACAAACAATTATGTGAAAGAGTATTACCTCCTCGATGCTACCGTCATCAATCTCAGTATTAAGTGAGAGCATAAAATCATCAAGTAAATCCTCCAATTCGTCAACGTATAATGCCTCTGAGAAGGAGCCAAATTAAATATAAGTTAGAAAAGAGATGCATGTAACACCTGGGCTAAGAGCAAGTCCCAAAAATTCATATGTGTAACTAATTAACTAACCAAGTAACCATATACGCCTCCCAGCCATATAATATAAGTAGACTACAAACTTGAATAACAAGTAGTTACCTTAGTCCTTAATCCATGGTTCATACGTCTTATTTGAGATAAACCAATCATTCATCAAAAAAGACATGGATTTCACCTATTTAGCACCGTACTTTTTTAGCCAACCAGCTTTTGTAAAACTTATGAACAGAGGTTTTAAAGTATTCAACACAAACATTCCTGGGTGGTTCTGGGACTTACCATCTGGGTTGAGATTTCTTAACCTTTCTTCAAATGAAATAAAAGGTACGCTACCAGATATCACGACGGTCTTTGAACGCTACCCTGGAATGGATTTGAGTAACAACCAACTCGAAGGTATGATACAAGTATTACCTCCAAAGCTTGCAGCGTTAAACCTCTCTAGAAATAGGTTCTCGGGAACACTTTCTTTCTTGTGTCAAATTGACGCGGCTTTGACTTTCCTTGACCTCTCCTCCAATTTATTATCAGGAGGTTTGCCTGATTGTTTGCAGAAATTCCGAAGAATGCTTGTGGTTCTTAATTTATCAAATAACAGTCTGTCTGGAGAAATTCCTTGGTCTTTGGGATTCTTGTCTGAGCTTCAGGCATTGTATTTGCGAAGGAATGCCTTTGTTGGCGAAATACCAATGTCCTTGAGCAAATGCACAAAATTAAGATTTGTGGACCTAGGGGAAAATAAGTTTTCAGGTAATATACCAGCATGGATAGGAGAAAGATTATCAGAGGTGTATGTGCTTGTTTTACGATCTAATAGACTCAATGGTAGTTTACCGTCCCAACTATGTTTGTTAAATAATCTTCAAGTCCTTGATCTGTCTCAGAACAGATTATTGGGTAACATTCCTAGATGCTTTGGTAATTTCACGGCTATGGCTAATAGACGGCTTGGAGATGATGTTATGAGCCATTATTACTCCTCTTATGTATCAACTCTCCCTTGGCAAAACCATCACCCTAGATCAATTCGTTATTCAAATAATCGCAGTGCATATACATGTCCGAAGCGGAGAGGACGTAATTCCAGTTGCGCTTCGGATGAAGAGGCCCTTTTCACTGACAATGCACTGGTTGCATGGAAGGGAACACAACGTGAATTTGGAAGAGGTATCCTTCACCTACTAAAGAGCATTGATATTTCAAGCAACAAATTGCATGGGAAACTTCCCTCTGAGATCACTAATCTTCTAGAGTTGGTCTCTTTAAACTTTTCGGACAACAGACTGCACGGTGAACTTCCAAAGCATATGGGTCGGTTGAGATCTCTTGATTCTCTTGACTTGTCAAGAAACGAGTTCTCTGGAAATATTCCGTCGAGTTTATCACAGTTAACACGTTTAAGTTATCTTAACCTCTCCTACAATAACTTTTCAGGAAGAATTCCAACTGGAACTCAGCTCCAAAGCTTCAATTATACATCTTACAGTGGTAACCCTCAACTCTGTGGACTCTACACAAAGATGTGGGCTTCCATCTCCACCTCCACCTGCAACTGTTGTTGGAAAGGAAGATAGAGACGAATTTTGGAAATCATATTACACAGGTATGGGTGGTGGATTTGCTGGGATTATGTGGTGCTTTATTTCTCAATCACCGGTGCAGATATTTGTTTTTTGCCTCCTTGAATAACATCAAGGATTGGATATATGTAACAGCAGTTGTGCATTTTCGGAGCCTGCGTAGAAAATTTAGACAGTAAATGTTGAATGTATCTTCTGATCATTATGCAACCGTTTCGTATTGGTTAAGTAGCAATTTTACTATTGTCGTTGGCCCATGGTATTGCCGTTGAGTTTGCAAAACTCCTGTTTAAGATCTATAAGAGAAACTGGCACACTACTCATAAGAGAAAAATAATTGCGGCATGCAAAAGATAAATCAATAATACATATATGATTCATGACATCAATATGATCACTCAAAGCATATATAATTTTCGGCAAAACAAACCACCATCAGACATAGGAGGAGAAAAGCTAAAATACAAGCACGAAAAGCTTTGTCTGAATAACACACCAACATAAGAACTTGAGAACACTACATACTTGTATATAAAGTATCTGTCTTCCAAAAATTAAGTCGTATAAATATAAATATACTAAAGACAACAAACTTAGTGCCTGCCACCTCTGTTTCTTCTAGAAGAAACTACGGTCCAGCCATCTGCATCAACGATTGGTGCTTGTGTCCGTGGTGGTTCACTTATAGTCATACCAGAGATGTTCGAAGATGGGTCCAGTTCATCTGACATCTCCATTGATTCGTCTCCTGAACTTGATGCTGTATTGGAATCATCATCATCACCACCGTTCACAACCTGACAGGTTACATGAACAAGATTGAACTTGAATCGTTAGATTTAGAATGTTGTTACCAACGAATTCAGCTTTCTAGTTGTAGATACATTTCAAATTAACAAAAGGTTTGTATTTTCGCATCTGGATCCAAAAGGTTTAGAATCTTGCCATTTTCATCCGGCTTGTTAACTCCATACATTTTTATCTGTTAAGTCAGGGGTATTTCCGTATTTCTAGTTAACTTAATGGGCAATTCGGTCCTTTTCAAGGGTATTCGGTCTTTTTACATTAAGTGAAAAATACCAAATTGCCCTCTAAATTAGCAAAAAAGACGAAAAAATTACTGACTTAACGGAGAAAAATGAATGGAGTTAACAAGCCGGATGAAAAATCAAAAAAAAAAAAAATCAACCCTTTTGGATCCGGATGGAAAAAAACAAACCTTTGGACGAAAGTCGCAAAACTAGCCAAACCTCAGGGACGAAAATGCCATTTTACTCTTCACAAAGTTTCTACTGGTAATCCTACTTATAATTTTTAAAAACCGCATAGATAAAACAAAATAATAAAAGATAAATGTAGAATTTCAAATGTAGAGATATGCACTTTAAAATTCAAGAGTGGAGATATGCTCCTACATCATGGTGTCTATAGAAATGATAACTATTAGCTAAATTACTGGCAACAATTAAAAGGGACGATATAACAAATTTGACATAGTACCTGCATGCGATGATTAGCGGCGGGAATTGATTGCCTTAGTCGTTCAATTGAGGCAAAGTTACCTTCCAAACATTCTTCATGCATGATCATTAAATTATCCGCTACCTAATAACAAATAAAAATGAAAATGAAAATTTAAATTTAAATGAGAAAATAGCTAAACGAGTAACTAATCATTAAAGATGAGATCATCAATCAATCAACTACTTAGAAACAATTTAAAACACTGTTAGGTCGGTAAATAAAAGATGTTAAAGCAACGTTTAATGCTTCGCTACAGTCAAACACGTGAATAACATAAAGACATCTACAACCTTTAATACATTTTTAATAACCAAGAATTTTACGTCGTTTCCTATTGTTTTTGTAAAGTTGTAAGTTGTAACTACTAAAGTACCGCATCAATGAAGATGAGAGAATGATGGTGAGAATAAACCAAAAAGGCAAAAATATACATAAAGTGAACACTCTCCGATGTTCAAACATGAAGATACAATATAATTCCACATGATATTACTACTAATCTACTGTACAAACAATTATGTGAAAGAGTATTACCTCCTCGATGCTACCGTCATCAATCTCAGTATTAAGTGAGAGCATAAAATCATCAAGTAAATCCTCCAATTCGTCAACGTATAATGCCTCTGAGAAGGAGACAAATTAAATATAAGTTACAAAAGAGATGCATGTAACACCCGGGCTAAGAGCAAGAAGTCCCAAAAAATCATATGCGTAACTAATTAACTAACCAAGTAACCATATACGCCTCCCAGCCATATAATATAAGTAGACTACAAACTTGAATAACAAGTAGTTACCTTAGTCCTTAATTCATGGTTCATACGTCTTATTTGTGATAAACCAATCATTCATCAAAAAAGACATGGATTTCACCTATTTAGCACCGTACTTTTTTAGCCAACCAGCTTTTGTAAAACTTATGAACAGAGGTTTTAAAGTATTCAACACAAACATTCCAAACTGATGAACATTAGCTCCAAACTAATATTCATCAAACCACAACCATCATAATTGTTTCTAATGGTTAAAAAGATCAACCTATACCATGTTTGTTTTTCGGTAATCAAAACCAAGGGGAAATATAAATTCGAATTTTGAAAGTCATAATCAAATTAAAAAACTTTTACATATTTCTCCAAAATAATTGTTTTAACCATACATGATGAAAAGATCATAACCATAATCACTTTTACCAAACACTCAAAACTAACTATTCCAAATAATAACTTTAGATGAACATACAAACACCCCTACCAAAAAAAACATCATGTAACCCTAAAGAACTTGCATTAGATAAAGATTAATTATGGAAATAGAAACCAACAAACAATTTCCATTAGATACAACTATACATCCATATATAACCTACTTGATTGTTGTTTGGTAGCCTTTTAATGATTCCATTAAGAGGCTACCTCTAAATCAGGTAGTGGTAGTGTGTGTTTGGTCCACCCAAAAGACACCTCTTAATGGTTCATGGAGCTTCATAATGGGTAAGTTTTAGAAACATGTTGACCGATTCAGATACTACTTCTTAATTGGCCAGGCCTCTTAATGGTTCAACACAAGGTTGCCAAACAGCCGGTAAGAATAGGTAAACTTATACTTATATCAACAATCAAATTTAATTTACATGTTTCTCCATCATTCATTGTTTTAACCATATTCACCAAACACTCAAAACTGATTATTCCAAATAATTACTTAAAAATGTACATGCTAATCATCAACAAATTACTACGTGTAAAAAACCATACAACATCAATTACATACAATAACACATCAATTACGAAGCGTTAACCGAATCTGAACCAAAAACAGATGAAACCTAACCGAAAATCGGGTATTAGTCTTTTTTTACCCTCAGTTAACCGAAATTAACCAAACCGAATCATTCATATTTTCATATATTTCTAGCTTGAGTTAAATGTCATTTTAGTCCCTGTGGTTTGTGCCATTTTGCCAGTTTAGTCCAAAGGCTTCATTTTTCTCCCGTGGGTTCGAAAAGGTTTTGCCATTGCCATTTTAGTCCACTGGGTTAACTTCATCCATTTTTTCTGTTAACGAGAAGGGCAATTCGCTTAAAGGATTTGGAACCAAAACGCTTCGGAGCGCCTCACGCTTTTCTTAAACCAAGAAAATTACTACGTGTAAAAAACCATACAACATCAATTACATACAATAACACATCAATTACGAAGCGTTAACCGAAACTGAACCAAAAACAGATGAAACCTAACCGAAAATCGGGTATTCGTCTTTTTTTTTTTACCCTCAGTTAACCGAAATTAACAAAACCGAATCATTCATATTTTCATATATTTCTAGCTTTTATATCTCAATTTCATGTATTTCTAAGCAAAAAATTTAATCCATGTATGGTTTTGGTTATTAACCAAACCGAAAACCAACAAACTAACGAAATAAACCGAACCGATTAACCAAAAACCGATTGCATTGAACCTATTTAGCACCGTACTTTTTTAGCCAACCAGCTTTTGTAAAACTTATGAACAGAGGTTTTAAAGTATTTGATAGAGACTGAATCTAAAAGAGATGATGAAAAGTAAATCTGTAACTATTTTGATAGAAGAAGAAGACAATACAGGATAATATCCACCGAAGTGGCCCAGGGCTAAGCCCTTCTCATGCACAAGGCAATGAGCCTAATTACTAACTAATTCTCTTCCTACTTTCTATAATGACTAATGTCTTATTTATAGAAGTAGTAATTACACTAACCCCCTCCTAGAATAGACAAATGACAATTAACTATAAACTAGATTATGATTCCTATCAATACTCCTCCCTTCAAAACAGTCTTGTCCTCAAGACTGGAATCGACTGCGACGTCCGGTGGCCGAGGCTGCCCATGCACGACCCATAACTGCCATATAGCCGAAAACGTCAATCGCGTCCCAATGAGAGGACGCTGAGACAAGGAACTCTTTCCCCTGTCAAACGGAGCTTTTCCCTTCTCACACAAGTCCAAATCGGAGAAAATCAGACCCACAACCATTGTTTGCACCACACCTTGGCCCGGATCTGGATAATCCCGGCCCAAAACTGGTTTTCTGTTTAAACCAAGGCCCACCACTGTTCCTGAGCCCACTTTTTCGTGTAAATCCACCGTCACCACCCTAGGTTCCCTAAAGTCTGAGAAACGTGAAACTGGAGAACTAATCGACATCAATTGTTCATGCTTACTCCAGCGTTCTTCAGATCTGGCTATGAGTGCCTCCAATTGATCTGCCAGAGACGGAATACCACCAGACAAATCTCCATCGCAAGCAGATTTGGGACCAAAATCCCAATCCAAAGCCGATTTAGGAGGAGAATATGTAAATACCTCACCGGAAAACCCCGATTCCGACGAACCATCGCCGGTCTTCATCTCTTGCGACTTCATCCAAGCCAAAACGAACCGACGGAAGTCCTTCCGATCTGCAGTTAACGCGGAGAGAGAAGCCTTGATCTCAGTGACATCCGATTGAAGTTGTTGAATCTGTTGCTCATGAACATCCAATCGAGAATTCTGATCCTGAGCATCACATTGCGAGGTATGATTCATCATGATTGAATCGGAATTTGGAAGAACACCTGATGAAACGGATCTGGAAATTGAATTGGATGAAAGCAGAAACAGAATTCGAATCAGAGATTGAAATCAGAGAGTGAATCGATTGGAGATTGAAACTCAGATCGATTGAAAATCTGATATAAAATGATATCTGAAATCGAATTGGATCTGAGAGCACATATCTGAAATTTGAAGATAGAGCTCAAATAGAGATGTGATCGATTGAATTGATGATCGAGTGATGGCAGAGCAGAAGCGGCAGGTCGGACCAATGATAGAGACTGAATCTAAAAGAGATGATGAAAAGTAAATCTGTAACTATTTTGATAGAAGAAGAAGACAATACAGGATAATATCCACCGAAGTGGCCCAGGGCTAAGCCCTTCTCATGCACAAGGCAATGAGCCTAATTACTAACTAATTCTCTTCCTACTTTCTATAATGACTAATGTCTTATTTATAGAAGTAGTAATTACACTAACCCCCTCCTAGAATAGACAAATGACAATTAACTATAAACTAGATTATGATTCCTATCAGTATTCAACACAAACATTCCAAAATGATGAACATTAGCTCCAAACTAATATTCATCAAACCACAACCATCATAAATGTTTCTAATGGTTAAAAAGATCAACCTATACCATGTTTGTTTTTCGGTAATCACAACCAAGGGGAAATATAAATTCGAATTTTGAAAGTCATAATCAAATTCAAAAACTTTTACATACTTCTCCAAAATAATTGTTTTAACCATACATGATGAAAAGATCATAACCATACTCACTTTTACCAAACACTCAAACCTTACTATTCCAAATAATAACTTTAGATGTACATACAAACACCCCTACCAAAAAAAAATCATGTAACCCTAAAGAACTTGCATTAGATAAAGATTAATTATGGAAATAGAAACCAACTAATCATCAACAAATTACTATGGAAATAGAAACCAGCAAACAATTTCAATTAGATACAACTATACATCCATATATAACCTATTTGATTGTTGTTTGGTAGCCTTTTAATGATTCCATTAAGAGGCTACCTCTAAATCAGTTAGGGGCTGTTTGACAACTTCTGAATGGTTAAGTGCTGAACCAGTAAGAGGTCTGAACCATTAAGAGCCAGTATAATGCTTAACCATTCAGAGGCAAATATCTGACCAATTCAGATTAGAGGTCTTAACCATTCAGACTCTGTATAATACTTAACCATTCAGAGGCAAATGTCTGAACCATTCAGACATCGACTCATGAAACAAACAGTCTGAACCATTAAGTGCTAAACCAGTAAGAGGTCTGAACCATTAAAAGACTCATTAAGAGGTAAACAAACAGCCCCTTAGTGGTAGTGTGCGTTTGGTCCACTCAAAAGACACCTCTTAATGGTTTATGGAGCTTCATAATGGGTAAGTTTTAGAAACATGTTGACCGATTCAGATGCCACTTCTTATTTGGCTAGGCCTCTTAATGGCTCAACACAAGGTTGCCAAACAGCCGGTAAGAATAGGTAAACTTACACTTATATCAACAATCAAATTTTAAATACATGTTTCTCCATCATTCATTGTTTTAACCATATTCACCAAACACTCAAAACTGATTATTCCAAATAATTACTTAAAAATGTACATGCTAATCATCAACAAATTACTACGTGTAAAAAACCATACAACATCAACTACATACAATAACACATCAATTATGAAGCGTTAACCGAATCTGAACCAAAAACAGATGAAACCTAACCGAAAATCGGGTATTAGTCTTTTTTTTACCCTCAGTTAACCAAAATTAACCAAACCGAATCATTCATATTTTCATATATTTCTAGCTTGAGTTAAATGTCATTTTAGTCCCTGTGGTTTGTGCCATTTTGCCAGTTTAGTCCAAAGGTTTCATTTTTCTCCTGTGGGTCCAAAAAGGTTTTGCCGTTGCCATTTTAGTCCACTGGGTTAACTTCATCCATTTTATCTGTTAACGAGAAGGGCAATTCGCTTAAAGCTTTTGGAACCAAAACGCTTTGGAGCGCCTCACGCTTTTCTTTAAACCAAACAAATTACTACGTGTAAAAAACCATACAACATCAATTACATACAATAACACATCAATTACGAAGCGTTAACCGAAACTGAACCAAAAACAGATGAAACCTAACCGAAAATCGGGTATTCGTCTTTTTTTTTTTTACCCTCAGTTAACCGAAATTAACAAAACCGAATCATTCATATTTTCATATATTTCTAGCTTTTATATCTCCATTTCATGTATTTCTAAGCAAAAAATTTAATCCATGTATGGTTTTGGTTATTAACTAAAACCGAAAACCAACAAACTAACGAAATAAACCGAACCGATTAACCAAAAACCGATTGCATTGAACATGCTAATGAATTTTGAATTCAGACAATTACATAGAAATAATAAAAGTAATTTAGGAAAAGTATTGAATAATAATAATAATAATAATAGTACCAGCAGGTCTAATCAACCAATGATAAACATCAACAGCAAGCTGTTGTGCTTTCTGACGAGTGTCACGTCCACCCCATTCGTTCTGAATGGCCATCTGAAGCGCACTCCATCGACCTAACAGAAGATCGATACCTTCTCTGAGCTGATTAACAGCCTCTGCCGTCAGTTGTGTAGGGACCACCATTTCAATTTGCAAACAAACCCCCTCTGCAAAACCCTAAAATTTGTTAGTTTAGGATGGAAGCAGCGGCTGCAATGGATGGAGTGTGGAGTTTGTGAAATTGTGAGTGTTGGTTGAGAATGTAAATGAGGGCGCAGGAAATGTGGGGGATGAGGCCCAGTTTGTAAATTTTGGGCCTGGATGGATGGTTGTGATTTGGGTTTTAGAGACTTCGAATTTTAGTTATCTTGGAGAAACTAGCTAGAATTAGTCGTAATGCGGTGGGGATTGGTTAGTTATATTACATACTAGTTAAGCCCCTGCGTTGCAGCGGTTGTCGTAAAACTGTGTTAAATAAATAAATAGTAGTAATACTATATACCATTGTCAGCGACCACTAACACCGGAAAAGCTCTAAAAACAAAATAAATAAAAATGGGAAAAAAAAATAACGCCGAGCGAAAACCATACGTAAAATCTTTGAATTACGCACGCTCGTTGCTGAGAAATTAAACCGAAACATAAAACATAGGAAAAAAATAACTAAGTCCATCCAGGACCCGCGTGTTGAACGAACTTGTCAAAAGCAGAAAAATATATGTGACACGACGGGCCAATCAAATAAGAAAAAATATACAAAAAAATGTTGAACCCCACACACACGTTGCGGTGCGTTAACTCACAAAATTTAGAACGAAACGAAAAACTTGGGAAAAATGAAAAATATGGTTGACCAAAATTGAAAATAAAAAATAGTTGGGATCAAATTGTAAAAGATGAAAAACTTTGGGTTAAAAAGTAAAAAAACAAAGGGTCTGAATTGTAAAATTGAAGTTATTTATTAATTTTATATAAAGATAAAGATAAATATAAAAATAAGTGATATCTATATATTGGTTATTAATTAATATTAATATTAAAATAAATTTATTAAACAAATATAAATAAAATTTATGAGGTTGAAGGAGAGAATGTCATGTGGCATTATTTGGAGTCTTTTATTATAAGTTAGATTAGATGAAAGGCAAATGTTTCATATATGATCACGAGCTTGTGTGTAAAACGTAGAAAATAACGACTAAGTTAGTCTTTGAACCGCGCGTTGCGACAGATCTATCAAACGGGGAAGACTAGACACGTAGGGACGGGCCTGTCAAACGGAAAAACATAGATGAAAAAATGTTGAATCTCACATGTACGTTGTAGTGTGTTAACTCGGAAAATTTAGAACGGAACGTTAAATGAAAACTTGCGAAAGATGAAAAGTGTAAGAGAACAAAGTTGAAAGTAAAAAAGTGTTGGAGTTAAAATTGCAAAAGATGAAAAACATTGGTGAAGGGGTATGGTCCCAAAAAGCCGCGCAACCCCCTGTAAGGTCGCGCGGGACCATACTCCTTAATCAGCAATTTTCTTGATCGCCAACCTCGCGCGGGATACAGCACACCTTTGCAGCGCGGCGCGAGGTCCACAAAAGAGTAAATTCCAGTTAACGGCACTTAGCATTTTAAAAGAGACATCTGAAAGCCCATGCCGCGCGCATGATAATAACGTGCTCAGCAAGAATCGTGCGTGACCACGGCGCGAGGCCTTTCCAGATAGTACACAACGTACGAGTGACAGAATAAAAGGGCCAATCAGGGTCCTCCTGTTCCTGCGCAATCGTGCTCCACGATCGTCTGACATGCAGGGGACAAAAGTACTTAAGGACGCCTACGTGGCACCAATCGTAGGGCAGAGACAACTGTCCCACGATCTCCACTTACCTGCTGATGGCAGGACGGCGGCCAGGCCGACAACCATGACACGTGGCTCCAATCATTGTGCGCCAGCACCAAAGAACTCCCAGAAGCCACTAACGGTCGAGACAAGTGAGACAAAGAGCATATCGCCCAAGTTGTCGACTTCCGGCCCAAGGCCCATCAGCCCATATCCTCTTACACCTCTCCGGCTATAAATAGGGACCTTCACTTCACAGGTTAAATCATTCCCATTCCCTCTACTCTCACTTAACACTTAAATCATTCTAAAAGCACAGTCGCTTATTCTCACGCCGGAGCCCGGTTAAGAGGGAAACCCCCACATTCCCCTCTTAACGAGTAACGGTGTTTGGTTTTGCAGTTAAACACGGTCATCGAAGAGCTCAGGAACCCAAGAGAAGATTAACCACTATGCAAGGAACATAAACCAAACTGATTATCCCCTAATTAGTTCTGTGTTTCTTCATTGGCGCCCACCGATTTTTTCTACAAACCACTCTCATCTTCTTTCCTGAGTTTTTTCGTTGTTTTTTCTTCCTTCGATCCATGGCTGGTCAAGGAATCGTACCTGAGTTCGTTGGTTTCGGTGAAAATGCAAATGCAGCGTTGGGGGAAGGTAATCAAAATGGCCAACCCCAACACTTTGAAGAAGTTGGTGAAGTCGAAGTAGCCAACACCGGGGGTCCGCGCGGGAGCTTCACTCGCATCACTCAAAACACCCCAGGAAACAACGGTGCTGGACCTTCAAACCCAGCTCCAACTCAGAACATATCAGCACTATTAGGGCTACCAGAAGGCGAAACCCCAGCCTCATGGTACGCCAAGCAACTGGCCACTATTAACGAAGCGTATCAGTCCTTGAGCGCTCAACAAGCAGTTTTAACGGCAGAGCCGTCCTTGGTCACACCAACCGGCCCCAGCCACGGGCCGCGCCAGATGCCGGTCCCACAATACATTCCGAGAAGAATTAACAGACCTCCCCCCACCCGAAGGTTAAGCGTGCAGGACACGCGAGACACACGGGGGGAGACAGAAAGCTACTATGACGAACCGTCAAACTTCCAAAGAGGCCCAGTTCATAGCCGGCTCACGCCGCGCAACATAAACGACGAGTGGGAAGAAACTGACCCGAATGATCCAACCTGGGAGAACGATGACGAATCTTCGGTTTTCAATCGTTTGCAAAGAAATCATGAGTACTACAAACCAAGGCAGCACGTTGGGTATACAGAGGAGGCAGAGCGTGACTTTCGCCTCGCCTATCGACCAGAGGAAGCTATAGAGCATTCAAAGTTCGTCCCAAAGATAGCACTCGCGCCGCTTAAGAGAGAGAAATTACCTCCGACTGTCGGAAAGTTTAACGGATTGACTGATCCCGATGATCACGTCAGAGTATTTACTAGCGTGGGTTGCATGGGAGGATGGAACATGCCCATGTGGTGTCATTTGTTCATCCAAACATTAACGGGGGCTGCTCGCGCCTGGTTCGACAGCCTTCCTCCGGGAAAGATAAAATCATGGGTAGATTTCAGAACTCAGTTTTTGAGTCACTTCAGCCAACAAAGACGATACCAGCGCGACACAGCTGAAGTTGAAGATATCTGGCGTAGAGATAATGAGGGTCTGGAAGATTTCATTACGCGCTTTAACAAAGAATGTTTGGAGATAGGTGGCGTGAGTGAGCAGCTCATGCGCTGCCATTTCAAAAAAGCCATCCGCTGTGATAGCCTGATCAGAACCATCACGGGGAAAGATGGAATGCCAAAGGAGTGGGATAAACTCATGGAAGCCGCGAAGATTGTCGCGCAGACGGAAGAGTCACTCGCACGAAACAACAGCTATCGTTCTGAAGATAGATTTTCCAAAGGGGGTCACCCGCGCGATGACAACAGGCGCAACAAAGGCAAAAACCCTGGGTGGAAAGCCAACCACTCCAGCGGTTATCATGAACGACCCCGGTACGAAGAACGATCCCGCTATAAAGAAGACGCGCGTGATACCATTGATCGCATCGGTTATAGAAAAGCAGTCCGAGACGACAATCGTGAAAAGCATTGGACTCCGCTCATAAAAACACCAAAAGAGGTGCTAATGACGGAGAACCATGATTTTAAGACTCCCAGGCCTATGACGAACAAAAAGGGACAAGATCCCAATCTGTATTGTGATTTCCACAAGGATACAGGCCACTTAACAGATGATTGCTACAGCCTGTGACAAGAGATCGAGAGAGCACTAAAGAGTGGAAAGCTGAGCCACTTAGTGAAGAACGTGCGCAAAGAGACGCGACAGCTCCATCGCCACGATGAAGGAAATCACAAGAAGGTTCGACGCCTGGAAACACACATGGTCAATGGACCAAGGTATAGCGCGAAATAAAAAGGCAAGAGACCGTATGAGCCTTCATGGCAAGAACAACAAGTTATTTTCCCGGTGGTGCGCGGGGGTCCCCGAGCCACGCGACCCATCGTCATCACCGGTATCCTCGGCCATTACGAAACCGAATACGTCTTCATTGACCCGGGAAGTACAGCAGACATCATCTACGAACAATGCTTTAACCAGTTCGACGATGAAGACAAAGCGAGACTCGAACCAGTTGACTACCCACTGTCCGGATTCTGCAACGAAATGGTCTTCCCGTTAGGCCAAATTAGCTTCCCCGTCACACTCTCTGACGGAAAGCATTCAAGGACAACGAACGTCAACTTCATGGTGATGCCTGTCAAGTCAAGACATGACGTACTGATCGGGAGAGAAACGCAAGGTGAGCTGAATATGATAACTTCCACCCCCCACTCAGCAATTGGGTTCCCAACCAAGACGGGGGTAGCAATTGTTTATGCGAAGAAGGAAGTTATGTCAACAGAAGATATGCGCCCAACAAAGGCGACAAAGGTTTCAGCAACCGAGCCCGAAAAATGGGTTTTGAATCGCAAATATCCGGAGCAAACGGTGACGATAGGTCACGCTATCTCACCAAATATCAGAACTCGCCTCAAGCAGCTCCTGTTCAAGAACATGGATATTTTCGCCTGGACCCCGGCCGACATGACCGGAGTCCCGCGCGACATCACAGAGCACTGTTTAAACACCTACCCCTCGGTTGAGCCGAAGGTCCAAAGAAGGCGCAGCCTAGGGGCGGACAAGACGAAAGCAATGAACGAACAAGTTTGCGAGTTACTTAAAGCTGGCATCCTGCGAGAGGTGCGTTATCAGAGTTGGGTGGCGAACCCCGTAATGGTAGAAAAGTCTAGCGGCGGATGGCGAATGTGCGTCGACTATACCGATCTCAACAAGGCATGCCCTAAGGATTGCTATTCTTTGCCTGAGATCGACAAGAAGATAGACTCGCTCGCGCCATACAGATGGAAGTGCTTCTTGGATTGCTACAAGGGGTACCATCAAGTTCAAATGAAGCTCGAGGATGAAGACAAGACAGCCTTTCGCACGGATCTGGGGATTTTTTGCTATACTAAGATGCCTTTCGGCCTGAAAAATGCTGGCGCCACATACCAGCGATTGATGGACAAGACCTTCGCAGGTGACATCGGAAAGCATATTGAAGTTTACATCGATGATCTAGTGGTCAAGAGTCTCGAAGAGGACCAGATGTTGAAGGACGTCGAGAAAACGTTCAATTCATTGCGCAGCGTAAACATGAAGTTGAATCCAGCCAAATGTTCTTTTGGCATGGAAGAGGGGAAGTTTCTAGGCTTCATAGTCACTAACGGCGGCTTCAAGGTGAACCCAGAAAAAGTTCAGGCAATAGAACGGATGCCATCGCCTCGAACAATCAAAGAAATGCAACGGTTGGCCGGCCGCCTAGCCGCGCTTAACCGCTTTTTGTCAAATCACGCCGCGAAGTCGTACCCTTTTATCAGCACACTGCGCAATTGTGTCAAGAAGCAAGAGTTCAAGTGGACACCCGACGCAGAAAAGGTTTTCCAGCAAATGAAAGCATGTCTGATCGAGCTTCCAACCCTGACCGCGCCGTTTGAAAAAGAGCCACTCGTACTGTACTTATCCTCTTCCGATAAGGCAGTAGGGTCGGTGTTATTAGTGGAAAGAAATGGAGTTCAAACTCCGATTTACTATGTCAGCAGGGTACTCACTGACCCAGAAACGAGATATTCCACAATGGAAAAATTGGTTCTTGCGCTGCTACATGCCTCCCGAAGACTGCGCAGATATTTTACAGGGCATGTGATCACCGTGCTTACCAATTTCCATATCGGCACGATACTTCAGAAACCAGAAACATCAGGAAGACTCGCCAAATGGGCAATCGAGTTGGGAGGCCACAACATCCTATACCGGCCGCGCCCAGCCATCAAGGGTCAAGTTCTAGCGGACTTCATCACAGAAGTTCCAGCTGAGAAAATCAAAGATTGTGAGCTTGTTGAAACTCCAGTGAAAGACACAACAAACGAGACTTGGATGCTTTACACTGATGGGGCTTCAAACGAAGATGGCGCGGGAGCTGGATTGCGCCTAGTAAGCCCCGAAAACCACGAATTCACTTACGCCATCAAGTTGGATTTCAAAAACACCAACAACGAGGCAGAATACGAGGCATTTCTGGCAGGCTTACGCCTCGCCATCAAAATGGGAGCTAAAAATCTACAAGCGCATGTTGATTCACTCTTTATAGCCAGCCAAGTCAACGGTATATATGATGCAAGGGGCGAAGTCATGGCCCTATATCTGGAACAAGCAAAAGAGTTGCTTCAACAATTCAAGTCTCACAAAGTCATCCACATCAACCGCTCCGAAAACAAACCAGCCGACGCCTTGAGCAAGCTTGCCTCAACTTCCTTCCAACATCTTGCCAAAGATGTAAGGATTGAGGTACTCAAGAACCCGTCAGTTTTGTTGCGACAAGTCAATGTGATAGAGCTGGGGCAGCCATCCTGGATGACCCCCATCATTCAGTACTTGAAAGAAGGAATACTCCCAGAGAATAAGGCAGAGGCAAGAAAAATTCAGAACAAAGCTCTGCAGTACGAGATGAATGACGGTATCTTATACCGAAAGTCCTTCTTGGGACCACTCCTGCGCTGTGTGGACCCCCAAGACGCGAACTATCTGATAAGAGAGATTCATGAAGGAATCTGCGGCATACATGCGGGACCACGCATGGTTGTTGCGAAGATCATGAACGCCGGGTATTACTGGCCAGGGATGCACGTTGATGCCCTGAAGGAGCTGCGCAAATGCGACTCCTGTCAGCGGCACTCTCCGAAAACCCTGCGCCCCAAGAACGATCTAATCCCCGTATCAACTGCTTGGCCTTTTCAGCAGTGGGGAATCGACATGGTAGGACCCTTCCCAGATGCTCCCGGCGCCGTCAAGTTTATAATAGTAGCCGTCGATTACTTCACAAAGTGGGTGGAGGCCAAAGCCCTTGCTTCAACTACAGCCATGATGGTGCGCAAGTTCATTTGGGAACACATCATCTGTAGGTTTGGCCTCCCACTCAAGATAGTAACAGACAACGGCACTAACTTTGCATCCGATGACCTCAAGAACTGGATGAAGGAGATGAAAATCGAACACACTTTCTCCTCCGTTGCGCACCCTCAAGGCAACGGGCAGGTTGAAAGTGTGAACAAGTGTATCGTCGAAGGGATTAAGGCCCGACTGGGCACTAAACGAAGAGGCTGGATAGACGAGCTCCCAAGTATCTTGTGGGCTCACCGAACCATGCCAAAAACGAGTACCGGCGAAACCCCTTTTAGCCTAGTCTATGGCTCAGAAGCGGTTATCCCGGCGGAAGTTGGCCTCCCCTCTCCGCGTTTGACAGCAGTCAACGCAATCGACAACGAGGCAGAGCGTCGCCTTGACTTGGACTTGCTAGAAGAAAGGCGCGAAATCGCGCGTATCAAAGAAGCCAAGTACAAAACACAACTGGAGAGGTACTACAACGCGCGAGTCCGCATCTGTACCTTCACTCCAGGGGAATATGTCTTTCGAGATAACGAAGCCTCAAACGCCGAACGCCCAGGAAAGTTAGCACCTAAATGGGAAGGCCCATACTTGGTGCACGAGGTGCTAGGGAAAGGGGCTTACAAATTGCGCACCCTGGATGGACACATCATCCCGCGCACGTGGAATGCGCAACAACTGCGCAAATGCTATATATGACTATGTAGGCCCTGCGCCTTTACTCACTAATGACGGCCACGCGCCCTTTACTTTTTATATCGGCTACACGCCTAAGTTACAAGCAATGTATCTCGGCCTAAGCGCCTACGTAATTAATGAAAAGCATACGACATGCTCTTTTATCACTATCCGACTTATTTCGTTACAAATGCATGTTAAACTTCTGATTAGCACGAAAACACTCCAGTTACGCTCGCACATGAGCCTCTCTTACATTTATTCGCGCTAACTTAACCAAAGTTTCTAGCAACAGTGCAATAATTGTAACGGGAAAATAAGCAAACATACTATTTAAAAGGCGCAACCGCGCAACAGTTATCAAAACACAGTGTCATTCATTAGATAAAAGCGCGCCAGCGCAACAAGTTACATCAGAAACCTACTAAAATTTTTACAAGGCACAAAGCCTGCTGATAAACCTATTCGAATTCATCATCTCCGCTGTCATCATGCTTATCGCCATCACCACCAGGCTTAACGCCATCACCTTTCCCGTCGCCACCTCCACCGGCAGGTGCCTCCTCATCCGACAGCTCAACAGTCTCCGGTGGATCAAGGATATTCTTCAGCCGCAGACACCAGTCATCATGTTTCAGTGCATCAGTAACCAAGTCCATCACTGGAATGGATAGATGATCATAACCATGCTCCGCGCGAGCTAGCTCAGCCTCAGCTTCCTCAGTCACCGAGCAGTGGCTAGTATCGAACTCCTGTCCAAGCATAACCGACGCATGTTGCGCACATTCGACATAGCCCTTACGGTGACCAACGGCGAGGGAAGCATCTATGACGGCTGCAACAGCCTTATCCAATTCACCAGCATTCAAGATGGAGTTGGCCATCTACAGCAAACATAGTGCTTTAACCAACAAGGATAAATAAATCAAATTAAAGTAAAATTTTGAGGAATCATACCAGCACCATTCCACGACCGCGCACCCACTCGGCATCAGTGACAAGAGTATCCACGATACCCTGAGCTTCAGCATAATTAGTCTGCGCTACATTAAGAGCTGCAGTACTAATATCGCGAGCTTCCTCAGCCCTAAGCTTCGCCTCCTCAGCTGAGGCAGCCTTAGACTTTTCAGCCTCCAGATCGATCTCTAAGGATTCACTTTTGTCAACCTGCTCTCGCAGGCGACGTTTTAGCTCAGCGATCTCGACATCTTTAGCCCGAAGATCCTTATCCTTACCAGACAGCTGCACCTTCGCATCAGCAAGCTCAACCTACAAAGGACAAGTTAGGATATACTACAGACAAAACAGAGGAAGTAAGGGTGTTAAGTTGTACAAACCTCAAGCTCCGCCTTAGCAGCTTTAATAGCCTGCACACCCTCAACCTCCGCCGTCAATTCCACAACCTTAGCCTCAAGGTTGACGATCTTGTTACGATCTGCAGCCGCGCGCTCATTATCCTTCGCGCATATGCGTTTAAACTCAGCTTTCTCCTTTGCAAGCTGTTGTTCAGCAGAATGAAGCTTGTTTTTCAGGCCCTCGCGCCCCCAATCCTCAGCCTTCTTATCAGCTTCAAACTTCGCCTTCTCTTCATCAAGGGCGGCTTTTGACCTCTCAAATTCGTTTATACGCTTCAACGAACGCTCACGATACCTCTCCCAATCCGCCCGCTCCCTAACCATTGTCCGCCACTCACGGACAATTTGATGATTAGCAGCGCGAGCGTTCGCCTCCCCAAGCATGTAAGTACGGTACAGCGTCTCATGAGTTTTCGCCTTCTGCCTATTAACTTCACCAGGGGTGAAGGAGTTTAAGAACCAATCGCGGCAAGGACCAAACTCTAGGAAGGTGTCCTTCTGCCTCAAACTCCAGGGAGCCTGGTGGGGGGCATTACCGCGCTCCCCTTCGGTATAGCTTTTATAATAGATATCTCCAATAGTATCCTTGGCCCCGATAGCTTGCGGATTATAACCCCCAGCGCCACCAGAGCTCGCGCCACTAGAAACGTACGCATGGCGGACAGGTCTCTCAACCTCAGGTTCTTTCCTCCTCTCTTGATGGGACCTTGTAGATCCCGCAGCACTCAAAACCTCCGGGCCCTGCGCCTTATCCTGTATAGTGATGGCAACAGCACCGGTATCCCTCAAAGAATCACCACTAGGCTTTTCAACAGTTTTCTGCTTCTCCTTCTCCACTTCAGAAGCTTTCTTCTTATCCTCTTCAGCCTTCCTATCCTCCTCAGCCTTCCGAGCTGCCTCAGCTTTCCTCTGCCTCTCCTCCTCCGCCTTCTCCCCCCTCTCCGCATCAGCTCTCCTACGCTCTTCATCAGCTTTCCTCTTCTCTTCAACAGCCTTCGCCTGATCACCTTCAGCAACATGTTTCTCCTTGGCAGCCTCAACACCAGCAGCCTTAGAGGATTTAACAGTGATCTTTGGCCTCTTATGCACCGGCTCTACCGGATCTACGAATACCACACCCTTCTCTGGGGTCGTCTTCTTCTTAACCTGTGCAAACACAACATGTCAGAGAGAGCGAAAGTGACAAAATAGTGTAACTAAGGAGCTTACCCGGGGAAACTTTGTAAAGCGAGCGCAAGTTGCTCCGCTTCCCAATTAGGGGAACCTCACCAGCTCCGGGCGCAACAGAGACGCCAGCTGTAATTTCGCTTCTAACTCTCTTTCTGCTGATCAACTTTTCAGCAGGCTCCTCTTCTTCTTCCGCTTCCTCTTCCTCCTCATGCGCAACAGAGGAAGGAGTCGCGCCCGCGTCCGGGTTGCGAGAACCCGCGCTCCCTGAGCCACCAGCTCCAGCCTTCTTTCCGCCTGCGCGCGGCAAACCTTCAAGTGAGTCACTAACAATCACGAAATCTCTCAAGTCACTCTGATGAAGGCGAAAAATACCTTTACCCACAGCACCAGTGGTTGCGCGACTACCTCCAGCACCCTTGCTGGTCACCTCAACATCCTTCTTCTTCTTCAACGGCTTCTTCTTCTTCTTCTCTTCTGGGTCAATACCCAAGTCGCGCAACACACCTGCAAAGATGTTAGACCACGAACTTAGCTCTCCGTTTGAAGACCCTACAGACTCCTCGCTGGAAAGATAGACAACCTCTTTCCCAGCAGAAGTCACAGAGCGCAAAGGGCGAGGTTTCGGTATGTGCGCACCTTCGTTTGCAGTAGGCGGCAAAGTGAATGCATCAGCAACAGGATACATAAAGTTATCCCTTATTTGGTCGTACCAGTATTGCTCTCCGTCGTGAAGCGGGCGCACACCCATTCTACCGCCAAAAGTGGCAAAGGCAGCTTGGTATAAACGCGCCTCTACACAACAAATCACACAAACAAAAATCAAACAACAACAAAAAAAAAAGAATCAATGACGATAAGGAAATTACTAACCTCTATCATCGATCATCAGGATAGGAACTTCCTTGCTATCAGGGGGCCATTGGTCGCTCATCCGCGCCGCCACCAAGACATTCTCCGCAAACACCCGGTTAGGGGTGGGGGAAAGATCCCGATACCAAGCCTCGGTTTTGGGGATTGGCAAGTCTTCCTTAACAATCGGTTCACTCCAAGCGCGAAACGTCATGGGCACCGGAACAACCTCCTCCCGAATATAGAAAAACTTTGGTTTCCAATCATGGAAACTCTTGGGAGGGTTCAACAGTATCTTCTTCGCCGCGCCTCGGCTGGCGAAGGAATAGAAACCCATGTTTCTCTGAAGTGTGTAGAAAACCCGGAATTTATCAACGGTTGGCTCGATGCCATGAGCCCAGCACAGGAACTCGAAATGTCGAACCCGAACCATCCCGGGTGGGCTCATTTGAGATATATGAAACCCATAATATTGAAGAACATGAGCCATGAAGTGAGTCGCCGGCAGCCGGAAGTTGCCCTGATGAAAGAAGTCCTCAAACAACGTGATGTACCCCGGTGGTGCATCAGCGGCCGTTTGATTCTGATCCGGGTACCGGGCATCCCACTCCGGTGGGAACCGGAAACTACGGGAAAGTTGTTCGAAAAGCCCTAAGTCCCACCGGAGAACAGGCACAGGACCTTCTTCTCCGGGGATATCCTCATGCTCCTCAGCCATCGATGAATAAAACAAACAAAGGTCTGGAGTGTTCTGCTTGACGATCTGCTACAACCTTCTTCAAAAGCTTGATCTGCTACAACCTTCTTCGAAAGCTTGATCTGCTACAACGTTCTTCAAAAACCTGAAGATTCAGAGAAGATTTGAGAGGAAGTAGAAGAATAGTGAACAAGAAAGTGACGAGCCTCATATCTCTCCGGATATATATACCCATCGCATTTAATGCGATGGGTAACCGTGCCGAGATCGCCGCAAGCAAGGCCAACCAGAAAGCGCCACGTAAGGCGTGTTTCCCGGAGTAACGGTTACCACGCGCGCGTGGGCCTCACTCTCCTGACGAAAATCTGAACCGTCAGCAACAAGTTGATGACAACCGTCAAGGGTCAACTCAAACGTCACCAACCACGACTTTTTCACCAACCTGTCAGAATTCAAACTTCGAGGTTTCTCCCGCCCAAAACCATCAGAAACTTCATGAACAAGCCAAAAACAAGCCTGATAGCCGCGCCGTAGTAAATAACAATTTACACGCGCGACGTCTACCAAAGCCAAAAGCATTTTTCTACTTTTATTTTCTTAAGTCCAGAGCTCCAACCACTTGCCTTGCGCATGGTGCAGCACTGGACTGGGGGGACTTGAAGGGGTATGGTCCCAAAAAGCCGCGCAACCCCCTGTAAGGTCGCGCGGGACCATACTCCTTAATCAGCAATTTTCTTGATCGCCAACCTCGCGCGGGATACAGCACACCTTTGCAGCGCGGCGCGAGGTCCACAAAAGAGTAAATTCCAGTTAACGGCACTTAGCATTTTAAAAGAGACATCTGAAAGCCCATGCCGCGCGCATGATAATAACGTGCTCAGCAAGAATCGTGCGTGACCACGGCGCGAGGCCTTTCCAGATAGTACACAACGTACGAGTGACAGAATAAAAGGGCCAATCAGGGTCCTCCTGTTCCTGCGCAATCGTGCTCCACGATCGTCTGACATGCAGGGGACAAAAGTACTTAAGGACGCCTACGTGGCACCAATCGTAGGGCAGAGACAACTGTCCCACGATCTCCACTTACCTGCTGATGGCAGGACGGCGGCCAGGCCGACAACCATGACACGTGGCTCCAATCATTGTGCGCCAGCACCAAAGAACTCCCAGAAGCCACTAACGGTCGAGACAAGTGAGACAAAGAGCATATCGCCCAAGTTGTCGACTTCCGGCCCAAGGCCCATCAGCCCATATCCTCTTACACCTCTCCGGCTATAAATAGGGACCTTCACTTCACAGGTTAAATCATTCCCATTCCCTCTACTCTCACTTAACACTTAAATCATTCTAAAAGCACAGTCGCTTATTCTCACGCCGGAGCCCGGTTAAGAGGGAAACCCCCACATTCCCCTCTTAACGAGTAACGGTGTTTGGTTTTGCAGTTAAACACGGTCATCGAAGAGCTCAGGAACCCAAGAGAAGATTAACCACTATGCAAGGAACATAAACCAAACTGATTATCCCCTAATTAGTTCTGTGTTTCTTCAATTGGGTTAAAAAAAGGGGTTACATTGCAAAAGATATAAACTTTTGGATTAGAAGTGAAAAATCAAATTAATCAAAGAGATTAAATTACCAAATATTGAAACTTTAGACTTAAATTGCCAAAAATTGAAACTTTAGAGTTAAAATGAAAAAATTCATTTTTTTTTAAATCCCAAAGCCAAGGATCAACAACCATGAGCACAAATCAGTTTAACAAATATGTTACTTATTTATAGTATTTTAATTAATATTTTAATAATATATCGATGACTTTTATAAATTATCTATATTTTTATTGACAAACTAACACACTCCTGAATAATTATATACATACACCTTGAAAGATTTGAACACTTCATCTATTAAGCTGGACGGTATCAATTCTTAAATACAATCCAGGGAGTACACCCTATCAGGAATAAAATGGCTCGGTACCAAGGAGTGGTGATTTTGCTGATCCTGCAACACCTCGGCCCCCTCCCGAACCAATAAAGACTCCTCAAACTATCATTATTGTTTTGTAAAAGGCTTTCACTATTCTCATACTCCTATATATTATTCACATCTTTTCTCACTCTATATATATCTAGACAAAAGATCAAATACAAATAAAGTTAACGTACAAAACGTACGTACGAACTGAAGGAAAAGATAAAAAAAAATGCGGTGGCATTTTTGTAATTATCAGTAACTATCAAAATTACTCTACAAATAATTATGTAGAGTAATTTTGATCTTTTGTAGAGTAATTTTGTTCTTGTAGGGTAATTATCAAATTTACTCTATAAGTGTATCAAAATTACTCTGCATCAAAATTACTTTACAAGTGAATCAAAATTACCATGCAAGTTTATTAAACAACATACAATTCAAAATTACTCTACAAATGATCCTGTAGAGTAATTTTGATCTTGTAGAGTAATTTTGTTAGCATTTAGTTATGGGGTTTAGCTTAATGGTTTAGTTTTTAGCTTTTAGTTTGGGGGAGGGGGGGTTAGGTTTTTTTGGGGTTTTTTTTGTTAGGTATAGTTTTTTTATTAAAATTACTCTACGGGATTATTTGTAGAGTAATTTTGATAATTACTCTACAAGCAAATATTTACGAAAATGTCACCGCGTTTTTTTGTATTTTCCTTCGGTTTGTACGTTTAGTACGTTAACTTTATTTGTATAGAAACTTTACCCAGAAAGATACATACATATATCTATGTATGTATACAGAAAGATAGAGACAAGGGATATGTAATTTTTAACTCGGTTTGTAAAATGAGAATCAAAACCGCCGATTATGAAATTAATTTTTGTAAACAAATGAGTGATGAGAAAGTGGTTAGCTCACTAATATCTTATTTATTGTTTATGGCTAATTATGAAATTAATTTATCTTTTATTTAATATCTTATTTGTTGCTTACTTCTTTAACAGGAAACTAAAATTTAAACTTTGTGTAAGTTTAGATTACATCGTTACATTGCTTTATGTATAATAGAATTTAATTTAAAATACGATATTTTTTTATTGAGTTAAATGTCATTTTAGTCCCTGTGATTTGGGTTATTTTGCCAGTTTAGTCTAAAGATTTGAAACGTTGTTATTTTAGTCCAAATAGTTTCAAACGTTGCCATTTTAGTTCACTGAGTTAACTTCATCCCTTTATTCTATTAACTAGAAGGACATTTCAGTCATTTTACATGTAATTCTGTTAACTCGAAGGGCAATTCGACCATATAAAATGATTGAAGTACCCTTCTAGCTAACAGAAAAAATGGACGGAGTTAACCTAGTGGACTAAAATGACAACGCTTGAAACTATTTGAACTAAAATGGCAACATTTCAAACATTTGGACTAAACTGGCAAAATGACTCAAACCACATGGACTAAAATGACATTTAACTCTTTCTTATAAACTAAAGGGGTACAAATTAGGTCGCTCAAGTTTCAAAACTGTTCCAATCAGGTCACTCAATATTCTTTTTTCATTAAAATTAAGGGGGTTTTCATCAATTTCATAGGTAACAGTGGTGATGTAGATTTTTGTTTATTTTTTCCTTTTTATTTCATACTAACGCCGAGTGATGACGTGGATTGTAACTTGTTTTTTAATTTTTAATGTAATCAAAGTGTTTTTGTTTTTAATAAATATAATTTCATATATTAAAATAAGGAAAAATTACAAGTTTTGTCCTTTATCTTTATAGTACTTTACAGGCGGTGTCCTTTTTTTCAAAACTTTACAGGCGGTGTCCTTTATAGGGAATTTTGTTGCAAGTTTTGTCCTTTGAGCCTAACCTAGTTAGATTTTTTTGTTAAATTTGATTACCCAAGGGTATTTTAGTCTTTATACATATAAAGGACAATTTTTGTAACAAACAATCCAGATTATCCCTCCCCCCTCTCCCTCACCCTCTCTCTCTCCCTTCACCTACCACCACCACTACCGTCTTCACCAACACCACCATATGCCGCCGGCCCGCCGCCACCGCCACCACTAGCCACCTACAAAAACCCCAACACCCTTTTATCATTTTCTCTACCCATTCGACTGCAATCCACCATATGCTCAAACATCAAACAAAGTACACAATCAAAAAACATATACCCAATTAAAAAAATGTTCTCTGTGGCTTCACATTGATGTAAATTCATATATCAATCAAAAAACATAGACCCAATGAACATGGTGAGCACATCCGAACGGGAAACAAGAACAGTAACAGTGGCCTCAACATCCCCTTGATTACCACTGCTCTGTTCTTCTTGTTCAGGAACTATAACTGTTTCATGAGACAGTTTAGAGCTACTAAGTACCTGCTATTGATTAATTTCCTGTATCTAAGCCTTTGTCGACCAGCTCCAACAGCACCAGATGACACCAAGATAACCTCAAATCCTTCAGAGTTTAGCGCTTGAATCTGCGTTTAAGCAAAAAATACCACTTCGAACAAACTTAAAAAAAAAACAAAATTCTACTCCTACTAATTCAGTTAAATTAAACCTTCAAAAACCTTAACAACAGATCACAATTTTGAATGATCAACACAAATTAAATAAAACCGAAAACACAAATTAATTCACGAATGTCACAGGCAACATTTAATATCAGATCTACTTTAATGACTCAAATAAGACAAATAGCACATGAACTTCACCTAATTACCTCAATTATCATTTGCTAATCAAGAGACAATCCTAAAAAATTTAGCAGATTATTCAAATATTACTAGATATAAATCTTAAATTAACTAAAAACACAAAATCCTACTCCTACACCTTCCAAACAAAATCAAAATAAACAAAACCTTCAAAACCTAAACAACAACAACAACAAATCAAAGTTTCAAACAATCAAACAAATTATATAAAAGTATAAAACCGAAAACACAAATTAATCAACAAATGTCACACGCAACATTCAAAATCAGATAATTTAGATAATCTGACGTGTCTTGTTCTTGTTCTTCGAGAAAAGGGAGAAAGATTGAGGATGAAGGGTTTTGATTTTGGGGTGAAGTAGCAGAGAGAGATGTGTGTTTTGTGGGTTTAGATAGAGAGGTTTTGTGGCGGCGAAGATGACGGTGGAATGGGGTGGTGGACGGTGGGAGAGTGAACAACGGTGAGGGTAAAGGATGGTGGTTGAGGGTGACGGCCATTGTTTGAGCTCCAAGGTTCACAAAACCTGGTTTTGGGTTCGAACCGTTTGGATTGAGTCAATGAAACTCAAGATCAGTATACACATATATAAATAATTTTTTAAAGAATAAATTACAAGGTTTGTCCTTTAAATAAGTAAAATGACTAAACTACCCTCAAGTGACTTGCTTGTGACCATATTTAACAAAAAAATCTAACTAGGTTAGGCTCAAAGGACAAAACTTGCAACAAAATTCCCTATAAAGGACACCGCCTGTAAAGTTTTGAAAAAAATGACACCGCCTGTAAAGTACTATAAAGATAAAGGACAAAACTTGTAATTTTTCCTTAAAATAATCCGACCCCAACATCTTATGCTCTATTTTTTTTCTTGACACATGGAAAAAAAAGGTCATGGCTCGATTTGAATGTTAAGTTATCTAATTGGGACAAAAACAATATGAGAGACCTAATTATAACACTTTTAAAACTTGGTTACTATTTTGTAACTTTTTCCTTAAAATGCTCTTTTTATTTATTTAACGTTACTTTTTTTAATTTTATTTTTAAATTAATCATCATATTTTTAACTAATTAATTAAATATGATTTAGGATATGAAAGACATACCATGGGTTTACGAATGAAAAAACAAAAATTAATTTAGCGTTGATGTAAAGGAGATAGAGCTAAGGGATGAGTGTGATGAAAAAGATGATATCATGTTTCTCTGGCGAGTTAATGAATAGAACATGGTTGTTGATAGACGAATTTATAGCGAGTCTCTAAAGGTGGTTGAAATCAATTAATGTCAAACGTTTACAGTAGGGTTGTTGTATATGTTCTTCGTCGAATCATCCATTACAACATACATCACAAGACCGCCACCTTAACAACACCATGACCCACCACATAGATGAACTCAGCGCTCATGCGACCATTACACTGAGGACACAACACAATAGAATCATCCGCTACATAAACATGATTCTTACAGCTTTCAGGCAGCAATAGCGGAACATGATGCCCTAAGTTTGCTATCTTAGGGTTCAGAACATCTTCTATCGTTCGATTAAAGGTTTCTTACTGAACCACCATCGAGTTCTATCTAAGAAGCCAGACTAAAGCACTAACAAGTCGAGAAAGGATACGAAACAAAAAAACCACAAATTCTTCGTTGGATTTCGCAAACAGAACTCTTAAATTTGGCGTCGATCAGTCTTTTAAAGTTACTTATGTTGAAGCAAAAAGAAGAGGCTGCCATTTTTGTATATTTCATCAAAACATGATCTTTATTTATAAACTTCCATGACTAATCATCAAATAGGGCCAGGAATAAGAAAAGAAACTGTAACTACTTTGAAACCATTTAACTTTTACTCAACTCCTATAACAATCACTTATGAAGCATCATCATAAGTAAACAGAAACAACTACTTTCGCAGCAAAAACTACAGTAATTTTGGACTTTGGAACCGTTCTTACAAATCAATATACAAAAGAGTTCCACTAAAAGAACCGACGGTTAAGGAGAAAAGGGCAACCAGAACCTCGCAACCCTTCAATATCAATAAACGATCAACTTCAGTTTAAAAAACTTCGCGAAAAAGAAAACTGCCACTATATCTTTCTCTGAAATATCGTTGAAGGTGACGAAATGAGAAATTATGAAAGACTGCAGGGCCTCTGATTGACTCTGTGCTACAACGAACTCAACAGTGCAAGAAACTCTGAAGGCTCTTTGTCTTGCTTCACAACCTACAAGGTTTAAACAGTAATTGACAGCCTGAATCAAAACTATAAGATCTCTTTAACAATTGTCCGAAAACTTTCAAAGGGGTATTGTGACTTCACTTTTTAAGTGTTCAGCAAAAGTCAATTCTGATCTATGCAGGTAATATCGGTGATATATCGGTTATCGGTCCCCATGTAAAATAGTAAGCGCGAAAATATATTAAACAACAAGAGACCCTTTTGCATTATTGATTTCACAAATAACCGTATAATAGTAAGCGCGAAAATTTTAAAAACAATTTGTACCTTGACACGAGTGTCCTCCGGCAGGCCCATACGAGCAAGAACTTCGTTAACAACTTCTTTCATGTTAAAAGCCAGTGGTTCACCGCACCCTTCATTTGTATCACGTGCATTCACGCTGTTATCCAAACGTCTAAAATCTTTTCCCACCCATATATAAATATCACATTCACCTATATTTCCCGAACCCAAGCTAGAACCAGTAAAAATTAACATCCGTCGTGAGTCCAGATTACCAAGATTAACCCTCGAGAGTTTTACCAAACTGGGCCATTCCTGTGCCACAACCTGTTGACTTGCGTTCTTGTATTCCAATTCATTTTCCACCGTTACATTGATGTTCTTCGGTTCGTGATTTGGGTCATTTGGACAGTCATTTGACTCTAGATTAACACATTTAGGGGGACCCCCTCTACGTTCAGAACTTTTTGATGAGACGGAAGTAAAATTAACGTCTATAAATTCCGAAGTTTTAGATATAGAATGAGATGAAACTTTATTGGAAGCAAGTGATAGATTTGATAACTTAGAAGCCAAAACGAATTCCTTCATATTCCCAAACGCAAACTTTCGTCTCAACTCGCTCCACGAACTTTCTCTAGCGGGAAGATGCGTTTCCTGGTCGGTTTCAGATGACGCAAATGGCGGCACAAATCCACCGACAATCGCTTTTTGAAAAATCTCGAAGTCGACATTATACGAATCAACTGTTCGTTTACCCGGGATGACGTTACACGACTCGAGATCATCCATTAACGGTAAGAAATTTGAAAATGCGTCCCAAAAGTAAGCTGGTTCTTCTCCTTCTTTAACCACAACTACGGGCCCTTGAACCTTTTCGTATCTAACGATCTGACAAACCGCACCTCTTGCATCTCGTTCCATTAAAGACTCGCATTTTTGACCAATCCATAAATAGATCGTTGACGGTACTTGTATAATAAATGCACCTCGAGAATCTAGACCAGTCGGTGACGGTGAATTTAGCATCTTCGGAACAAGATGTAACGGATCATAAGGTGAATGTGGGGCGATTCTGTATAATCTAAGTAACGAACTCGGACTTAACGGAAACGCATGTACTCTTTTTTGACATTGTAACAACTGGCACGCGAAACCCATATTCGGATCAGCAATTCCTCTAGCTTTTTTGACGTATTGAAACGCGTCATCGAAACTTTGACCTTCTCGCCACATTCGGTAAGCGATTACTAACGAAGTAGAACGGGAAACCCCTTGACAACAGTGAACGAAAACCATCCCGTTTTGTTCTCTAACGTCTTCAAAGTAGTCAAAAACATCGTATAATATGCTTGTGATATCTTCCGAAGGGCTATCTTGCAACCATAACGTTCTATAAACGAAATTTTCTTTAAAATACTCAGGGCAGGTGAAACCGACACAATTAAGAACGTGCGTGATTCCGTGTTGTTTGAGAATACTTTTATCTCTCGCGACCGCATCGCCGCCAAGGAAGATATGGTCAGCGACTTTCGAGCATTTTTTATCGAAAAACGCAATCTTTTCTCGTTTGCCAAGTGTCGTGTTCTTATCCGGGATTCGTTGAATCATCGACAAATCAAGTTTCAACCTTTCGCCACTAGGCGTACTAGGAAGCGGCCACTCACCAACATCATCCGATCCCGCTTTCGGCCACTCGTCTAAACTTCTTCTAGTAATCGAAAGCGGCGGCAGGAGTGACCGGTTTTTGCTACTTGACCTAGGGGTTAACGGGGCCGGAAACAATCTATCGCCGCCACTATTACCTCCGTTCGGATCAAGTGGCGGCAAAGACATCCGCGAAGACGACCACGAAGCCGACCGCCAGTACATTTTCCGATTACCACCGTCATTACCGCCCCCATCACCACCATCTTCCTTCCCTAACATCCCTCTAAAAACCCCAACTTACAAGCAAAATCTACCGTTAATATAATCCACAAACCCTAAAACTTCACATTATTAAGCTACAACCACCAAAATTCATCACCTGTAAGCCCAACAAAAAATACCCAAAACATAATAATTAATAAATCAATAAAAGCAACATATAATTAACCAAAAAGACAAATACCCATTATAAAAATTGTAACTTTCAAGCTAAAATCAGTAAATCAAACAACCAAATTAAAAACAAATATATGGGCAATAGATCTTGGATCAAAAACAAATACATACATATAAAAACTGCTGAATTTTTAGGGTTTTAACATATAAAAAAAATTCATTACTTGAAATACAAAAAGATTACCGATTTTGATGTGGGTGTGGCGAAGATCAAGAAGGGTGTTGTCTACGTGAAGAAGACGAAGAAGTGTGTGCAGAAAAATGGAATCTTGAATGCTTGTTGATGGATACGACCACCGAATGAAGGGGAACTAAAAGAGGTGTGTGTGTGTGTGTATTAAATTAGGAGGGTGGAGTCATGTGAAGAGTTCTAAAGGGGCCAATTTAAGTGAAGTGAAAAGGGTTCATGTGGGAAGACATGGCCCTATTAAAAGTGTGTATTAATTGACCAAAGATGAAACAAATATACAATGGGGTCATGGACCCTTGGATTGAATGTATGCATGTTTGATGATCAAAGTATGCTCATGATAAAATTGTAGTAGGGAAAACATAATTTATGATTTGGGTTTGGATAGGATTGGCTGGTTGGATTGGAATCGGTATATGTTGACGGTCTGGTAATGTCCTTTTTAGCTTCTTTGGAATTGGATGTGCTGGTTAGGGTGGTTGCTAGTGGACAACTACCGTCATTGGATTGAGCATGTAAATGAAATTCCAAAAGCAAAGTCACTGAATCTGGATGTGACATTGTTAAAGGATATGGACCAGTCGTTGCTGGAGTGTTAAGTTTGGACACATAAAGAGAGAGAGAAAGAGAGATAGAGATTTAGATGGAGAGAGTTTTGGTCGGAGAGAAAGATTTAGCTGGCGAGTAGGAGTAGAAATCATAGTCGATTTGAGTTTATGACTTAGGGATTTACGAAAACTGTATTTTTAATTCTTGAATGGGAAATATGATATTTCTTAGTTGGGTTGGAATCGATATGTGTTGACGGTCTGGTTATGTTCTTTTTAGCTTCTTTGGAATTGGATGTGCTGGTTAGGGTGGTTGCTAGTGGACAACTGCCGTCATTGGATTGAGCATGTAAATGAAATTCCAAAAAGTGAAGTCACTGAATCTGGATGTGACATTGTTGAAGGATATGGACCAGTCGTTGCTGGAGTATTAAGTTTGGACACATAAAGAGAGAGAGAGAGAGAGAGATAGAGAGAGCGCTTTAGATGGAGAGAAAGTTTTGGTCGGAAAGAAAGATTTAGCTGGCAAGGAGTACAAATCATAGTTGATTTGAGCTTACGACTTAGGGATTTACGAAAACTGTGTTTTTAATTCTTGAATGGGAAATATGATATTTCTTACCTTATCTATGTTATTCTTTTAGGTTTTTTTTAGTTAGTAATAAATCAGTATTTATATTTAGGATTTATTTTATTATTAAATTACGTGTTTTATTTTATGGAAGTTTCAGTTGGAGAAAATTACATATATTCTATTTGGATTTTGTTTCATTTAAATGTTCTATCATATAATTTTGAAAATTTTAAGTTAATTATACATCTATTCTAGTCCGGCTCAACAATGTGGCGTCGGCGATCAAATCGCTCCGATTTCCAAAACAATGATTTTATGACTTTATGACTTGACATCGATATGTCTGAACAACTGATATTATATAACCCGAACACATGTTTATCTAAGGCTGGAGGGTGTGGGGGTCGTCCCCAGCCCGTCCAGGTTCGTCGTTGCCCCGCCCCCCATTTCCTCCCATATCGGCGTCGTCCCAAACGTCTACACCCTGACGTTAAAGACGCTCCACTACAAGACAAAATCATACTCACACACACATATACATACAACTATACAAGTCATATATATATATATATATATATTAGGCCCATCCCCCATTTCCTTAGTGTCATCTCCTTTGCCCTATCCTCACACCCATCCTACGTGATACTTACGTGACGGGTCATCCTCCATGGATGATCCTCAACCATACCGTATAGCCTAAATATTTGACCTTCCATGTGATCTTTGCAAACATTGAATTTTGCATAGGGTCATGTACACGTCACATCACATCTTAAAATTTTGATATGATCCACCTCTGCATTGTTTGACCAGCAGATTTTATAACTTTGTAAAATAAAATAGAAAAAGTTCATGAAGTTTTTATTAATTGTTTATTATCTAAACCAGAAAAAGCAACAAGAAATCATAATAAAAACTTTTGAGACTACCTTTTATTATAAGATAATATAATATTCATAATTATCCAATCTCAACGGATAATCTTAAAACACAATCATTTCTAAACGAGATATAAAAACTAATTTACAGTTGTAAAGTGCAACTACATTTCCTTCGATTATGCCCTTCGTATCGATGATGTCATCAATATCGATCACAACCCTAGCTATTTTGATTTTGATCGACTATAATTTTTTTCTTTCGTTCATCAATATATAGAGTAATTCTTTTGTTCATCAATATATAGAGTAATGCGTCTTAAATATTTATATTTTGACGGATTCTTACATGAAACTTGTACGCTCTAAAGAACGCGGATCTAGCTCAAAAATTCAGGGGCATCCTATTTTTTTTATCAGGGGTATCTTTGTATAACGGAGATGGGATATATTTTTACACTACGGAGACGGGGTTGAAGGGTAGCTCGTGCTACCCCTGCTAACACTCTAACTCTGCCCCTGTTTCTCAGGTGAATTTTAGACCAAAATGCAAAAATAGATTTGAATTTTGCTTTCAAGGTATGACAAACGTTACGTTAAATATTAGATAAGGAGATAGTAGGTATTAAATGGGTTGTGATCGTGAGACCAACTAGAACCCGAAAGACGTGTTTAACACATGAACTTAAACACGAGATGAATATACGCGGGTTGACACAAAGACAATGCGCTTAACCCAAATTTTATTTTTTATTGTTTCCTTAATATGTATACTCTAATTAACATTTTACAAAAAAAAAAAAAAAATACACAATGTATATATAATAATTACATTTTATTTTAAAACTTTAAGTTAATTACTTTTTTAAGTTTTAAAATTTTGCATAAAATACACAACTAATTTGATTTTATGACATAAAACACATATTAACAAAAATATAAGTGGGTTAAAAGGGTCGACCCACAAACTCGCCGTTTTAACACAAACCCGATCCATTTAGCTACACGGGTTCACAAATCCAAACTGAGACTGACCTGACCTGACCCCGTTTCTACTAATCTCAAACCCACAATTTCCGTAATTCCGTGTAAGGTTTGCATTGTGTTAGAAATTCACACTAGACTCATGTAAATTGTTAGAATGCATTAGTCTATTTCAAATTGCATGATAAGACCGTTAGTATTGCTTCACCCGGTAAGGCGGTCGTAGGAGGATGTGTATGAGAGAGAGGGGAGGAGAAAGAAGGGAGATATTCAGAGGAGGGGCGCTCATGGAATAAGACGGCTAATCAAGCGGGCAATGTCTAGGTTTAGGCGCCCATGCCCCACCTGTGTCATTGGTGGTCCAATGTACTTAATCCTTATATGTGTGATTGAATGTGTGTGTATAAGTGTATTTTTTTGAAAGGTGTGAATTATTCGGGAATGTCGGGAGGTCTAGCATACGTTATCTTAATCGGGTACGTGCTAGAGATCCCCCTCGCATAATAGATCCCTAATTTAAACCCCTTAATGAGAAACCCCTATTACCCAGACTTGAACTTGAGGCCTGAAGGAGAAAATTCAACCGGGCCCACTATAAGTGGAACTTAAATACCCATAGCCACCACTAGAGCACTAGCGATGGTTGTGTATTTTATAGTGTTTTTTTCCTCTTTGTGCATTTTATAGTGTTATAGTTTTTTCCTCTTTGTTGCTACTAATATAGTAGAGGAGGAATTGTAGGCTTGATCAATCCCACATGTGTTGAAAAACAAATATCACATATGTCCTTGGCACTGCATGACAACTGTACAAAAAATGATGCATTGATTTTTTGAACTCTTGTAAGATTATTTATTTTTTATTTTTATTTTTTGCAATTGTAGTATTATAATAATCCTATAACTATTTAGAAATTAAATATCATTCTTGATTCTTCACAAGTTGTGGATGAGGGCGTGTATTTTTCAAAATCCTCCACCAAACACGCCCAATCTCGCCCCGACTCTCACCCCCTTGGCGTTATTTGGCGTTTTTTTCGAAAAAAAAGTTGAGTAGCTTGGTTTAAAACACGCCAATTTTGTGCATTGGGTCGAGAGTTTACCGTTACAAACGGTAACATTCTTTAATGTTTTATTTTTTTTATTCCCATTTAATTGTATAAAAAACCCCACTTGACATCCAACTTTATATAAAAAAACCCACTCTCAATCAAACTCTCTCTACTTCTTTCACATTTTAATAACTTATTAGACCATGTGTAGTGGTTTAGCTCAATAATGTCCCCACCATGGGGCGTTTTGGTCACGTGGCAGTCCAGTCAGCATTGGGCATTATTGGGGGTTATTGCAAAATGGGTGTAGTGGGGATTGGGACATTATGTTAAATGAGATGTAAAATAATTAAATAAAACAAAAACCCTTAAAAAAATCTTATTGGATAATAAAAAGGGAGATGAAAGATGATTGGACAAGGAGAAGGGGGCAAGGCGTGCTTCAAAAAACGCTGATTCAAATTTTTTCAAAAAAAAAAACGCTAAAAAACGCCCCTATGTAATGGGTTCCGGGCATTTTTTGGCGTTATTTTTGAAATAAAAAAAAAACGCCCCACTACGGGGGTCTTAACCATGAATCTATTTCGACCCCCTTTTGGTGTTCTGTCAAGACCCGGGAACCCGAATACCACCCAACCGCAACAAAACTTTAATCTATGGGCCCTAACATGTTATCATACATGGGTTACTTGAGCAGCTCTACTCCTTACATGCCACACACTTACTTGATACAACTCACACAAATGTTCCGGATTTCAAATACCATCATCGTGTTTTTGGCACATTGTTAAGTGTGCTCTATGGGGGTAATTCAAGATGGCCCCTTTGAAAGTCTTCACGCAGTGGCGGTTCCAGAGGTTTTTAGGGGTTTCAAGAAACTCTCTCGGATTGAAAAAATGGAAAAAAAATTAGTGGAAACAGTGTATAATTTGGAAAAAAAAAGTAAGAATTAGTGAAAATTTACCAAAAAGAACTCCTGGAAAAATTTCCTGATCCGCCAGCTGAACAATAAAAAAAACAAATCCATGAACTCCTCGTAAGCAAACCAGACAATATTAGCTGGCATGAGGGGCTAAAGGTTACACAGACCGGTCGAAAGACTAAAAAAATATTAGCTTTTGAACAGGTAACAAGAGGAAGCTAATTATCCAACAACAAAGAAAGGGTGAGATAAGGGTTAGCCATTATGCAAAGTATCTACTTAAAATTGTGATATGTATGAGGATATTTTTGTTGTAGTTTAATTATTATTTGGAGTAAACTGTCAAAATGGTCCCTGAGGTTTTGTCACTTTTGTCACTTTAATCCAAAACTCAAACCTTTTGAATCTAAGTACCTGTGGTTTCAATTTTGTTGCCATTTTCATCCAAAATCAAAATCTGGTCAGATTTTTCAATTAAAATCCAACTTTTTTGTCTTTTTCTCCCTTTTAATGAAGGGTAAAATGGTCTTTTAACGTTTTATTATAACAAATTTAAAAAAACTGACCATTTTGCTCTTCATTAAAAGAGAGACAAAAAGACAAAAAAGTTGGATTTAACTGAAAAATCTGACCAGATTTTGATTTTTGATGAAAATAACAACAAATTTGAAACCACTTGAAACCACAGAGACTCAGATTCAAAAGGTGTAAGTTTTAGACTAAAGTGACCAAACCACAGGGACCATTTTAGCAGTTTACTCTATTCCTTGAGATAAGATCATCCTTCTACATATCTAAATAGTTTTCAGCTCTTGTGTGACTCTTAATGGTCAAAGGTACTCTTTGTTATTGTATTGCTAGTGGTCACAATTTGAAGTTTTAGATATCCACTTTGTTCATTGATTAAAATTTGTAGTTTGTCTGTTTCTGCACATGGGGTCTGAGTTATGTGTTATATTAGAATCTGTTTAATTCTAAAACGGTTGATCTACACTTGTCCTTTTGCTTCTTTTCTAATGAACATTTCCCATGTGATCTTTATTTAATTTAGTGAACACAGAATTGTGCAGTTAATTGATAACTTTTACAGATAAAATTTCAAAAATAAAAAAAATTGGTGCTTTTCACCCTTTTTCTTACTATTATGTCTCCATTTATTTTGTGGTAGTAAGCATAGTGTCTCCTATTTTTATTTTATTTTTTGGATTAGGATAACTGATAACATCTCCTAGTTATAAATATTGGATAAAGGGTAGTGCACTAAAAATGTTATAAATACTGAAAACAAAGTAGCCAAACAGGACAGTCTAGTCATCTAAACATGTATCCAAACAAGACTGTGCAGACAACAGACTCTACTGAAACATAAGACAAACATAGACGATCGACGATCATTTAAGACTTGTACCATAAATCGCAGTGGCGGATCTAAAAAATCGTTATAGGGGCAACGTTTCAAAAATAAGAAGTAAAGAAATCCAAAAAGCGTCAAATTTTTAAAAAAATTACAATACCGTCAGAGCTTCAAGGGGTAGCCTTATAAAGCTAGGTCCGCCCCTGATAAACCGTGTTGTACCCGTATCATCCAAAGCACATCCTCCTTAAAAGTATATATTTGATCACTAGATGCACAAAATATAATTGGATCAAGATACACTATGTCTTGACATTGTTACCGATTTCTTGTTGCTCCATGTACTCGTTTTTGTTACGAGATTGATATTAAAAAGCATATCATTGATTCCTCAAATCTTTCGGTTATCTCATGATTTACTAGAAATTTTTGGTTAAATGGCAAGGTAAAAAGAAGCGTATTGGACTCAGTTTCATGCTCGATTCTCTTTTGATCGTGAGGTATACTTATGTTTTGAAACTATAGTTGTGAATTTTTGGACCACATAAATGGACGGTACATAGGACGCTATAATGCTGGATTATTGTGGAGGCACATATCGAGGACCACCGCGACTTTTCCAAAGTGTAATAGATTGACATTGTTTTCAGGCTTCATACCAAAAGTTAAGGTCTATTGTTAATGATTAGTAGGGTCTCAAGTGAGTTAAAATGGAAAAAAGTAAAAGTTTGAGGAGCTAGAATTTCAATGGCTAAGGTCTAATGTTGACAAGAAAGTTTTTATAGTTGGCATTTTGTACCATTGCTGAAATGAGTAGCATTACTCTTTCATATAGGTGACAATATGAACGGGTCTTGCAGGTCGGATAATAAGTCAAAATGGGTGATTTTGAAAGGGCGTAAGCCGCGTGACAGTTTGACACAAAACACTTTGGTGAAAGGGTAATTTTGTAAATAATTAGCCTGCCAAAATGACTCAAGTATGATTAGAAAAAAATTTGTTATTTGGATAATAATCTTGTTGTAATATTGGTATTGTGTCACATATGTTAAATTTCTTTTTTATGTTCTTTCTAAACAAATTGATTAGGAGGTTTTATGCATAAAAAATAGACCTTGGTTGACTTTCTACTCATTTGACCCATATGACCTATTTCCTTTTAAGCTGAGTTTCGGACGATGCACTTGATAAGTTTGTGCGCAGAGAACCGAAAGAATTTGATCTCAAGACGGCTGCTTGCCATGTTGATAACCTTACATCCACCACAGCACAACATGTTTGATCAAGAACGCCGTATGGCACTTTCTTATTGGTTTAATGTTATTGATCAAGAGCCGCCGTCTATTAGTCTAACCGTAGGGAACGTCATGGACCCCACTGGTCATGTGGGGCATAGGCTGCTAAATGGGAATCCTACGTGTCACAAATAGTCATTTTAGAATCCCTCCTATACTATCTCTACCAATTATTATCTATCAACCACATGAAACTCCTGACCCACGCCATCTTTCTAGTGCCTACATAATTTGATCTTTCCTTCTTCCGCGCCATCATTAATACTTTACCATACGCACCTTTGGTCCTTTAAGTGGCGCGCGCTTGTGCTCGCCATCGGAATCCCATCATAAATCACACGAACTAGAATTATCATAGATTCATTGTTTGTGTGGATGGGTGACATCTCAGCTTCCTACATACACATGGTATGTATTATTATGATAAGTTTTCAGTGTTGATTGATCACATCGTATTACGATTATTAACGTTTGGTGAGTTGATGATATATGTAGGTCCAACATCTTATAGAAAAGTGTTTGATCTTTCACATGAGCAAAGATGAGTGCATGGAAGCCCTTTCTAAACATGCAAACATCAAAGCAGTCATCACCTCCACTGGTTAGTCGAAAACTCGAAATCTTAATCATGTCCACATCGATCATGCATTCACTCGAGACAATAGTTTTAAGCCTGTGTTAGTTCTCATAGTTCTCAACTTAAAATTGATTATGTAATGAACATGTTTCATATGTATGATTACAATAATGTTTCCATGTTTGTAATAAGAGTAAAATGCCATTTTCGTTCGTCCATAAGGTTTGGCCACTTTTGCGAATTTCGTCCAAAGGTTTGATTTTTCGCATCTGGATTCAAAAGGTTTAAAATCATGTCATTTTCATCCAACTCGTTAACTTCATCCATTTTTTTAACGTTAATTCAGGGGTATTTTCGTCATTTTAGACATTTAAATTAAAATAAACCTTCTTTATTTGGAAATACCTCTGACTTCACTTTAAAAAAAATGGATGAAGTTAACGAGTTGGATGACAATGACAAGCTTTCAAACCTTTTGGATCCAGATGCGAAAAAAATACATTTGGACAAAAGTCGCAAATGTGGTCAAACCTCACGGATGAAAATGGCATTTTACTCTTGTAATAAGTACTAACGTGTGCCATTACGCAGTGTGGAATGAGTTAGAGAAAGAGAACAAGGAGTTTTTCGAGTCCTACACGCAGTCTCAGTCGCAGCCTGCAAACACGCCAGATTGGACATCTGAAAGAGAGACAAGTCAACCGATGCAGAAGATAATATCTGACAATCAAGTAGATAGTTCAGACAGCAATGGCAAGTAACAACCATACATATACAGTCTTTAGTATATATAAGTATATAACGCACTAGTTGCTTACAAATATATCTCTAGCCAACTAGTCGTTTGACGAATATTCAACGCGCCATGGGCCCCACCCGTGGTATGATAAGAATAATTTATGTGTATATTCCATTATTCCAAATCTGCATACCTGAATTATGAACTTTGGTCCTGGAATCTTAGTGAATCGGTTTTGTTTGATTTATAGTTTGTTTTGTATTTTTGTAATGTAAATACAAATGTAGCTAAACTGTTGGGTCCATCAGTTGTCAATTTCATATGCCTTTTCTAATGGGAAATCTGAAGCAACGGCCTAAAATACTTGTAGCGTAACATCTCGCAAAAACCTTATCAAATTCGCTTTTCGTTTTCCTGTTATGCAAGTTACCTGTTGTTTCGATTCGACTTTTGTATTTTTCTAGTATTTCGGTTTTCCAAGGGTCTGGAAACAAGCGGCTGAAATCGTTGGTCATTAATCAATTATGTAACACCTTGGTTCATATTCTGTTGCTGTCACCTTAATTACTTGCATAACTTATCAATCTAATATAACTTGATTTAATATTAAGAGTTAAATGCCATTTTAGTCCCTACGGTTTGGGCCATTTTGCCAATTTAGTCCAAAGGTTTGAAACGTTGCCATTTTATCCAAATAGTTCAAACGTTGCCATTTTAGTCCACTGAGTTAACTCCATCCATTTTTTCTGTTAACTAAAAGGGCAATTCGGTCACTGTCATACAAACTTATTATCAGTCAGTGGGTCATAGTTTGGATTATTAAAATCCAATCCGGCGTAAAATAAGATAACATCAGATTCATATTGTTTCATGCGGATATAATTAACGAATCCATGTTACGTCATCCATCACTCGATGTTCATGAGTTATAACTCATTAACGTTAACTTTTGAAACAAAATAAGTACATAATGAGAACATTTAAGGTGTAGTAAGGTACACATTAACATGAACAATGGTCTCAACACCATCAGTAGTGTGTTCATCCACCTGAGGTAAAATCTCAATAGTGGCATACCCTTTGGCCTCTTCATACTTTCCAGTCCCACCTATAACCGCAATATGAGACACTTCCGAAGCTGTTCAGTGGACCCCGAAGAAGCTAATCGTGTCGTCCACCTCGTGATCACCACCATGGAACAAAGTTGTTAATGCAAATGTGTGGCTGCTGCCATCTAATGAACTTGAGAGGTAAAAACCTTGTCCTCTGCCTATCACCCCTGTCCCTAGCTCGTGTCCTTCGGTCAACTCGTTGTCTATGACCGTGATTGACCCGAACATGAGTTGTTCCAAGGTTATGCCGGCTGGAAGCTGACCCGCGGTGACAAATGGTAAGTTGTGTCCTCCGTTGACGACATTGTTGTTGCCCGTGTTTTGGAGGACAGTGCTGGACTCAGGGTTGTTCGCGTTAAACCCGGCTAGGAATGGAAGGTTGTTATTGTTGACTATACCGTTGATGTTGCTAAGCGGGATTCCACCGGTGATCGGGAAAACTTGACTGTTTGGGCTCGAAAACGGCACTACGTTTGCATCGGAGGTCGCAACAATCCCCGCGACTACTCTACTAGTAGCATGAGACCCTCCTAGAACATCATGCAAAAAGAAACTTAAAGTTGGATGTTGAGGACCAGCACCGGTGGAAGTTGCCACCAGTGCCACATTGGCAGTCCCTGTTGCGGCTGCTTTAACACCAGCAGCCACAACAGGATTCGTTACACTTGGTAACGAGCCAGGACTAGGATTAACAATTGGTGTGGGCGTGTTGGTAGTGGGGATGTCGTCGGCTGGTAGGTCAGGGGTGGGGTCCTCTTGAGGTGCCACATTAGGGGAATCAACCTTGTTTACTGGACCAAACGGGCCGTTTTCACTAGTTGGAAATGAAGTTGTATCAACGAGGATGCGGGTTCCGCTAGCACATCTAAGAGAGATGGCTAGTAAAAAAATGCTATAGGTTAAGATTGGCCATTTGTATACAGTAATATTTGTGTTTCATGCAATATTGGCTATGGGTGTATATTGCATAGCTCACTCGTGTAAGGAAAATTGACCATTGTGGTGTGCAACGTAATGGTGGATTTAAGGTACATAGGTGAACTTAGGTCCATGATTCCCCTTACATTTTGGAAGTTTAGGTAGAGCTTTTCCATCTCACTTTAAGATTGTCTTGATACTTATCACCAAATTTCGTATTGGTTAATCATTTAATACGATTCTCGCTCATTGACGCAACCATCTTGATCCATATAAACATGTCTAGATCAAAACAATTAATCTGCATACTCTTTACAACCCTAAAAACTATAGGAATTATAATTATTATGGAAAGAAATGTAGGGATACCAAGTAGAATTGAAACCTAATCTAGTTATGATCTTTCTTTTTATCGTTGTCATGAGGCTCATCGTTTTTCGACTTTTGCTCCCTCTCTAGTCTCGAGTTTCCTCTGGAAATTCTCTCGTTGATCCAACTAATAGCATCAGCAAAAACAATATCGGTGTTTTCAGTAAACTCCCCATAAGTGAGTGCATGCCACATTTTCGGGTACAACTTGAAGGTCTTGTCGGTACTAGAAGCATTCTCGTATAACAATTTACTCGTCAAAGGATTGGTCACCTTGTCATCTTCTCCATGCACAATCAAGAACGCCATTGTCACATCTTTTAACTTTTTTTCAAGGTCAACAGTCACAGTATACAACTCCATAGCAGTTTGCAGGCGTACGCGGCCTTTGTAGCATAACGGATTATCGCGAATCTATATATCACCAGGAAAACCAATATATACATGCTTAAAATCCTTAATCATAACAAATAAATCAAAAAAAGATAAATTCAACACAAATTCTTTAATTACTTCCTGTCTAATTTTAGGATCTCTGAAGGCAAGCTCAACAATATCGTCACCCGGGACAATTTTCCAAGTTGGTATGAATTTTCTAAGTTGTGTTAGAACATTAAACATAATTGGTGATGGTCTCATATTGTCTGCAATCTGTAAAGTTAAACATAAAATATTATGGGGCAATAGGAGTAAGAAACAATAAGACATAAGACTTAACTAATAAACGACTAGCACACGTTATATCCATTAGTGTAGGGACTGAATCTGACAAGGAGATGATATCTTAGGGGGTTAAAGACTACAACGAATTTTAACCTTGTAAACTTTACAAATTTAATCTTTCTTTGTTCTTTCATTCTTTTGAAAATTGTGAACTACTATTATATTATTGTATTCATTTATAATTGTCAAACTTTATATTTTTTATTACATTAAAAACGTGTTAGTTGCTTAAGCCCTTTACTAAAAGAAAATAATGTTGTTAAAATTGCTAAGACATTATTAGTAAAAAGAAAATAAGGATTAAAATCTAAAATTGGTAACAATAACTAGAGGATAGAGAGTGTACACACCTTACACATGGGTGCGACCAAGACTCCACCATCCCAAAAGTCTGGTTTCTTTAAATGCAACCGGAGCACCATTGCTCCTCCCATAGATTCTCCAAGCAGTATTCTCAATTTATTTTTGTTCTCTTCCCTTTCTACAAATAAATAAAAGGAAAAAAAAAGTTTGAATTCAGTTGATCAAGATGAAAACTAAATATTTTGTTTATGACAAGACTGAATAATGGATTGGACCGGAAATCGGACCCCTAACTAGTTCGACTAGTATGGATTAAATCGACACTGTTTGAATCACATAGTTAACTAGTTTGTGGTTGAACTTATAAGCTTTCAATACGCATATGAGAGTGTTACACTAATCAAGAAGCATGTTGATTTTTATATCTCTGTAGTCAAATTAAATTAAATACTCAATCTTCCAAATAAATTTCTTTGTTATTTTATAATTTTTTTTTAAAAATAACATAATTTTTATCTGTTTAAATATGAACAACATAGCAATATATTATTTAAATCTTATGTAATATATAAATATATCCTAATTTCTTCGAGTTTGGTTCAACCAATTCGACCAGTCCAATTAATGAACCAAGAGTGACCATTTTAGGGATGAGCATTTGGGAATTGTTGCTTGTGCCGAAATTTTTTCGGTATCGATTTGGTACTCACTTTTTGGTGTTTTCAGTACCGGTATTTTCGGTTCGGTACGTACCGGTATTTTACAGAATTTTACACACAAAATATTGGTACCGTCACGGTACCAATACCGTACGGTGCAATACTGAACATTTCGGTACAGTACCGATACCCATATTTGGCGACTTTCGGTACCGGTATTTTATCCCTAGACCATTTTATTAGTCTAGTTTTATAAACATAGGCAAAAATAAAACAAACCTCAACCCAAAATTTATAAAAGTAAAACAACTAAATAAAACTTACCACAAATGCTTGTGAAATGTTGAGAACAATCTTCAACAAGATCATCAAAACGAGAGATGAAACCCTTAATTCCATCAGATTTTCCATGCCCTTGATTATCTATTCCATAAACTCCAAATCCAGCCTTTACAAGCCTCATTGCAGCTCCTGCTAATTCAAATCATTAATAATATTTGTATAAATAAAATATTTTTACAAGCCTCATTGCAGCCTCATTGATTTTTTTCTTATGGTGATAGAAGTACTACGTCATGGTTTGTTTTTTATTGCATCCTTTTTAGTATCGAACACGTTACACAGGTTTCTAACTTATATATTTATAAAACTTTAGAATTGATCTCACCTTTCATGGAGACACTACACTCCATAGCATATCCATGGTTAAGAAATACTAAAGCTTTTGGTTCAGAATCAACTGGAATCCATCGACACGTAAAGAGCTTTTTTCCCTTTGAATTCGTAATAAATTCCTGAAAATATTGGCAGAAATTTGATACATTCATGCATAATATCTTACGGAATTGAAAAACCAAGTATTATGATGAAAAAACAATATTAACATGTTATATATACCTCCTCATATTTGACATTTGAAGAATCAGTCGCCTAAAGATTGTGTAAAACAAAAAAAAAATGTCAGATCAACCAGTTAGTGAGACATATATCATGTAAAATTAAAAAAAAAAAAAAAAAATACAGATGATAGAAGGTTAGAAACATACCATGAAACAAAGTGTGTTTGAGAAAACACAATGTTGTTTTGATTGATCCAAAGATATTGGAAGTGAGAGAGGGAGGGAGAGAGAGAGAGAGAGAGAAATTATAGAATCTGAAGATGAAGTTCTTTCAGAAGAAGAAGGTTGACCCTACTTATATGGAGATGAGAAGTAGGGTGGTGTTTTAGGATTGGGTTGATTGACCGTTTCTTAACTACTAAAATATGGAGGTTGCATATGTGCTCCATAATATATTAGTTTATAATGCGGGTCAAACCGTTTAGTAGCTTTAAAATTTTTCATTGATTTAACTTGTTAGTTAAGATAATAATACACACAAGGAAGGTTATTAGTTTATGTATAGTAACGGATTATTCAAAATTTCATAAAATATTATCTTTTTTTTAACGGCAAATTTCATTACTCTTGTCGTTTGTACGACTTGAACCTAATACTCCCGTCTCCTAATTTAGTTTAAAGGTTTTGCATTTGTCAATGGACCACCACCCCGTTGGTTCATAAAATATTATCTATATAAATATGTGAAAGGAAAAGAGAGTTATACATTGAATAAAGCTAGAATAAATGATTAAAAACTAAATTAGTCGCATGCAAAAAAATATTTTCTTAATTACAAACAGGGCGGTAAACGAGTCAAACTGTTTATGTGTTACTTGATACTAACTCATCAAAAGCTGGAATCGAGCCAAAGTTAAATGAGCTTGAGCTTTGGTCTGAAAATAAGTTTGTTTAATAAACGAGCTCTAGACCGAGTTTTACTTATCGAACTAGAGCTGGGTTGTGAGCCTGAACAAGCTTGTTATTTATATTATTTTTATTTGATATATTCAATTTTATATTTATACAATAACTATTTGTATACATAAAGTTATGATAAAAATAAATAAATGATATATAATATGATACATATATACACACATATATTATACTTACAAATATATTAAAAGAATAATTATAAATATACAAAAATTAATTAATTAATAAATAACAAACGAGTTGAGTTTGAGCTCGGCCTTCCCAACTCATTTACAACCCTAAGTCTACAAGTGGAGTAAAATTTCGTTTGCTAACACAATTTAGGGTGTAGGGAGTGGTTAGACACTTGAAAGTGGTAAACTTCAAAATCAACCAATGAGAGTGTGTCATGTTATTCAATGAAACGTGTTTAAACTATGCTCAAAAGTGTTGGCAATGGTTAGACACTTCATGAATTGGTAAATTATTTAAAAAAAAGGAAAAATGTGTGATTGGTTAAGATGGCATGGACCCCACCACACACACCCCCTCTCTCTCCTTCCCTCCCTCTCCCCGATCGGTAACCAAACAACGCTTCTCCATCTTCACCGAGCGGCAAAATGGGTCGGCGCCTCGGCGGTGGTGTTCCCGCTCAGCAAACCCATTTGCCGCTCATGGTTTGCCGCCCACTTTGTATCCCCTTAGACTTGAGTAATATCATATTTACTCAACAAAAATTTCTATTAGTATATATTAAACAATATGTTTTATATTTATAAACAAGAAGATATACTGAACAATACTTAAAGAGTAAAATTTGGTCTAATTTAAGAGTAGTGTTACGTAACATTTGTCGTTAAAAAAAAAAAAACAATACTTAAGAGTAAAAACTATACTCCATGCATAAATTCCAGTACTTCTTTTATTTGTTTGTTGATCAATTATGTGTATAAAGGGGTATGGTCTCAAATCCTGCGCCGACCATATGAGTTAACCTCAGGCCGCGCGCGAGACCATACCCAAAGTAAATCAAAGTGTTGACTTCTTCGACCTTGCGTCGACTACAAGGGTGTGCCCCCAGCCACTCGCGAGGTTAGGACCAAGATAGAATCAATTCTAACATTTAGTTCCTTTGACAAAAGACCTAGCTTCCTTGACCTGCGCCGACTACTCAGGGTTACCCCAGGTCGCGCGACGCAGGATAACGTCGGACTGTACAGAAAGTATGAGTGGCAGAGCAGTGGACCAATAGGCGCTCAACATGTTGTATTCTATTGTGTTGCACGATGAGCAATCATGCAGGAGATCAGAAGTACACAAGGACACATACGTGGCACCAATCAGCTTGCGCCGACCACTGCTCTATGATCTCCACTTAACTGCTGATGACAGAGTTGTCAATAAGGACAACCGTTAGAACACGTGGATCCATGCAGCATGCGCCAACTACACTCTCGCCTGGAATCACTAACGGTCGTGACAGAGGAGGCAGAATGGATATTCCTTGTTGTCGATCTCAGACCCAAGGCCCATCAACCCATCTCCTTAACAATTCACTTCAGCTATAAATAGAGAACTTTACATCCAGGTTTAAGGATCGCTCTCTTGCTCTCTCACTTCATACACGCACTTTTATCCTCAAAGCAAGTTATTATTATTCTCACGCCTGAGGGTGGTTACAAGGATAACCCCCCCCCCCCATATTCTCCTCCTTGTAACGAGCTTCACGGTGTGCTGGTTGTTTTACAGGATCGACGTAGTTGTTTATCGAGTTCAAAAGAAGATTAACCTTATTTGGACGAGACACAAACCATCTCTGGATTAACTTGGTGTTTCTAATGAACACAAAAATCATGATTCGTTTTTGTAAAAGTAGGTCAGGTGTAATTTTTTTATTGGATTTGAAACATGGTGAAACGCGGATGCATTTTTTTCTACCTCTATGGGTTTTAAGGGGTGTTGTGAGGATTTATTTGAGTTGCGGCTTCGAGCCCTAGTCCGCACACTCCATGGTCTATGTGGCTTGGACGTTGGGAATTCCAAGCTCCACAACGATTGGTCTAAAATTCTTGCATTTGTATGTTCAAGTGGCTAATTCATCATCATTCATGTTTTCTACTTGATGTTTTCTTTAATAAGCAGAGTTCACTAAAGGAAGACTTTGAGATTATCTCAAACTCAAAGTCTAATGTCAATTGTCCCACTTTTTCATCCACATCTCTCCAAGATCATAAACAAAAAAAGTTTTTAACAAATTGACAACCAAACCAATTTTATAAATGTAAGCAAAGTTATTGATTAAACCCAACCTACTCAAAGTCAATTCATCAAATTCCTGGCATGACCCAAAACCTAATCTGAACCAAACGCTAAAAAACAGGTTTTGAGTGGGTTAACACGATTTGGTTTTTAAATAGCTCGGGTTTTTGACCAAATTATTAAAAAAAAATTTTTTTTTTTCATTTTCCATTTTTCTAAAGATATCAAGATACACTTGCAATTTCCAATCCATTTTCAAGATTTTCAATATTTTTCGGAAACACTATTCACATTTACTCATTTACAACCCAACAATAACTCGTCAACGTGTATGACTCATTTATAAAAAAATGGATTAAATGAGTAATATTTGTGTTGACCCGAATTTTTGTATGTATGAGTTAGAGTGGAGATCTTTACCACAAATAATAATATGGGTTGCGTTTGGGATGACATATCACCCAACAACTTGCCAAACCAAAAAATTGACACTCGTACCAAAAATAAAATAGTCACAAAGTTTGTTTGGGATGATGCCAAAATGGAAAAGACTGACATTTGTATTCCTTTTTCTAGAATTATGAATTATGACTTGCCACCAAAAGATGATTAGGTGATTGATCAGTTTGAGTTATAATCTAGTATAAATCATGTTATTTGTAAAAATTGTGAAAACAGATCTGAGCTATGTAAATTTTTTAATTAGTGGATATATTGATTACGTATAAGTACTTAGTATTAGTTATGTCAATTAATAGTTTTAAGGGTATTTTAGTAATTATGCTAATTATATTAAACTAGATGTAAGCCATGCCGTGTTGCGGCAAGGTTTATTAGCTAACACGTTAATTTATCAATAAAATGTATAAAGTACAATTGAAGACATTAGATTATACAAATATTACAAAATTTACAATCAATTATTACACTTACTAATATATCTAATTATATTAATTTTTATCTATAATGTTAGGCTAAAGTGCGTTTATCTGAATTTGGAGCTCAGCTTATTTTTCACGAATCTTGGTCCCCTCGTTTGGTTAGTTCGTTTAATTTTTCAGTAATATAACGATCCGACTCAATGACCTCTTCAAGAAAGCGTCTAAGTTGTTCGAAAACGTTTATTTCGTAGTTCGAAGTCGACATTATCAACCTATAAATTTAGCACGGTTGTAAAAATCCTGCCTAGGCTCCGATTAGTTGTCGACTACTCACTAATCAGAGGTTTATGGAGTGATGCCTGATTAATCACTAGACGGTCAACAATGGTCCTATTTAGGTTAAATTCTGGCTAGATTCCTACCAAATCTCGACCAAACCTCATAGTTTCCCTCTAATTACTTAAAAATTATGTCAACGAGGAGGTAAAACATGTCTACTTAAAAAAATTACATATAAAAATGTGTGTGTATATATAACTAAAAAATACATATAAAAATCTCAATATGATTAATCGCTAGTCAGTACCTAATCGGCCGACTAGCGCCTAGCGGTTCTTATTAGGTATAAATTAGAATTTATTTTCAATTTAAAAACAACAATAGGAAATAACAAAAACTAATTTGCCATACGATACAAAGAGGCTCGTGTAAATCATTTTAGCCTTAGGCTTTTTTGACGTTAAGTCAGTAACAAAAACCGTAATAACTTAATCATCATCGCCAACAAAGTTGTCAACCTGATAAAAAAACCAAAAGGCATATATAAAGAAAAAGGGTCACAACAATTTGGCGAAAACGTTAACGCGTATAACGTATTTGTAAAATCTAATTTGTAGGCTCATACATCTTAGTTTAACTCGTTGCTCGTACTAAGCCTTCACAATTTAATAAAACAAGACGTTAAACATCACAACAAGTTTACATGTTACGCAACAATCACATAATTACCAACTTTAAATACACATATTTGTACATTATCAATTAGCAACAAATCATTTAGGCATTATCTACAAAGACAAAACACATGAAAGACTAGAAGTTGTTTGTGTTTTGTCAATTAGCAACAAATCATTTAGGATTGACTAATCACAATTCATGTCATAACCAGGGGCGGACTTAGGTGTTGTTTGTTTTTTCAGAGGTAAAATGTCTGCAGTCTGCGGACCACATCTGCAGACATCTGTTGCAGAAGGGGTGGACCAAACCTCTGCAGTCTGCAAGAAGAAGACTGTTTGTTTTTTAACTTCTGTAAGAAACAATTAACATAAACCTAAACCTAAACGTAAACAATTAACATAAACCTAATTCTAAACATAAACAATAAACATTATATAAACATGAATCTAAAACAATAACCATAAACCTAAACATACACAATTAACATAAACTTAAACCCCCAAACATGAATCTGAAACAATAACCATAAACCCCCAAACATGAATCTGTCAATTAAAGGTCTTGTTCTTAAATCACAATAAAATTCCTAACATCAATTAAACCTGCATACTCTAATTCCTTATAAACCCTTAAATTAATTTTGTCAACCACCTCTGTAGCAGAAGACGAAGACCACCGCACCACCTCTACTTTAGTCGTTGTTCACCTCCGAACACCCAGCAACCATCACAGACTCACCGTGAACGTGCAACAAACAACACCACCGCCATATAACACAATCTCCACCGCTTCCAACATACCTAATCACCATCATCACCGAAGTGGGTGAAGGAGACGATGAAGTTTAACGTGAACCTCCCCTCTGTTCGGCACCGCCTCTAGGCGGAGGAGGATCAGAGACGAACGATGTGGGTGGAGGAGGGTGGCTCCGGTGGTAGGCTCGACGAGGTGGCTGGGGCTGGTGAGGAGGGAGGTGGGTGGCGGACGGTGGGATGGTGTGTGAACGATTTCGGGGAAATGGGAAGAATTAGGGTTTGGGGTTCTTTAAATTGGGGGGAAATGCTTAGGGTAAACATTAAATGACACAACTACCCTCACATGACCTGCACGTGGTTAACTTTAACTGGAAAAACAAACTAGGTTAGGCCCAAAGGGTAAAACGTGCTTGATTTTTAAACATAAAGGACAAAACTCGCCAATTTTAAAAATAAAGGACACCGCCTGTAAAGAGGCAAAAAGATAAAGGACAAAACTTGTAATTCACTATATATATATATATATATATATAGGTCGGTTAACGTACAAAATGCTTTAACATACGATGCGTACGCGATGCATTATCAACATGCGAAATCTAGTAACTAACATGGGAATTTGGATTTCCTTAACAACATGCGACTTTTTAACACAAACACGCGAAAATGTATTTGTTTATAACATAGGAAGCACACACCTAATAAGGCAAGTTCGCATGTTATTGTTGTTCACCTTGATTTTTTAACATTTGATATTGTTGTTCACCTTGTTTTTATAAACATGCGATATTTCTTCTACGAGTTTATAACATGCGAATTTGCCATCGCGTACGCAACGTACGTTAAGGCATTTTGTACGATACACTTTTTCTATATAGAGGTTTTTTCTATATATATATATTTGTTTGTGTGTGTTTCACTAAAGACATTTTAGTATAAAAGTAAATATTATTTATCAAAATTCATTGAAATACCCATTAAAACTTAATACGACCCGACCCGCCCCAACCCGAACCGAACCAAAAAAAATTATTATATAACGATAGACAAACGACCGTTAAAAATTTCCGCCCCCAAGAAAGAATTTTTTGGGTCCGCCACCGGTCATAACAACCATAACCGACCATACTACATCAAACAAATCAAGTTCACAAGCTCTAGAAAGCTGCAAGAAAAAGCGTCATGCTAAATCTGAAGAACCATCATAGCCATTACTTAAAGATGAGCATCAAACCATCTTGATAGATACAAAAACCAATCGGATCGGCTAACAGGCATGCACAACAGTGTAAAGCAACTTAATGTTACTCGTCATAGGTAAATCACAATGCATGTCATCACAACCAAAACCAAACACATAACCTCAAACAAATCAAACTCAAAAGCTTTAGAAGGCTGCAAAAAAAATGTCATGCCATATCCGAAGAACCATCATAACCATCACTCTCAAATGAGCACGAGACCAAAACCAACCATTTAACAAAAAAGTTAGGCTAGAACGTAAAACAATAAATTAGATATGGTGTCCCTAAACAATCTCGGATGAACACCTCAACGTCATCTTCATCAACACCAAGTTATAAAGGAACCAACCCGATAACCATAAGAAAAAAGTTCAAAAGACAAAACCACAAAAGTAAAATCCCAATGACCTAAATGAAACACTCATAAACCAACTACAACCAACAACTTCATCAGAAAACTCAAAAGCCTAAACGACAACAATGAAACATAACAACCTCACCTAACCAACCCCTTTACCATTAAAGTAAACACATGAAACCACATCAAACAACGAAACTAAACGGCGGTTGGGCAAAAAACCTCAAAGAAAACGCATAAACCCTAGAAATTTAAGGTTCAAACGAAGAAGGCAATAATTTATCGTCTTTAAAAATTAAGAAAGGTCAGCACAAACAACTCAAGATGATGGTCGACGATGGATGATAGGTGGAGCTAGGGCGGTGGGCTGGGTAGAAGAAGAGGGGCGGTGGTGGGTGAGAGAAAGTAGTAACTTATACAACCAAATAAGCACCAAGTACAAGTCACACAAACATATACAAACACACATACGTTCGGTACAAACCAACAATGCATCAATATCTTGCTATTGATAGTATATAAATAAAAGGATTAAAACTAAAGTTTAGACTTTTTCCAGCTAGTTCCACCATTATTTAAAAAAAAATAACTTTTATATACTTCGTTTTTTTTAAATACACCATAAAATTAAGTGTTTTTTAATCTTTAATATGAGTATAATATCGTTATACCACACATATATATATGTATATATATAGAGGCCGGTTATCATACAAATAACCTAATCGTACGTTATGTACGCTTCATCCACAACCGTCGGATCATCTGATTTAAACAGTGTGTTTTACTATTAAATTTATCAAATTAAAATTAATGCAAAGAAACCGCCAAGGTTAAAATCGTCTAATGCGAGATCAAAACCCTTGATAATCAACAAACAAAAACCTCAAAAATCATAACGTCAGATTCTAAAATCAAAACCGAAATCGAAATTATAACAATTAATCAAAAATCGATCAATTCCTAATCACCAAAATCCTTATGTGAAAAATGAAATTCGGATGAATTTAGAAATTATTAACTAATCAAGAAGATGATGCAGGTATTGAGATCATGTGCGAATTCATGGATAATGCACATGCGATTTGTATTAAAAAAAAATTCTTTAAAATTTCATATAGTGTGCGAATTCTTAACAATGTACATGCGATTTCGATAAAAAAGTTAAGTATTTCTTATAATTTCATATAGTGTGCGAATTAATGATAAAACATTGCGATTTCAGTAAAAATGTTAAGTATTCTTTAAGATTTTACATAGTGTGCGAATTTGTATCCATTCAAATGCGATTTCGAATAAAAACAGTGCAAAACAATTAAAAATTGCAATTTTCTTAAAAATGATAAAAAAAATTAAATAATAAATAAATAACTAAAAAAAACAAAATACGAATCTAAAAAACTAAAAATAGTAGCATTATATATAAAAAATACTTGATTTATGACCGATGTGACTGTAAATTGACATGTAATGATCAATTTTACAATAATTACTATTGAACTTACCACCCTACCTACATAATAAATTTACTAAATTAATATAAAAAACCTAGATATAACTACCTTCCATATTAAGTCATACATAGAAGATTATCAAAAACACACACAAAACATACAAAACAAACATGGCATCTGATGATTCGGAACAAATCAAAAACATTGCAATCAAAGAATTATTGTCAACTCGCACGTTGACAGAACTAAGCACCGATGTCAACTCTTCTCATCTGGTTCTTGATGTGCAGGGTAAAATTCTTGAACAAATCAAGAAAAATCAAGATATATGGGAACGCCTACTTCAAGAACCACCATCAAGCTTCAAGGACAGAGCTTTGGATCACATTAAAGAGCAATCTCAAGCTGATGACTTGGCCTTCTCTTTCCTGACAGATGCTCTGAACACTGTGAAGGAGAAGATGGAGTTCAGCTCTTCTGAACGTGATAAAATCTTTTCTTCAAGTAACTAAATTATCTTTTTAATCCTTTTGTGTTTGTGGCTCTGTTAGACAATAACAATTATTTTATATTTTGGGTATGTATTTAGAACACATATTATATATTTAGAACACATATTATGCTTGCTTATAAATCGCATGTAATAAAAGTGAAAATCGCATGTTAGAATTATTATAAACTGAATCATATAAAATCGCATGTTTGTACATTATAAATCGCATGTGAAATATATATAAACAGATGAATATAAAAAATCGCAAGTGTTTCGTATAAAATCGCATGTCCATTTAGAAAAAAACTACTCATCCTCACCATCTTCCGAAACCTCCTCCCACCGATCTTCTTCTTCAGATCCATCATCACTACTGTAATCTTCAAACTCATCTTCCTCTTCATCATCGTCAACCTCATTGTCTTTGTCTCTATCAACATTTTCGATCTGGATGCCCTTCTTCTTCTTTTTTTGCTGTTTACCTTGTAGTTTGGCTTTCAGCTCCTCGCAAGTCCGAATGTCATGACCTTTTACATTACATACGCTACATGTCCTTGACCTTTTCCCCTTGCGGCTGATCATTTGTTCTTTCTTAGATTTAATCCTTTTATGCGAGCCTCGACCTTTGTTTCTTATACCAGCCGGCACACGGACAGTAGGAGGAGCATTAGTTACGGGTTGTTGATAACCAATCAACTTGGAAAATCGGTCAAATTTTGGATCAAGTTGCTTAGTTATATGACTCTGATCCACTCTCTCTTTGAGCTGCATCATTTGATCCCTCACTAAAACAAGTTGATCGAGGTCGGAAATCAAATTGCTAACCAAATACTCCCCTGTGTGGATGATTTCACGAGCAATCCGTTTAGCCTTGTGTTGCACATCCTTGCCACCCACAATTAGATTGTACTTCACATTTAACTCATTCAGAACAACATCCTTCATCCATCTCTTCGTAACATACTTATTTGGTATTTCTTTAACACCAAACATCTTGAAAAGGAAATAAATGTGTTTGCAAAGCAGCCCATACTGCTCAAAACGCAAACAGCTACATTGTGCAGTTACATCATTTTCAAGGTTCTTGAACCACACCTAGGAAAAACCAACAAAAAAAATATATATATATTCAAAATTAAATTCGCATGTGAAACATGACAATTTCGCATGTCTTAAAAAAACATGTAATTGAATCCGTTTTAAAATCGCATATGTAACATATTAAATTCGCATGTTTTACAAACATGTATAGGGATAACTTTAAATCGCATGTGTAACATAATAAATTCGCATGTATAATACTACCTCCAATAAACCATTTCCATGTGCTTTAAAGTCCTTCAACATTATCCTGGTCTGTGGACCCTCTACTTTGGTGTCCATCGGCAGACATTCAGAAATTGTACCTAAAATCTCTATTTGCTGATCAAAGAATATAGACCTGGTGAATCTCTTAGCAGCATCTTCTTCCAAAGAAGTTCCGCTCAAATCAGCAGGCTCCGTATATCTTGAAATATGATCATTCTTTCTATGATTAAAACGTTGGACATCCATTGCACCGTCGAAATGATTCATAAACTCTACGAGAGTGAGTTGTGAATTAGACACCTGGCAGAAAAAATGGTTCTCACTCTCTGATCTTGATGTTGTTCTCATAAGTCCCGACATTGGCTCGTGTCGGTAAAAAGCAGGAATCCACATGGATCTCATCACAAACATATCATCGATCCATTTGTTTTCTGTGAGACCAAAATCAATCATCACCAACTTCCACTGTCTCTCGAATTCTTCAGGCTCGATCGAATCAGTCCATACAATGTCGCACATCCTCCTTTTAAACTCATCGTTATTGCACAACTCGTGTCCAACCTATGACAAATAAATGCTCTTAATATCAACCTATAAAAAAATATATAATATAAAAAAAATAACACTAAAAAAGACAATATAGCATACTATACCTTATCTGCCACTTTTTTCATTATGTGCCACATGCACAATCTGTGTCTGCTGACATAGAAAACCTCCTCAATAGCCTGTTTCATAGCTGGGTCTTGATCAGTCACTACAACCTTTGGCTGCTGACCAAATGACTTTAAAAATGAATTCAATAGCCATTTATATGATTCAATGCTTTTCGATGCCAACAACCCAGCTCCAAATGTTACATTTCGACAGTGGTTGTCAATGCCAGTGAACGGGACAAACACCATCTTGTACCTGCATAACACATGCAAAAACAAAAGTAAAACATGCGAATTAAAAAAACCCACATGCGAAAACAAAAGTAAAACATGCGATATCGTTAACACAAATTTTACACATGCGATGTACACAACTCATGAAGACATATAACATGCGAAAAATAGTTAAAAAAAAACATGTTTGTCTTCAAACACTAACCTGTTTGTCTTGAAAGTTGCATCAAAGGATATCACATCCCCAAATTCCATATAGTTAAGCTTACATAAACCATCAGCCCAGAACAAACCAGTTAAACGTTTGCCATCATCAACAGAATATTCAAACGAATAATCAGCTAAATACTGTTTTTTGTCAGTCATCCTATTAATCACCATGTCAGCATCATATTCTCCTATATAGCTGTTAATTCGCTTCTTAAATTTTTTGCAATCATCAACCGTGGCACCAACGTTTTCGAAACCACCATAACGTTTCCTCATTATATGGAAAGCTTTGACAGGACCAAGGTTTAAAGTGCCTAGTTCCCATACCATCTCCTCCTGGACATCTGACAATTGTCTGTAAGCTGGCAACATGTGAATATCATCTTGGCATACAAACTTATGATTATGGCCATCAACAAATCTCTTTACTGTATATAATCTACCATCCACAGTGCAAATCATAAGTTGAGCTTTGCATCCAGTTCTAATAGTCCCCCTGTTCCTTGTTTTGAATTGCTTTTTTGACTTTGAATGATCGTCAATACAAATTGGCTTATGTCCCTCTTTAGAACAAACAAAATACTTAGTTTTGATTATACCACCACTGTTTACTTCACCACCTTTCCGAATAGAAAACCCAGCCAACTTAGCATATGATTGGTAAAACGCATATGCTTGTTCAATAGAGATAAATTGCATTCCAACCACAGGTGTAGCTGATGCTTGAACCTCCGGAGTGTAAACCCTTTCATCTAAATGAATCAAATCAGAAAAATAAAAAACATGCGAAATCTATGAAGAAAACATGCGAGATTTATGATTATGATTAATCTGATTTATCTATGCGATTTAATAAACCATAGCATGCGAAATACTTAGGGAAAAACATCAAATGCGAATTGAAAGACTAATAACATGCGAATTTGTACATGTTGCTTTCATATAAAAAATATACTCAACATTCAAACTTCAAAAAAAGTTACAAAAATGTAAAATCAGAGGAAAGATTAAACAAAAAACAGGTATACGAACAATTTAGAAATCTGAATTCACATAATTACCATTAAAACAATCATTTAGAGCACTTGAACTTGCAATTGGATTTGAATTTGCAGATGGCGGATTTAAAACATCCTCAATAGAAACTCTCTGATATGCAGATAATTAAGCATGATCACCGATCGGTCGACTTTCTTCAACATCAACAACATTTGCACGTCCACTGCTGCTCTGTGGATCCATCGAAAAAACAACTAAATAAAACCCTAACACAGAAGAACGATAACTGCAAATTGAGAATTATGAAAAATTTGAAATTGATTCGAATGATAAATACCGGGATATTAGTGTAACGAACTTCTCGCTCGCTGATTGAATGAAGAGACGAATTTACCCTCAGATGATTGAATTAATTGTCTCATTTAACCCTATATATGAAAAACCAATCAGGACACGTGTATGGCTATAATGTTAGCGTATATAATGTACGATAAGGTAATTTGTACCTTACTCTTTACCTATATATATATATATATAATCTTAAAAGTGACATTTTTAAAAACACTAAAAATAGCTCCTAAAAAATGTTTATGTTGGTTTTTATCGTGTTAGTTATATCAGTACTAGGGTTTCACTTGTGTTCGTTTCAAAACCGTGTGTACTAATTTCAATATTGCCTGTGATAATTTCGAACATGTTTTTGTTAGTTTTGTTTGTTCTAATAAGCACATCAACATAATCAACTAAAATTGTTGATTATGTTTGTTAGCATAAATTGTAAACATACATATATAATTAGTACATCAATTTACAAAAAAAACACATATCTTTTTCTAATTAACACAACCATGTATGTCTAATCAACACATCTGTTTACTCAAAACTTTACATATGTAAAAAAATCTAAAGTGTATGAAAATAGAGATATTTTAACTGACAGTTTTTGAATTGCCATGTTAAAAGAATCTATATATAATATATAACTAGGTTAGAACCCCGTGTATTACACGGGTTGCATAAATGTAATTTTATATAATAGATAATAAAAAGATATATCTTTAAAAAAACTCGTATATTGCACGTGCTGAAAAAAATATAATGTCATATGTTAACACAAATAGTCATCAAGATTTATCATTTAAAAAATGAACATTGATGTACTATTTAATTATTATAACATTTTACTTTGTTTTTTTATCTTGCATTAATTTAATTTTATATAATAAATAATAAAAAGATATATCTTTAAAAAAACTCGTATATTGCACGTGTTGTATAAAATAAAATAAAATAAAATGTCATATGTTAACACATACAGTCGTCAAGGTTTATCTCTTAAAAATGAACGTTGATGTACAATTTACTTATTATAACATTTTACTTCGCTTTTTATTTATTATTAGGTTAAAAACACATGTATTACATATTGACATGGGGTTGAATCTCGTTTTTATGATACATTCAAATTATGAGATACAATTATTTTAGTTAGTTTTATACACCTTCATGGTTATTTGTTTATTTCATTCATAAAAGTCTTAAGTTTGCATTCAAGAGAGTTTACGGTACAAAAATGGTGGAGAAATAAATTCTCTTTGAATGAGGTATAGAATTGTTATATTTAAAAATGGTGTTCTTTATACATGTTGATTCAATGTGCGACAAATGATGGGTTTAAAGTTTACAATTATATTGATGTTCTTTATATCCAAAAATGATGGGTTTAAAGTTTACAATTTAGAAGCATACGCCTACCATTATAGCGATGCGTCTAAAAACACTTACAATTTGATAGAAGCATATGCCCGACCTAGAATAATAATTTAATTCTAGTGGAAAAAAAACAATAATACAATTATTAAGTATATATCAAACGGGAACATATGATTCCTAATTACCATAATTTCAATCACCAAACTCCAAAGTATATATATCTTCTCATAATAGAAACAAACGTTTATGCTTATCTTAATTTTTGTTTATAACTATTTATAGAAAAACAAACATTTCTTCTTAATTAATTTTTTTGTTTAATTTCTTCTTAATTAATTTTTTTGTTTAAAATTATTATTATTATTATTTACTATGATCCTAATAAAAATAAACATTTATATTCGTATCTAACTTTTTGTTTAAAATTATTAGAGTTAAATACACCGTTAGTCCCTGTGGTTTACACAAAGTAACAGGTTAAGGTACTAATGTTTTAAAATCACATTTCAGGGTGTTAACTTTTGATTTATTAACACAATCAGGTATTAACATCAATGTGCTGTTAGTAAGTAACTGAGACACCCTCACGTGCCCTAAACGTGAGGGTATAATTGTCATTCACACCCACCTAATCCCTATTAAAAGAAAATAATAATTCTTATACACAAAACACTTTGAAAACCCATCAGTCTCTGTTTTATATCATCCCCAATTCCAAATCAAAACCCCCAATTTCACCGTCGAATGAGTTGTAGGGTTTGAACACGATGAATTGTTTTAGAGCAGAGAATCAACCGTTTAATTACGAAGCAAAATATGGTACGTTGTGCACAATGGATTTCGATTTTCATAATTTTCATCTTGTTAGCATTTTCATAAATTCCGTCGTTGTTTCAGGTGGAGAAAGAGAGGCATTTTCATTGAAGATTCACTACGCTAGACAATTTGCCTTTGATAATCATAACCTTTCTTACAAGGGTAAGGTAATTTATGTTGATCATATAGATACGGATTGGTTTTGTATCCATGATCTCAACGAAGTTATAAGGATGTTAGGGTTTTCACAATGTGAGGCTGTTCCATATTTTTATTATCTGGTTCCTAGTAGTGAGATGTGTGATGGTCTTAGGCCTTTAAGCAAAGATGATGTACGTGGTCTGGATAAATGTGTGTTAGATGGTACCAAAGTTATTGATATATACGTTGAGCATGGTTTAGGGATTAATAATGTAGAGGAAACTGTTAATGTGGATGATGTTGAAAATATGAGTGAGAAGGCTAGTAACGAAGATGATGCTGAAAATAGCAATGAGAAGGTTCTCAATGAAGATGATGTTGAAAATAGTAAAGAGAAGGTTAGTAATGTAGATGTTGATGAAATCCTTGGACAGACTGGTCATGCTTCTGTTGACGAGTTGTTTAGTGATGATAATACACTTGCTGGTGTATTACTGCCATGTATAAGACCACCTAAACAAACAGTTGATGCAGAACTAAGTCATGATGCAGAACAGAACAATCATGCAGAACAGAACAATGATTCAGAACAGAGTCAAAATGCAGAACATTTACACAAAGAATTTACACTTATATCTCTGCAACACACACATTTACACTTAGATTTCTTCAACCCATAACTGAATAACCAACTTAGGGTTCATAAACTTACAGTTTGAGGGCATGTATAAAATCTCCGTTCAGGATTCTTGAGTGTCTTCGATGTCTTCATTGCTGCATCTCTTCCACACTTACATAACACCATCTTAAAATTAGGGTTTTGGAATAGAGGTTATGCACAGATGGGGGTGGGAAACTGTTATAAATTTGGGGGGGGAAAGACGGGGAGGTGTGAATGACAATTATACCCTCACGTTTAGGGCACGTGAGGGTGTCTCGGTTACTTATTAACAGCACATTGACGTTAATACCTAATTGTGTTAATAAATCAAAAGTTAATACCCTAAAATGTGATTTTAAAACATTAGTACCTTAGCTTGTTAGTTTGTGTAAACCACAGGGACTAACGGTGTATTTAACTCAAATTATTATTATTATGTAATATACTCATAATAAAAACAAACGTTTATCCCCATCTAAATATTTATTCTTATCTAGTATTTTTTTAAATTATTATTATTATTATTTAATATGAGAGATAAATAGGAAAATAAGGTGAGAAAGCACCAGAGAGTGACACGTGTCCAAAAAAGATTTTTGCTTATTAGTATAGGATTATTATTATATATATATAGAGAGAGAGAGAGAGAGAGAGAAATAGAGAGAAAGTGTACTGTACAATATCCCTTAACGTACGCTATGTACGTGATGTGAAATCGCATGTGATAATTTTGATGAAATCGCACGTTGTTTTTTTTAACAATTATCTAAATTTTTGTTTATAATTATTTATAGAAAAACAAACATTTCTTCTTAATTAATGTTTTTGTTTAAAATTATTATTATTATTATTAATATTAGTATTATTATATACTATGATCATAATAAAAATAAACATTTACATTCGTATCAAACTTTTTGTTTAAAATTATAATTATTATTTAATATACTCATAATAAAAACAAACGTTTATCCCTATCTAAATATTTATTCTTATCTAGTATTTTTTTTTTAAATTATTATTATTATTATTATTTAATATGAGAGGTAAATAGGAAAATAAGGTGAGAAAGCACTGTCCAAAAAAGATTTTTGTTTATTAGTATAGAAAAACACTATAACTTAAGGTACTACATGAAATGCTAAGAACACCAATTAAGCTTATGTTACAATACCATATTGCCAAAAGATGTTACAAATTATACTATATATAAATATAAATATGGTTATAACAAAAACAAACGTTTATCCTTATCTAAATATTTATTCCTATCTAGTAATTTTTTTAAATTATTATTATTATTATTTAATATGAGAGATAAATTAATATTATTATTTAATATGAGAGATAAATAAGAAAATAAGGTGAGAAAGCACCAGAGAGTCTTATCTAACTTTTTGTTTAAAATTATTATTATTATTATTATTATTATTATTATTATTAAATATGCTTATAATAAAAACAAACGTTTATCCTTATCTAAATATTTATTCTTATCTAGTATTTTTTTAAATTATTATTATTATTTAATATGAGAGATAAATTATTATTATTATTTAATATAAGAGATAAATATGAAAATATGGTGAGAAAGCACCAGAGAGTGACACGTGTCCAAAAAAGATTTTTGTTTATTAGTATAGGAATCTAACTTTTTGTTTAAAATTATTATTATTATTATTTAATATACTCATAATAAAAACAAACGTTTATCCCTATCTAAATATTTATTCTTATCTAGTATTTTTTTTAAATTATTATTATTATTTAATATGAGAGATAAATAGGAAAATAAGGTAAGAAAGCACCAGAGAGTGACACGTGTTCAAAAAAGATTTTTGTTTATTAGTATAGGAAGATAAAATTGAAACTGAATGAACAATAAAATTGAAACTGAATGAACAGTATGTGATTTATTATTTATTTTTTAAATTAAAAATTAGAATAGAATAGTAACATCATTAAGAGATGAGTAAATGGTATCAGGTATAGGTACCGGTCTCAAATTTACCAAACCGGTGTATTTTCGTTACTGGTTCTACACAAGTATTCACCGGTTTTTACCCTCAAATACCGTTGTCGTACCAGTACCGACCGGTACCGAACCGTACCATACTAGGTATATTCGGCACCGGTAACCACTTTTGGGGATTTCGGTAACGATATTTTCGGTAACGGTATTTTCGGTACCGGTTGGTACCGAGCTCATCAAATCCTGTAGCAACGCAGCAATGCAAGTAACCCTGTCTCAAATTTACCAAACCGGTGTATTTTCGGTACTGGTTCTGCACAGGTATTAACCGGTTTTTACCCTCAAATATCGGTGCCGTACCAGTACCGACCGGTACAGAACCGTACCATACTAGGTATATTCGGTACCGGTACCCACTTTTGGGGATTTCGGTAACGGTATGTTCGGTACCGGTTGGTGGTACCGAGCTCATCAAATCCTGTAGCAACGCAGCAATGCAAGCAATTGCACCGTTTAGATTACTTTTCATACACACAGTAAGTAAACTGTATTTCGTTTGAATGAGGTTTTGTATATACAACAACTTATTTTGCTTTCTTTTTTGTCTTTTTATGTAATGAATGACTTGTAGCATGTAAAATTAACTTGGATATTTAGAATATTGATTAGCAAATCGTATCAAATCCTGTAAACGAACCGGTATCGTATCGGTACCAAATTTACTATACCAAATCATTTTCGTTACCAATTTGGTACCCACCTTTTGTCGTTTTCAGAATCGTTACTTTCGGTTCGCCACCGGTCTAGTACCATACCTGTATTTATTGATTTTTACCTTCAAATACCATACCGTATTGTACCGAGCATTTTTGGTGCCGGTACCTAATTTCGATGATTTTCCGGATCGGTACTTTCGTTGCCGTTACCGGTACCGAGCTCATCCATATTTTAACGTGTTAGCACCGTAATAACTGAACTGAAAACAACCGAATTTCCAACGTGTAGGACGTGTGGGTCCTATTATTATATTTTAGGTTATTTAAAATCTTTTTTTTATGACGGAGTGATTATCATTACCACGTCATTTTATTTATGTTTTGATATTCGGTATCTGTTTGCCGTTACTGGCACGCCTTTTGTAGTCATTGGGTCCCGCCGCAACGCGCGGGCGAAAAATAACTAGTTGTACATAAATATTAAATGTTGCCAATGACTAAATTAACCTTAATGAGAGTTATTAATATTATGTCATGTGTGAAACTCTAATCGGTTCTTATGATTTTTATGAAAAAAATGGTGTTTGTATATGATCCTAGGCCTGATCAGTTTAATTAATATTGTAATGACCGAACCTAAACAAATGTGGGTTAGGTCATTCACCAAACAAGGTACCAAATTACATATCATTGGACTTAATTCCTTTTATGGTTAGAAATTCTTTTGTTGGACTTTGATGTCTCATTTTATGGGACTCTAGTGCCTAACTTTTAGAGTTCCACGTTCTTAATGTCTTGTATCCTTTCAAAGCACGAATCAAGATTCTCCATTGCCTCAAGTTTGGTTATGTCAGTTTTCATCTTGAAGGATCACGCTTTACAAACAGGAGATATTTTCAATTGCATATCAAACACGCTTAATGTTCCCAATGGGACATCCTGATGGTTAAGCAGTGTAATGCACAACTTAAATGTTCGGAGTTAACATCATTGAGTGCAGGTTATGTTGTATTTATCTTAGAAAATATATGAATTTTTGTAAAAACCACGCGTAATGCTATTTAAAGTCGAGTAATGTAACTTATTGACATGTCATTTCCTATGTTTGGTTATAAAACCCAACTCAATGAGTCCGAAACGACTTGATGTGTTTTTGTTTAGTAAGTTAATCCACAAAACACAAAAATATTGGTGTGATTTTAGAAAAGTTTGATTATCTCTAACAGTATCGCTACAGAGCCAATTGTATCTTAAGTGACAAACATAAATAGATCCGAAATGTTAGCAGGAATCATATCAATCACAAGACCCCAACCATAATTTCGTTTCGTTATTTTGGGTATTCTTCGCTTCTCCATCTTATGTGTTAATACATTTAGATTTGCTTGTATCTACTTCGAATTGTTATAGTAGTTTATCAATTATGAACAACATTTTTTGAAAAATATTTGAATGAACTTGACAATAGCATACTGCATAGGCTAGACCGACACGTGGCATGAGTTATAAGACTGGAGGGTATGGGGAGGGGAGGATGGGCAGCCACGTCACCCGCCATGTCACCGGAAGTGAGGATGGGCTTAAAGGGGATTGGCTTAAAGGGGATGGAGGATGGGGCTAAATATATATATATATGTATGTATGTATGTATGTATGTATGTATGTATGTATGTATGTATGTATGTATGTATGTATGTATGTATGTATGAATAGGTATGTGTGTGAAGGGATGGGCCGGCGAGATCGTCCGTGAGCAGACGGGGACGAGCCAAGGGGGCATTGTTTCGGGGCGGCGCCGGGCCTCGCCGTGTATAACAACCATCCAAAATATTTTTCCGACACCCTAATATATTTAAAATACCCCTATATGTCTTAAAATACACCCCGTATACGAAAACAGGACCCGAATACCTTTATTTCTATTAAAATAAAATAAAAACAAAAATAATGGGTCTCTGGCTGGCCGCGTAAGACGACCCTTTGGTCTACGCGGGCCGCGAGCGCTAATCAACGAGGCGCAACCCTGACCTGCCACGTGTCAGCCACACGTCGAGCCTACACCGGTGACTTGCCAACCCTAGGGCATACTTGACCTATGTCGCGGGCCGCGAAGGACCCCTGTGTGGTCTACGCGGGGCGCGAGGGAGTCCAGAATCAGCCCTATAAATAGAGGCCATCAGCTTTCACTTCCGATCGTTCAATCTCTTTCTCTCTCACGAATTTCTATATAGTCAAAGTGCTTTTCGGGCATAATACCCCCTAAATAATGAAGTTCTGCCTCGTTGTAAGTATCATAACCCCGGTTACGTATTAGATACGCTGCCCGATTGATCCAGGGTTCCGTAACGGCTGTCGTGGTTCTGCCCGACGTAGTCATTGGAATACCGTCTCGGGGAGGGTATCATTAATATAAATAATGGGTAATTATATTAACAAGTGTGCATTTGTGTATTTAATAGATAATCACCATGAAACCTTAAAGGAAACCCTAAAACAGGAATGTGAGTAATCTTTTTTTTTTTTGTTAACTGTTTTACAAAATCTCACCTAAATTAAATTACATTAAACAGTGATTGAGTATTTGTATTCTACAATTATCGTCGGTATGTTGGGGTTTTGTATACAAAATTTGTTACTTCCTTGCGAGGAGTAACATGAGTACAAGTCGGGTTGACAGTACCGTGGGTGGTAATTAAGTAGATGGAAACAAATGTAATTGCGCGGCCGCCCTCAATACTGTACAATGGTTTTTTACTAAACTTGATTAAACTGGGATTCACTCACCAGTATTTCCCACTGACAAAATGTTTTTAAACGCATTTCAGGTAACAAAATGTGAAAGCCAAATAGAAGCCAGTTGGACAACACTGAAAGCTTGGAAAAAGTGGCTATAAAGTTACCTAAGATAAAGAGATGTTTTATTTAAATAAAATAGGGTTTACCCCTATAAAATGTGTGTACTAGAAACTTGGGATTTTCCCATGTGTCTGATATTATAAAAGCGTGGTATTTTACTCTGATAAAATATTTTCTAACTACGGTCCTGATGTAAATTACGCTGCCAAAATGATAAACCCGGATACCACCAAAACTGGCCGCGGCCGCCCGTTCCCGGATTTGTTAGGGGACGGGGGTTGCGACACCGTGCCTTGGCCGTCCCCCATGGCCCCATACCCACTAGTGTAATAGTGCCCATTGACAAAGTGTAGTAAATGAATCATGTTACGTTTGTTTGGTTCGTTTTAAGATAGTGTTTGCATTATTGTCGTACCATGTTAGCATGAGTTTTGTGTCTAAGGTTTAACACACGTGTTAGGACACACAAGTTTAGGTTTTGTTCGGTTTATGTTGCTTAACGATAATAATATAGTTTTTAGACTGGTTTAGCCTAGAGGTGCATAAAAAAACCTATACCCAGAACCAGACCTTAGAAAAAACCCGGAACCGTTTATTTTTGTATCCGGATATTTTATATCTGTAACCGAACCCTACCATACCCGTAGGGTATGGATAGGGTATACATTTTGAGCTCAATACTTGTACCCGAAACTGTACCCGATTTATATCCAAAAATACCCGAAACCGGTTATACCTTATACCTGATACCGATTTTTTTAATACTCGAAATTTTAATGTATATTTTTATATTTACTCTACAACTATTATATTTAAGTTTATCATCATCATCACCATCATACTCACTAAGTCCCATATATATCAAAGCTAAGGTAGGGTCTCAAGATGAGAAATTTATTAAAAAACATAATATAAAACAAAAATTGTACTTAGAGCAAATTTATGTTATTGTAACTTATTTTAATTGCTTTTAATAAATTCTATAACATCTTAAAACACAAAGTCGGTGTAGACTTTGTGTTTTAAGTCCTCAACATTTACAAAATGTACACATTTAGTCCTTTTGTGTTTTAAGTCATGAACATTTACAAAAAATACACATTTAGCCCTTGAACATTTATGTTTTCTCAATTTTCATATATTATAATTGTAACTCTAATACTTTTACTTTCTAAGACTGAAGGGAGTGGGGCGACTACCCCACCCAAGTCGCCCAGAGTCGCCTGGAACACCGCCCCCTTGGCGTCTTGGGTGGCGTCCCCCTCCAGCCCGTCTCCAGCAGATCGCCCCAACTTTTTCATTTCCCATGCATATATCCGTTGGCAACGGATAGTTTGGCCCAAGTTTTTTTTTTAAATACATCCCACCTTTATAAATAATACCACATATCAAACACATTTTTACCACAACCTTCTCTCAACTCATCAAAATTTATACCAATCTTCTATCAACTCATCAAAATGTATCCCCACAACATCCCTCCTTTCAACCAAAATACACAATCTTCCAATCCACAACCCGATATGGCGGACCCAAACATTTTAAATAACCCCGCTTTTTACGCCTATTTCAATAATATGCACGTTGCTAGCCCTACACCGCAAGTATACTACAACAATACGACGATACCGCAAAATATGGGGTTCACCACTTGGAACACACAACAACCCGGTGGTTTTCAAAACGTTGGAGGATCGAGACAACAAAATGGTATAAATTTTTTAGATATTTTTTTGTAAAGAATATGTTTTTTTTTAACTTTGTTTGTATTCCATCTAGTGGTTGATTTAGATGACGAAGAAGTTCCGGAGACCCAGTTCGATGTCGGTCAAAATGATGTTGAACCTCAAAAAAAGAAATGTTCACACAAGAGGAAAACACCGGGTGAAGAACGCTTGAAAACCAAACCGATACCATGGACTTCCAACGAGGAAATGAGCTTGTCCAAGGCTTGGCTAGAAATAACCGAAGACCCGAGATGTAGTAACTATCAAAAGGAAAAAACATATTGGTCTCGTATTTACAACGTTTTCCTCAAGTTGGAAGATCAAGAAGATGGATACCGTGATCCCGATGGTATCGGCGCGAAGTGGCGTAAAATGCGTCCTTTGATTCAAAGTTTCAACCAAATATACACTCGCCTAAGTAACTCGAGGGTGCGCCAAAGTGGTTCCGACGATGCGATGCTCCAAGCAAACGCCCAAAATGAATTCCGAGCCGAACACAAGAAGGCGTTTCCTTATCTTGCTATTTGGCAATTTTTAAGAAAGAGTTCGAAATTTCACATAGTCATCGCCTTCGATCCATTTAAAACTCGTGGCCAACCGTCGGCTAAGCGGTCAAAAACCTCATCCTCAAACGACCATCAAAGTACCGGGTCGGACGCTCGGTGCCAAATAAATCTCAACGACATTGAGGAAGATTTCGAAGAGCCACATGAAGAGGCCGATGCGTTTCAACCACCACAACGGCCGGTTGGCCGAGATAGGGCCAAAAAAGCCGCCCAACGTCTTCTAGCGGTGTACGAATCGACTACACCGAAACGTTCGAAAAAGTGACCAATAAGTTAGACGGCTTGTTGCAAACGAGCCAACAACGGATCAACTTAAAAAAAGAACACGGGGACCGAAAGCTAAAGCTGAAAGAAAGTCGTCAAAAAGCACTTGATTTGCAAATATTAACATCTGACACGACAAACCTTACTGGAGCCGAGCTCGCTTTAGCCGAACAAATGAAGCAAGAAATTCGAGAAAAATATAACCTTTGTTGATTGTATTTTTTTATTTTAGTTGATGTATTTTTTATTTTATTGAAGTAATTTTTTTTATTGAAGTATTAGTTTTTATTTACTTTGATCAATACTTTTATAAAAAAATAGGACTTTTTTTTATATCTTTTACATAAAAAAAAAATAAATAAATCAATCCACGTGTCGCAAGACGCCCCACCCAGCAAGGTTGCCCCACTCCCCCTTTTTTGGTCAAAATCCTCTAATATGACGTGGCGCCACGTGTCGCCACGTGTCGCAAGACGCCCCATCAAAAGGATGCTCCACTCCCCTTAGTCTAACTTCTTATACTTTTAATTTTTCCACTTCACACTTTCAAACTAAGTAAGTTACACATTCACTTCTAACTTTTGGTAATTGGCAACTTTGATCCGCTAACTTTTTCTACTTAATAACTTGACGTCTCATCTTATTTGAATTGCTTTTACGACTTTAGACCATAACGTCACACATTATTATACTATTTTTATCTATGTATAACCATGTTAATTTCCAAATTACTTTTACGACTTTACACGATTGTCTAAAATATTGTTACAACTTTACACCACAATGATCGAGCCATACTCTCTCTCTCTCTCTATATATATATATATATATATATATATATATATACTAGGTTTTTACCCGGGATTGCTTCCCGGGATCGGGAAAGTTATTTAGATTAATTAATTACTATTTGTTATTAATACGACCGCATTACATCAACCATCTCATTCGATTCAACAAAAATGTCTTGAAATCACCGCATTATATCATGAACTCATATTAGAGGACAAACAAAAGCACAACAGGACCATATGAATAACATCATTTCCACTTATACATCAATGCACTTACATGATAGGGTGATTTGAGATTTTGAAAAAATCTTTGTTTTTGTACCTCTTTTACAAAATAAGATGTTGACCAAATTTGAAACAGATGTTAACCAAAAGTCAATAAGATATTGACAAATAGTCATACAGATGTTGAGCTTAAACAAATGTTTGGTTTAAGACCAAACATCTGTTTATGGCGAAACATCTGTTTAAGGTCAAACATCTGTTTAAGTCCAAATATCTGATATAGAAGAAGAACATCTGTTTAAGGCAAAACATCTGTTTAAGGTTCAAACATGTGTTTAAGGTCAAACAACTGTTTAAGTCCAGACATTTGATATAAAAGGCCAAACATCTGTTAAAGGGCAAACATCTGTTTAAGCCTTAACAGATGTTTAACTTGTTAAGATCTACTGTCTTCTAACACAGTTTTCCTCTTCAAAACATTGTTGAACCTAACATAGGTTTCCATTAACTATTGACCAAAAGGCAAACAGATGTTTAAACCACTATTTGTTATTGAAGTTCTTTAAAAAATTAGATAGAATTCAAGAAAATGGAACAATGACTTAAAGAACTATAATTTAACACATAATCTAATTGGCCAAATATAAAACATAAAGTGCTAATAACAGTGTTTTATCATCTTAGCCATACATAGCAACAAAAACATCAAGTTAATAATTTAAGAAAAAAACCCTACAACATCACCATCAAAAAATTCATAATTAGTATATGATATCAGAACAGACTTAAAATGTGTTTGTTAAACTGATGTAACTTGATTTAATACTATCTTCTGTTGCGAAGACACGTATGTGAAATGCAACATATCACCAAACCTCAAGTTATTGTCAGTCATAAACTTTCGCCAACCTTCCAACGCATAACGTGGCTTCAATTCATTTAACTCCAACTTAACATCATAAACCTGCACAACTCCAACCATGTTTTGAACTTTCAAAGGATGAAGATCAAGAAAAAGACCTGCTCGTCTCGCGACTTCAGCAGGAAGACGCTACATGTATTGTGTGGAAAAAAATAATAGTCAGACAAATAAACGTAAATCATTAGTTTATTATAAAAAATGGTATACCAGCCTATAGTCTCCTTTGCGATCAAAATGAAAGAACTCAGGGTCAAGAGGATGTCCAGAATGTTTTTTTGCAGTCTTTGCAATCTTATTTCTACGGTTAAGCTTTTTTTGAACGTTGGCAGCTCTCTTCCCCTTGATGAAAAAGTAAACATATACATGTGAATTAAAGGAATGATCAATATATGCACAAAAAAAAAACAGTTTATATAACATATACTAATTAACTGGCAAGTATAGATACCTTAACTTTATGAACAGACGAAGAACATCCAGTATGATCACTTGTGTCGACAGGTAAGGCAGCATTTCCCTTAGTCCTATTCTTGACGACCTCCTTTCTCTCAGAAGTAACTTTAGCTTTCTTCTTAACCTGTTGTCATAGAGTAAATTTAATAACAATAGTAATATAACAATCTTTAAGATGGTAAACTTACATCTTGGGTTTGGTTCAATCGTGAAGACATGCGTCTCTTGGACGTGCATTCGGCATTGGTTGGTAAGTTCTTGTAAATAATACATTATTGAATAAATATAACATCAGTAAACAGCATTACTAATAGTTGTAAAAACATTAAATTCTTATATGTGTTAAATTAAAAATAAATAATTTATATACTATAAATTAGGAACTTTTTCATGCATAGCATGTTGTAACATGTGTTTTGGGTGTTTTTCAAAAAAAAAAAAAGTTGAAATTTTACCTTTTGTCTAAATCTTTGAATTTATTGTAATTTTCATTTCACAAAATTGATTTTTTTCACTTTAGAGCCAAAACTTTTCTTTTTTTACAATTTAACCTCAACTTTTTTTATATTTAACTTTGGTCCCCTATACTTTTTACATCTTTCGCGGATTTTCTCTTGACGTTTCGTACTAAATTTTGCGAGTTACCACGAAGTAACGTGTGTTTGTGTTTCAACGTTTTTTACGTTTCGTTCGTAATTTTGCGAGGTAATATGGCGCAACATCCCTGTGTAGTTTAACATGTTGGTGTTTCATGAAGTTGTATTCTAAACATAAGGAGGTTTTCAAAAAAAAAAAGTTGGCTTTTTCATTTCTAATTTAAAGGTTTTCATTTTTTTTCCATTTTAACATCTTTAATTTTTTTACTTTTACTAAACCTTTTCAACTTTTGCAAATTAACCCCTAATATTTTTTTGTTTTCAAATTTGATCCCCATACTTTTCATCTTTTGCAAACTTTTTGTTTTACGTTTCGTTCTAAATTTTGTGAGTGAATACGCCGCAATTTGCGTATGGTTTCAAGGTTTTTCGTCTTTTTTTTCCATTTGACAGGCTCGTCACAATGCGTCTTTATTTCCCTGTTTGACAAATTCGTCGCAACGAGCGGGGTCCTAGATCGACTTAGTTATTCTTTTCTATATTTTACGTTTTAGTCTAATTTTTTCGCGTTAAAACGACACAACAGGCATGCATGGCTCAACGATTTTACGTATGTTTTCCGTTCGGTGTTATTTTTCCTTTTTTGTTATTTTGTTTTTACCCATTTTTTCGGTGTTGCTGGTCGAATATAACATTGGTGCTACTTGGCATGGTTTACACCCCCGCCGCAACGCGGGGGGCCTTAATACTAGTTTTAATAATTTAGCAAGTACCTGAGTAACGGTTGTACCTTCACCTACAGAAAAACTTCTTCATCCTCATAGATGTCCTGGTCAACATTAATAAAATAATTAATATAAAGCTAAAAAATTAAAACTTTTATTGCTAATGCTAAATACTTACGTATCTTGAATGCATTTTTAACATAATCAGCCTTCAATATCTCAACTACACTATCATCATCAGATTCAGGTTTCTTCAAAAAGCAAATCTCAATCTGATCTCTATAAACTACTACTTCAAAAACAAAATCATCAATCCTGCTAAACACAAGCAAATCATCCTCAAGTATCCCAACATCGTTGCACATTTCCGGCCATCCTCTAGAAAATACAAAGTGGGTATCAACTTTAGACACCTCAACATTCCAGTAGGAACCTTTGTAACAGATTTGAAATTTCCCACTCGGTGGACTGTTTACGTAAAATTGTTCAATGAAGCAGTCTTCAATTACCTGCATAAAATTAAAAATAATGAATACTAAACGTGAAGTATGTATCTTATGAGAATAAGTGTTAACACGTTAAAGATGCAAAAGAATTGAAGTTAAGATCAATACTCATACCGTAAAACCAAATCTTGCATAACGATTAAAGGTGAAATAAGATTCCCCACACATGCCATTAACATAACATGAAAGTTCAAGTCCAAAATCACCTAACGGTTTGAAAACCAACAAAGTATCCCTCGGCAAAATGAGATCTTTAACAACAATGTCCCAACCGTCAGTTATTATCGGCGTTGAATTTTCTGTTCTGACCCTAACAACCCATTTTTTTACCAGACTCGTGATATACTTGCAACCTACTTTTTTGCCAACAATCTCCTCACTTTTGATTAGCAAAGAATATAAGTACATCCTGTATATAATTTTTAAATAGTGTAAGAAAATATAAACCATAAAAGAACTGTTAAATATATATCTCAATACAAATAAATTATGTATGTAAAAACATGTCATACCAGTTTCAAAGATTCTGGGTTACGAAGAAACTTAACAAATGTAGTATACATCATAAAACCTGAATCAGTAAAGATGTTAAAAGACTGTAATTAAAAAGCTGGCTTCGAAAATGAACATTAACTTTTTGTATTAACAGAGTATATAGTGAAATTAATCATAGAAACAGAGTATGAGTTAAAATTATTCTGCAAATAATAATTATTTTAACATGTTCTCAACAAATGATTCAAACACATAAGTAAACCCTTCTTGAATCTTGAATGTATAGCAATAAACATTTAAAATCGTATTAGTAGCAAGATAGGATTTAAATTAACATAGATTAAACAATATAAAGTTCATTACAATAGGAATGTACATACCAGTTGCTGAAGAAAAAATAATCAAACCTCAGGTGATTGAAGTATAGAAGACGGAGGAAAAGAAAATTGAAACCCTAGAAAATGACTGGGGAGAAGAGATTTTTGAAAGAAGAGATGATAGATGTTTGATGTGTAATGATGATGAAGAAATAGTGACGGTTGTGTTTTTCTCTTCCCATATTTTCAACTGATGAAAAATATTTACACATACACCCCTTTTTAAATTTGTTATTTACATTTACATTGACATACAAGAGTAAAGTACATGATTAGTTGAATTGATTTGGTATTCAAATTAACAAAGAAAAATAATTTTTCATATAGCAAAACCATTAACATAACATAAAATTTGAATGCTTTGAATCATGTATTAATAGTAATTAGGTTTTAACATAAGTAAGTTTCATGACCTCAAGAAGCAATGCCGAGGGAAAATTTAGTTTTATCTATTATATGTACCTTTTAACATAAGTAGTTTGACTTTGGTCAAACAGGCTTTGGTCAAACAGTGTTTTATCAAGTAGCTTTTAATAAAAGTAGTTTGACTTTGGTCAAACAGACTTTAGTCAAACAACGTTTTAACATTGCTCAAATAGTGTTTTATCTATTATAATTAGCTTTTAACATAAGTAGTTTGACTTTGATCAAACAGCGTTTTAACATTCCTCACAATGATTACAAGCTAGTAAAAACTTCTTTGTAAACAACATTAGAAGTCTTATTTGTTGGTTTTCCATCAGCATCGAATATTAGTATTTTAACGCCTTCTCTGGTCTTGACCCTTGATAATGCAACATACAACTGACCATGAGTGAAGACAGGATCTTTCAAATAAAGACCAACCTTTGATAACGATTGTCCTTGACTCTTGTTAATTGTCATAGCAAAACAAACTGATAACGGAAATTGTCTTCGTTGAAATTGAAAAGGTATTTTTTTGTCAGACGGGATCATATTAGTCCTTGGAATATAAACTCTTGTGCCAATGTTCCCACCAGATATAACTTCAGCTTCTATAACTCGTTTACCAAGAAAAGTAATTTGAAGCCTTGTACCGTTACATAACCCTTTCTGTTGATCAATGTTTCGAAGAAGCATCACAGGAACACCAACTTTAAGAACTAATCTGTGATTAGGCAAGCCAGAAATCTTAAGAGCATTCAAATTTTCTGTTAAGTATAAGCTTTCTTGAAAAGAATCAAGAATTTGTTCGGTTTGACATATACTATCAGAACTCAGATACTCTTTCGCATCACCAGGAAATAACGAAAGCAATCGATCATTAATTTCATGAACTACCTCATTTTTGGGTGCTAGAATTGCTCGCTCAGAAAAAAATCCAGCAATCCTAAATTGTTGAATAATTGAAGGATATACAAAGTCAATTAAACTTTGTATTGGGTCACAAATATCGGTGATCAGTAAATCATCTGGTATCTCTATAATGGCGTCACCATCATTATCATCTCCAACGTTTCCTTCACCAATATCAATAAGCCATTTTGCAAATTCTCTGATAGACTTCGTATTCGAACTTTCAGCTCCAATAGTTAGACGCATGTTTTTAGTCAGCCGTAAGAGTCTGCATTTTGCCCATATGTATGAAGAGCTTAAAGACGCACTAACAATTTCTTGTCTAGTACCATTAGGAATAACAGGTAGTATTTGTCTAAAGTCACCACCAAATACAATAACTTTACCACCAAAAGGAATATCCGAACGAATACTACTACCTTCCGAAAATACGTCGGTCATGGTCCTATCTAAAGCTTCAAAGGCATGTTTGTGTACCATCGGTGCTTCGTCCCATATGATTAATTGGGTTTCCTTTAATAATCTCGCAATATCACTATTTGGCTTAATATTGCACATTGAATCTTCTGTTAGATTAATGGGAATATGGAACCGAGAATGAGCTGTCCTTCCACGGGAAAGTAATAACGAAGCAATACCACTTGAAGCCACATTTAAAACTATTCCATTTCTGCATCAAACAGCTGAAGCCAAAGTCTTCCATAAAAAGGTTTTTCCAGTTCCACCATAACCATAGACAAAAAAAGGCCTCATTTACGCCCTACAACTGCTTCCATTATTTCGTCAAAAACCGCTCGTTGTTCATCTGTAAGAGATTGATGCAACCTGTTAAACTCAGCTTGTTCTTCATCTAGGTCATGTGACAGCTCTTCATTGATCAGACGATTAGAAGCATCACGTAAGGAATCGTCATCAGGGTACGGCATAGTGGCAAACCTTCGTAATGATGAACCATTGGAAATTAAATAGTTTTCAATTTTCAACAAAGTAAGGTTCTTAATCTGATGTTCATGAAGCACTAAACCTAGCAAATAAAAAAATTAACATTATTAAATAAAAAATCAAAATGTAGTATGTAAAATAAAAGAAAATAGATCAGAACCTGAAATATTTGTTTCTTTTTTACGTCTATAAACAATATCATCAGCTAAGTATTTCCACGTATTCTCCCAAACAAATTATGGCCGAGATAGAGTATTTGACAAAAGCAGGGTAGCAAATAACGCTCGAAGATACCCAGCATGTCCTTCAAAACTTGCTTCTTTAATGGCCTCAACGTATTCATTGCCATCATCTAAAAGTCCCATCGCATAGCAAGCATCTCTAAAAGTCGGGAATAATTGACCGTTAACTGTACGTATCTCCTCAAATGATCTAGGTCCTTTAACTTTATTCAGTAGTATCCTCAAAAAATAAGGTTCGCCCAAAGCAGGAGATATAGAATGAATCCGGCCAACACACTGGTACGACTTACGTACCTGCCAACATCTATCTTTAAGTATCCAAACAAATTTGGAAGGAAACTCAACATAAGTCAGCTTTCTAGCATCTTTATTTGACTCGTTCAACTTCATCCATTGCATAAATATTGAAGAAGCAATAGAAGGCTTGCTTAAAACATTATCAATATCATCATCAGCACCATACACAACATTCTGTTGGCCAGGCAAATGAAAGGGAAGCCTCATAACAACAGGATACCTATAATGAACCTCATTAGAGAATATTCTCCAGGATGCCTCACAAGCTGAAATATATCTACAATCATAATACTCCTTGATCTCATCTTTTGGCTTTTCTTTGATGGTTGAACTTGTATCACCAGAAACTACCGCAGTAGCCATATCAGGACCTTTGTTGATGTACTTGAACAAATATTTCACTGAACCGGCTTAATTACACCATTCAACATTAATGTGTGCTTGATATCTTTTCAAAAGCCTTTTGTTATAAGGAACAACATTTCTGTTGTCTAATCTAACACCAGATTTTATAACTGTATGACCTGAATCTCTTCTTCTGTATACAGGAAAACCATTTGAATCAATACTTGTATGTGGTGTGAATTTCTTCGGAAAGTTTTTTGAACATCTTTTATCAACCATGCAAGGACAATTCAAATTAGCATTCCCACACGGACCATGAATCATATAATCAGTCACAAGAGAATAAAGTTCAGGATCTTCTTTTTTATCGGGAATCTCAGCATAAATAAATGGATCTATGTGATCTATGGTTGGAAGTTTGTGATCGACCTTCATGAATAAGCATATATGTGCATGAGGAAGACCACGCTTTTGAAATTCTACTGTATAAACAACTAAATAAAAAGGAAAAATAAACAAAATTTATTAGTTAATAACCTTGATTAAAAAATATACATCAGAGGATAAGATGTGAAAAAAAAATAACACGCCAGCGTTAATCTCACCAAAATACTTGGAATCCTTAAAATCTTTGATTAATGAATCAAGCTTCCTTTTAAACAATCGACACAATATGTCAGGCCTGTCTTCGGCTTTGATGGTTGAATCTTTTAGAAATCTTTTTACTTCAGGCCACTTAGGATTACATGTTATAGTTATGAAGAAATCAGGGTACCCATACCACTTACATAAGGCCATTGCATCGAGGTAATTTTGTTGCATGAATCTTGCACCACCAGTAAATGAAGAAGGAAGTATAACAGGCTTTCCAGTATCTGTTAAAACTTCCTTACCTTTCGATTTATACTTTTGAAGATTCTCAAATGTTTCAGAGCGAAGGTTCGCTTGTTGCCTACGAATGTACTTTAATCTTTTGCTCTCAATCATTGTGTACGCATCAACCAAAAACTGTTGTAACAACCTTCGCCCATTTAAAATTAAGGAAAAGCCATAAGTTCTATCTTGGATCCTATATGAAAAAAATTCTCTCATTGTGCACTTTGGTTTTATTTTCTTTTGTGTGGACATAAAATCTCTATGAGGAATATCAACTTTATAACCATCATCACCATATGGAAAAAGTAACGGATATTGCAGAGCAAGATACGATGGGTGTAATTCGCTAATACGCTGCAGCATTCCCGACTGCGTCTGGACAACAATATCACGATGGTCTATAGCTTTATCTATGTCTCCAACAACCAAAGCAGCAACTTCAGATGTGGTGGGTAAGTTATATGTCCTGCCGTCTTTTTCTCTTCTATAAATTAGTCGCAGACTAAGGTTGGCATCTGGAGATTGGTGAAAATGGTTTCTGACCATCCTATATGTCTTAACCAACATATTTTGTGAATCTAATAAAGCCCTCAAATACTTTATCATTTCAACATCAAGTTCTTTATCAGTAGGCGATGAAGGTTTGGTTCTTTTGCTGTTAAAAGAAAAAAAAAACAACAAAACGTTAACATAACATAACTATTTTAATAAGCAGTGGATAGAGAATCAGTTATTAGTAATTAAGTGTTAAGGAAAAACAGATTAGTACTAAGTCAAACAGCTGATGTAAAACTTGTAAGCACTGATAGTAATTAAAACATTGATAATACTTAACAACTGATAGTGAACTACATAAGATTAACAACTGCTATTGTAATAAGCAGTGGATAGAGAATCAGTGATTAATAATTAAGTTTTAAGGAAGAACAGTTGTAAACAACTGTTGATACAGCTCAAAACTTTTAGAATATGTTGAGAAAAGTAACATTTCAGTGGTTTGGTCTTAAACAGTGGTTTGGTAGGCATGAGTGGTTTGGTCTTGAACATTGGATGGGGTTAGTTAGACTTTGTGTACAAATGTAATTATATCCAACAGTGTTTTGCCTTATTAAATTGTTATAATCAATGTCATTGTAGGAAACTTAACTGGGCAGAGCTTATTGTAGGAAACTTCAGTTTACCTACAACAGCTGATGAATTTAGAATTAATAACGCAAACTACTGTTAAGTCAAACAGCTGATGAAAAAAACTTTTAAGCACTGCTGGTGATTAAAACACTGATGGTTAACAACTGCTGTTGTAGCAATCTCTGGATAGAGAATCAGTGATTAAGGATTAAGTGATGGTACTTAACAACTAATATTGAACTACAAATAGTTAAATTTCTAGATGTTCTTTAATAGAATAAAAATGGAACTTAGAAATCACTCGTACCTGAATAATGCCTGTCTGTTTGTTATTTCATTTTCAGTATCATGTATGTATAGCTAACAAAACTTAGCTTCATTTCCAGCTGGAGGTTTGAGACTCCCCATGCAATGATAGTTTTGGCCACTGATACGATATATAAATGGAGCATTGCCCTTGTTGATATTAGAATCAAGCTTTCCACCCATAGATGTAAAAGAGAACATAGAGTTGTATCGCCTTATGTTCTTTAGGAAGAAGTTGCTTTTTGGATTTGAGGAAGAAAACAAATTTTGATAAGACGGATGTGCATCCTTTAAAGGCGGTAGCTGAACTTTACCATACCCACAACACATACCATAACATAGCTTATTTACAGTTAAACGACCTTTTCCACCTTCCGATGCCCATAACTTTGCACTACAAAGCTGACATGTAAGCACTTGGTCACCATGGTCCAAATAATCTATTAACAAATGATTGAGAGTTATATTACAGGTAGAACACAACAAATGTCCTAAAAGAATAAAATAGATTAAAACCTTTAGATATCCCTTTATAAGGATCTTCATCAGTGCACAAGAACACATTTTCTTGATCGGAATCCAAAGAGAGCATACGTACAGGAGTATTATCACGCTTCTTGCTCTCAAGGTTACGTTTACCAGAAGACAGCCGTGTAAGCGTAGAGTTATTACCCAATATCGGCTGATTGTTGCTGCTAATAATGCTAGAAGTAATGGAATATCGACGGTTGCTATCTGCTGGTGTACCTATGTTAATGCCATTATATGAACATCCAATATTAAAACATTGATGTTAAGACCGGTATGTGGTTTAGTAATGTGTTTATCAAAACAAATAATAAAGAAACAAAATACAAACCTGGTGTAGTTGAAATTAAAGAACCAGTAGCATTTCTAACTGCTCGACACGCAATGGAGTACATATGTTGATCCGTAGAATCAGAACATTCAACCATATTTGCATTCTCAGAAAAGATGCTACAAACATTCATTGATGATGACGATGCATTTAACAATTTCTTATTATCAAGTATTAATTTTCGAAGCTTACGCCTTTCATTAGGTGGAGTAACTAAATAACAGAGAAAGTATAATATGTACGAAACACAACAATCAGTCCCCTTAGAAACATAAAACGGAAAAAAGTATACTTATAATCAAATTCAAGAGGTATTACAATTTATGATATCTGAAAGTGGAGATCTGTTAGAGATATCTGAAACAGGACCTACAAAAAAGCAAGTAGAATTATGATTTCAATCTGAAACCTGATTTTGACTTGGGAAATGATGAGTTAAGAAGTTATGATTACACTTACTACGTAAATTTCGTTGAGATGAATTAGCAGCTGATGATGACCACGCATTCTTTAATTTCTTATTATCAAGTATTAATTTTCGAAGCTTACGCCTTTCATTCGGTGAAATAACTAAAAAACATAGAAAGTATAATATGTTCAAAACACAAGAATCAGTCCACTTAGAAACATAAAACGGAAAAAAGAATACTTATAATCAAATTCAAGAGCTATTACCATTTGTGATATCTGAAAGAGGAGATCTGTTAGAGATATCTGAAACAGGAGTTCTCATAAGAGGACCTACAAAAAAACCAAGTAGAATTATGATTTGAATCTAAAAGCTGATTTTGATTTCGGAAATGATGAGTTAAGAAGTTATAATTTCACTTACTATGTAAATTTCGTTGAGATGAATTAGCTGTTGTAGAAAATGAACGTGAATTCTTTGACATTGTTAATTCTGAAAGAAGGAGAAGCTTTCAAAAGAAGAAAGAGTATTAAGATCAGGAACATTAAAACAATAGAAGAAAACAGTGGTTTTTAAATTTTGAATTACAATATATAATACCTAAGGATTAAACATAACCTTAATAAATTATAATATTGCATTTTATCATTTTGTAATTAAAAATCATTTCATGAAAAGTAAAATAAAATTGTTTCATATTATTGAATTAATTATTCCAAATAATGTATTACATTGATAAAAAACTTAACAACAAATTTTGTAATCTTTGTGGAATGTAAATCGGATGTTCATCGGTTAGGTTTATGGTTTATTTGTATATAATTTTTAAAATAAAATATTATTATCTTTATTTAATAACTATTTAAGTTAAACGGTATTTTCTTCAGTTATCCAAATAAACCAAAGAAAAAAAAAATAAAACATGGATCAATAAAGCAAAAAAAAAAAAAAAACCAAATAAAATGGGTTTGAATTTACGCTTCATACTTGGTTACGATTTTTCTGAACAACATTCTTTGAATGACTTAGAGAAAATTTGAAGTATATAAAAAACCTATTAAATGAGATTACTTAAATAAGTAATGGGAGAAACAGGCACAAATTAAATATTTTTTTTAAACTGTAACATATGACGGATACATACTAAATCTTAGTGGGCAGGGATAACGGTAAAAACCAATAAAGAACAACCACATCCACGGATAATCCTATATAAATTATGAGATAAAATAATAACATTAAAATTGCTTAAAGATTAGAAATGTTTGTAGATAAAAAAGTTGTTAATTGGGTATATACAATATATATTATAAATTGTTGCTACTATTCATACACATAAGTTTTAAACATAAATATTGACTATTGAACATCTCAATATTTATTTAACAATATACATTATAATAAGCAGATAAGTTTTTAGGAATTCAAAACCACATAATCAGTCCAAAACATAACCCACCAAACACCCAAAAGCAACAAAACGAAAACCATAAGTTCAACATGGCAACAGCATATGAAATCAACACATAAATGTATTTGAAAATACAGAAGACACTATTTCTCAATCTTTGGAATCAAAAGCGTCGAAACACCAGCATCTTCATCCTGAGAGAGTTCATCACTGATGCGGCGCTTTGTCGAGGAGCAACCTAATGCATCATCCACATCGAACACTTCACGAATATTACGTTTTGTTTCATCAGAAGACAGATTCTTAGTGCCTACAAGTGCTTGGGATGCAGATGTAACATTCTCACCGCAGTATGACAACTCATCCTGATATAAAAAGACAATAAGTACTAACGTTTAAAAAAATTTACTACAAATAAGGAAATTCTCATATTACCTTCATAAGGTCAACAGGAGTAGACAAACTGCAGGATTCTGGAACATCCAACGATTCGGACTGCTCATGCTTTAAGTACATAATACATAATAACATAAAATACACACAATGGTATAAATATATTTTAAAAGGATATGTATATCAAATTAAAAGAATGACATAATGAAGATTTAGACCTGGTTAAGATTGAATTTGGCGCAGAGCGCGGCAAGGATCTCATCATCGTTAGTGGCCATTGAAATACCATAGTTTTCAACCTGATGCTCAATGTTATAGTCTTTAACACTTATGATGAAAGCATACCTCTTTCCAATCAATGTGTCAAAGATCTCAGGATATGGGTTCGGTATCTCTCCAGAATTAACAACCTATAATTTTATAAAAATTAATATAAATTACAATGAGCAGAATGATTCCATAATTTCAACATACAATTTTATAAAAATTAATTTTAAATTATATATAGTACATGGCCAAATAACTGAATGCATGTATTTGTTACCTGATCTTGAATTGAAACTAAGTCTTTGGCAGTTTTCTTAAGAATCTTGTAAGCTTCAAAATCAAACAGTGTCAAAGACACAGTACCGGAAGAGTCTTGCACCCTAATAGGTATCTTGAACCTATCAAAGTTAAAAACAAATGAAAACATTAGTATTACTAAAAACAAAAGTGTCGTTCATATTAGTATTTAGTATAAGGAAATAAAACTGTAATCTCAAACCGCGGAATAGAATAGATGTCGACTCCTTCACATTTATCATTTGTACACACCAACGATTTTTCATGATCAACACCAGATAAACCATCCGGATTTTCTTTCGTTACAAATCTTTCCTCCACACCTGACTTACAGTGGTTACAACCATTGTAATACCAAAGTTTATCAGTGCATATAGCTGTGATTGTGCCAACAACCAAAACCTTCTTTGTCTATCAACATCAAACAAAAATAATAACACTTAGAAAAGACTTTTAAAGAACTCAGCATGTAGAGTACTTATAAGAAAATACACACCGTTGATATGGTTCCCAGGAAACTCATCTTCAACACTTGAGATGACGTTTGAACCAACATGATCATTTGATGAAGATGAAGCAGAAATTTTCTCTACATATCTAAACAGATTCATGTGATCAAATTAAAACGTAAAAAATAAATGTAGGTACAAAATAATACTGTTCAATGTTTATATGCATACTAACTATACCTCTTTCTAAAAGAGGATATCTCTTCAATGTCAGTGTCAATAAAAAGTCTGCTTAGCTCAAAGCCGTTTGCAACGCCACGCTTGCCTGAATTTAAAATTAAAACCAAATGTAGATCAATATAAATAGTGTCAAATTTAAAACATATAAGTAAATCTAAAGATAAATCTATAACAATAAAAAAATTAAACTAATTAAGTTAAAATTGTACCTTTGTAAAGGTTGACCATACCAAAATGACAAAGGATAACAACATATTTCTCTCGTTTCTTATCATTCATGTAAGCAAACATGTCAATAGCAAAACCATCCCACAAAGTAACCGGACACTTTTGGCCTCTAAAATATTAACATAAAACATAATAACATCAAGCAACCTTATAATGGTTTAAACGTCAAAATGCAACAACTTAATAAAAAGAACGCACTCAAGGTCTTCAAGTCTAAGATTAAGTCTCTTGCCCTTGCTCCCATCCTTCTTTGACGTATCCTCTAGATTGAAACATACATCCACATAACCAATCCAATCTATAAACAAAAATATATTGTGAAAAGAAAACAGCATTAAGAAGTGATAAGAATAAAAAAAACAATAAGACAAAACAATAGATATATATCGTGTAGTGATTTACATACCAATAACTGTATTAACTTCAAATTTATTTTTAACAACATCCTTGAGGTTAACGAAATTAAAACGGTATTTCGGTCCAGACCAGTCAAAGCATTTCTCAACAGAAGTATAGAAATAAAGTGATATTTTGTCATTTCTCTTGGTATACTTAGCAGAGGACTTATTAGTAGCAAGAGAAGGTTTGGTGATAAGAAGACATTCATCCAACTGAAGAAAGTGTTTGAATTTTCCTAGCATCTTATGCAAACAGCTGTCTTGTATCATAGTTCCCTAAGAATATGAAACATCCGATTAAATAAAAAAGGTTGGATATTCATATGTCCAAAAAAATTATAACACAACTATATACGGTACCATCTCATCCATGAAGATCATATCAAGACGATATATTTCATTTTTGTTATCATTCATCATCTTCTTCGAAATGCTAACAATCTTCACTCTAATCGAATAGTTGTTTGAGAATGTATTAAGATCGTTAAGCATGCTAACCTTTGCAACCTCCATTTGAAGACTGTACATAAAAAAAAAAGAATAAGCAAAATATAAGTATTGCTAAACGTAATATGATAATACAATAAGCATGGATGTTCTTAAAAAAAATATCAAGGTTGAAATTCAAGCTTACCGATTATCCAATAAAAATTTTAACTGAATGCAGTGGCAAATGTAATTTCAAATGTAGGGAGTGTATATCTTTATATGCTGCTTTATTAAAGTAATAAAATATTAGAAATGATATGCAAAGTAGGCAAAAAAAGAGAAAGAACGTCAATTTTAAATTACCATTTTGTATATTAAGAATTTCAATATTTCAAAATTACTGACTTGATTTCAAAGCAATTTTCATAATGACTTTTCTATATTTTATTTTAAATTTAATTAAGAAACAATAACCGTCAATTTGAAATTCACATTTTGCTTAACTCAAATGTCCAAAGCTCAAGAAATTAGCATTAATTACTAATTTGATTTGCAACAAATAGTCATTAACAATCAAATGTTTGAACCACTTTCAATAATACAATACCCAAAAAATCAAGATGAGGAACTTAATAATCATCCAAGTGTATTTTGTGTTACCTTATTTATTAGTATAAAGATGAAACTGTTCAATTAATAGTACAGATCAAACCACTGAAGTGGTGTGATAAATACTCTTACATATAAACCACTGTGGTGATAAACACTGTTACATATAAACAATGATGCCATAAAACCGGTTACATATAAAACACTGAGGTGATGACATCTAACAACCTAACAGACTATAAACACTGATGCGAAAAACACTGTTAAATATAAACACTTAAACACTCTTAACATCCAAGTGTATAGGAATTTTATTTTATTAAAATAAAGATGAAACAACTGTTCAATTAATAGTAGAGATCAAACCACTGAAGTGATGTGAAATACAAAACTGTTCCTAAACACTGTTACATATAAACACTGATGCCATAAAAATGGTTACATATAAAACACTGAGGTGATGACATCTAACAACCTAACAGTCTATAAAACACTGATGCGGAAAACACTGTTACATATAAACACTGTTAACATAAACAAATAAAAAGAAACATAGAATAACTAAAGTTGATGCTGAACCACTGTTATGGTTTGACACTGTTATTGGACGTCATAAATTTCAGATTTAATTTCAAAGGTAAAAGTAGTGTATATTCTTATATGCTACTTTAATAAAATAATTAAATATTAGAACTGATATGCACTGTAGGAAAAAAAAAGAGAGAGAGAGAACGAAAAATTTAACTTACCATTTTGCATATTTTGAGTTTCAAAATTACTGATATTGTCAGTAACTACTGACTTGATATGAAAGCAAATGCCATAATGACTTTTTTAAATTTTATTTTAACTTTAATCAACATATAATAACCGTCAATTTGAAATTCAAAATTTGGTTAATCAAATGTCCAAAGCTCAAGAAATCAGCATTAATTACGGATTTGATTTGAAACAAATAGTCATCAAGAATTTTTTTTTTTTTTTTAATTTAACTTTAAATTTTATCATGAAAATAATGTTGGTGGAACTCTTATGTAATTGGAATGTAAAGATTAGGTAAAATGGTAATTTGATTGTAATTCTAGTTTTCATTTGATAATTTCAACGTATCACTAATTAACAACATCAAAAATAAAAACGTGAGCACTGACTATTTTTTAGGGAAACCGCTGATGGTCAATATCAGTGAATGTCAACAATGTAAAAGTGAGCAGTGGCTATTTTTTCCGATCAGTGGATACCAACCAGTTTTCGAAACACTGATGTTCGGTCAATCAGTGGTCAACATGGAGATTGAAGAAACACAGGTTGTGTATCCGCAGTGGAATACTTGAACAATCAAATGTTTGAACCAATTTCAAGAATACTATACCCAAACAATCAAGATGAGAAGCTTAATATTCATCAAAGTTTATATGAATTTTATTAGTATAAAGATGAAACAACTGTTCAATTAATAATACAGATCAAACCACTAAATTGAAGTGATAAATAGTGTTACATATAAACACAGTCTTTTAAATTACCATTTTGCATATTTTGAATTTCAAAATTACTGATATTGTCAGTAACTACTGACTTGATTTGAAAGCAAATGCCATAATGACTTTTTTAAATTTTATTTTAACTTTAATCAACATATAATAACCGTCAATTTGTAATTCAAAATTTGCTTAATCAAATGTCCAAAGCTCAAGAAATCAGCATTAATTACTGATTTGATTTGAAACAAATAGTCATCAAGAATTTATTTTTATTTTTTAATTTAACTTTAAATTTTATGATGAAAATAATGTTGGTGGAACTCTTATGTAATTGATTGTCAACAATGTAAAAGTGAACAGCGGCTATTTTTTCCGATCAGTGGATACCAACCAGTTTTCGAAACACTGATGTTCGGTCAATCAGTGGTCAACATGGAGATTGAAGAAACAGAGGTTGTATTTCAACAGTGGAATATTTTGAACAATCAAATGTTTGAACCAATTTCAAGAATACTATACCCAAACAATCAAGATGAGAAGCTTAATATTCATCAAAGTGTATATGAATTTTATTAGTATAAAGATTAAACAACTGTTCAATTAATAATACAGATCAAACCACTGAACTGATGTGATAAATAGTGTTACATATAAACAAAAGTACTAAACCCTGTTACATATAAACACTGATGCCATAAAAATGGTTTCATATAAAACACTGAGGTGATGACATCTAACAACCTAACAGTCTTTAAAACATTGATGCGGAAAACACTGTTATATATAAACAAAGTCTTTTAAATTACCATTTTACATATTTTGAATTTCAAAATTACTGATATTGTCAGTAACTACTGACTTGATTTGATAGCAAATGCCATAATGACTTTTTTAAATTTTATTTTAACTTTAATCAACATATAATAACTGTCAATTTGAAATACAAAATTTGCTTAATCAAATGTCAAAAGATCAAGAAATCAGCATTAAAATAGTGATTTGTTAGAAACAAATTGTCATCAAGAATTTTTCTTAATCTAACTTTAAATTTTTTGATGAGAATAAAGTTGGTGGATTTTTTCCGATCAGTGGATACCAACCAGTTTTCAAAACACTGATGTTTGGTCAATCAGTGGTCAACATGGAGATTGAAGAAACAGTGGTTGTATTTCAGCAGTGGAATATTTTGAACAATCAAATGTTTGAATCAATTTCAAGAATACTATACTCAAACAATCAAGATGAGGTGCTTAATATTCATCCAAGTGTATATGAATTTTATTAGTACAAAGATGAAACAACTGTTCAATTAATAGTACAGATCAAAACACTGAAGTGATAGTATAAATTCTGTTACATATAAACACTATTAACATAAACAAAGATAGAATAAACACTGTTAACATAAACAAACATAGAAGATGTTTTGTTGATGAGGAACCACTGTTGTTGGAGAGTGTTTCATTTATTATATATAATAGATATATCTAATGGCGTTAATGTCACGAACGTACCGTGTGTAACGAAGTAAAAAAATGTAATGTCACGTGCGTGCATCAGACGTTATTGTCATCATTGTACGTTGTAACCACAAATGCTTATATAGGTTACACTGAGTTTGATCGGATACATCAAACACGTGTTTTATATGGTCAACGCATCACATAATGTGTCATCCGCTATAAACAACTAAGGTGCCGCCGGCGTAGTGTGTTGTGTATCGCAGTTTTAACGTACCTGTCATTTTAAATTCACGTTTTGACATAAACTTTTTTCTCAAGTGAGTCAGGTAAAAATAATACATTTTATACTTATTTTATGTACGTTCGTAAACTGTATTCAAAAGCGAGTTGGGTCAAATATAATACGTTTTCATTCGATGGCGACGTAATTTTTTTTCAGTATAGAGTCGGGTTAAATATAAAGTATAAATACGGGTGACTTTAACTTTTGATGCCGCCGCAACGCACGGCGGGTCAAAATCCTAGTTACAAACCAAATTTAGTTTTTAAAAGAATTTAATTTGTGTAATATTATAAAAAGAAAACTTATTTTTAAAAACCCGGGCATTAATACCCGGACCCATACCCGGTTCCAAACCTGAGTACATTAGGATATGGTTTTTCTTCTCAATACACGTAACCGAACCCCACCCGGTTTCTCACAATACCCAGTTTTTCAATATCCGGTCATACCCGGAATCGGTTCTATGCCCGGAACTGGGTATTATGAAAAACCTGATTTGTGCACCTCTACCTAGGGGTGAGCAATAATCGAACCGTTAACTGAAACTGAACCAAAAACCGATAAAACCAAACCGAAATTAACTGAAATCGAATTAACCGAAAATCGGTTATCATATTTTTTTTGTATCATCGGTTAACCGAAATTAATCGAACCGAACCAAATCATTTAAATCTTCATATATTTATAGCTTTTATACCTCCATTTCTCGTTTTATACTTCCATTATACCTCCACTTTATTTATTTATACATCAAATCATGTATTTTTAATGTTTGGTTTGGTCATTAACCAAAATTAACCGAACCGAACTGAAAACCGAAAAGCTAACCGAAGAAACCTAACAGATTAACCAATGAATTCAGTTATGGTTACGGATAATTAGGGGTGTTCAAAACCGGATATCCGAAATTTCGGATACGGATTCGGATAGTGAATCGGATATCCGAAAATCCAACTTTTTATTTAATTTTTATTTTTTTATTATTTTTTTCATATTCGGAAACGGATATTTTGGATAGTTTTGGATATCCGAATATAAGTTTTCAGATATTTCAGATATTTTTCGGATATTACGGATATTTTCGGATACTTCGGATATCCGAAAAAAATGAAAATTAATTGGAAGTCCAAAATGGGCCTTTGGGCTATGTCAAACCAAAAACATAAAAGTTTATTTGGGCTCAACCAGGCCTACAAAATAACCTTTACGTATATAAACCCTAACCCTTCGTCGATTCATCGTAGCTAGGGTTTCAAACTTTAACGCCGAATTTCATCCAGTTTGATTCAATGGGTAAGCTTTCAGTTCTTCATGTTTCAATCATCTTCTCTATTGTTCTTCGATCATTTCGTTTACATTTAGCCATTTGTTCATCATATTTTACCGTAATTTACAGCTCGAATCAAGGTTCATGAGCTCAGAAACAAATCGAAGGCTGATTTGTTCGCTCAATTGAAAGATCTGAAGGCTGAACTTGCTCTTCTTCGTGTTGCGAAAGTTACCGGTGGTGCTCCTAACAAGCTTTCCAAGATGTAACGATCTCTTTCTACGTATATGTTTATGTTTAATCGTGTATTTAGTTATTAAACTTATTATAAGATATACAATACTTTTTGCTTACTAGAAGATATACTTGATAGAAATTAGCAGATTGAGTGTTTGTTCTTACGGTTTTGAAGTCATTTTTTTGAATTATTCGTATTATTTGCTTATTGTTTGGTTTGATTTTAGCTGTATAACCTATTAAAGGATGCACAATGCTGTTGATTTTGTTAACGTTATTGGATAATAGTTTGCAGACTGTGTTCATGTTTTTGAGTTTTGAAGTTTTTTTTATTGTTATTTGTACTTTTTGCTTACATTTTGTTTGATTATTTAGTTGTAAAACCAAGTAGGTGATACCGAATGGAATGCTGTTCCTTGATTTTGAAGTTGATTGAAGTTTGCAGATTGAGCTATTGCTTATTTGGTTTTGAAGTTATGTTTTTGATCATTTGTGTTATCAATTCATCATTTGTTTTGATTTTAAATTGTAAAAGTCATAAATGATAAGCAATGATGTTGCTCTTTTTTGTTAATGGATGAAAGTTTTGAGAATAAGTTTTTGCTCTCGCGTGTTTAAAGTTATTTTTTATTCTTGGTATTTTCTGTTTATTGTTTGGTTTGATTTTTAGTTGTAAAAGCTATTCATTGATACGCCATGCTGTTTCTCGTATTTTCGTTACTTGTTAGAAGTTTGCATTTTGAGTTTTTTTACGGATTTGAAGTTATTATTTTTTTAAATATTTGTATTTTCTGTTTATTGTTTGGTTTGAATTAGTTGTAAAGTTTATTATATGATACACATTGCTGTTGCTTTTATTTTTTCATTACTGCATAGAAATTTTCAGGTTGAGTTCATGCTCTTACGCTTCGAGTATATTCATCTTTTGTTATTTGTATTTTCTGTTTATTGTTTGGTATTATTTTTAGTTTTGAAACTCAAAATTTGATACACAATGCTGTTGCTTTTTTATTGGTTATTGGATAGAAGTTTGCAGATTGAGTTCTTGTTCTTATGGTTTCAAAGTTAATTTTTAAATTATTTGTAATTTTAATGTTTGCAGCAAGGTGGTGAGAACCGGAATCGCTCAAGTGTTGACCGTGATTTCACAGACCCAGAAGGCTGCTCTTAGGGAGGCTTACAAGAACAAGAAGTACTTGCCTCTTGATTTACGTCCAAAGAAAACCCGAGCCATTCGTAGACGTCTAACCAAGCATCAGGTACCGCTGCGTTTATCTCCGGTTATTGCAAAAAATTTTGCAAGTACATCATAAAATTGATAGATTAATAGTTGCATCATGTTCATCGTTGTGATAGATTGTCTCACCATGTTTATATTTACTTTAAAGATTTATGTGGTGTCATATTGGTATTATACATCGTAACGAATGGTGGGTGTGAACGAGTCAAGCGCACTCGAGTTCTATTTTTTTAGGTTTATGGTGGGTTTGATTCATGATATTTTAGTGCGTTAGCTCAAGTAGCTCACAAACGACTTGACTTCTTTGTACATAAATTAGAATGCCAGAGTTGTAATTAGGCTTGTACAAAAAACCGGGTTTAGGAATGATACAGAAAAAAGCGAAACTGGTTCTTAAAAAACCGGTTCGGGCTTAACCGACTTGACGGTTTTAGACACCTGTTTGCTACATTTATAACCGGTTAAAAAGCCGAATTAGTTATAAAAAACCGATTTTTTTTGCCCAAGCCGGTTAAAAACCGAACTGGTCAGTACCAGTTCGGGTTCTCGTATCAAACTTGTTTTTTGTGCCTTAAAAACCAAAACCGGTTAAAAAAACTGACCGTTTAAAAAAACCTATTTCTAGACCTCTAGTTGTAATAGTGTATGGTTTACGCCCCAAAGAATAGGTATCCATTTGATTTACATGATTTGTTGTGTGTATGTTCTATTTATTCAAGTTGTGGATTTTTCAATCATATAAGTTTATTTTTAATGTAGGCTTCGTTGAAGACAGAAAGAGAGAAGAAGAAAGAGAAGTACTTTCCATTGAGAAAGTATGCTATCAAGGCATAAGATGAAAGCTTTTTAAGGAGAGTTTTCGGTTTTGGACTTAAATTTTTATCAGAAATATGTATTTGTTAGTTTGGTTGCACTGATTTACAAGACTTTTGGCATTCAACTTTTGCTTTTTTATGTTTTGACTGGTTTTTCTTGAAGACAATTACAGTTTTCTAACTTTGGTTAATAGGGGCAAATTGACTCTTTTAACTATTTTTTCACTTTCTTCATTAAGACCACCTGTAGTGGGCGTCTTCTCCCCCCAAACATGCCCAAAAAAGCCACCGCTCCCACCTCCGCCGGCGTGTTTTCGCCAAAAAACCTCCCTGGCGTGTTTTGAGTCGCACTTGCCAATAGCGTTTAATCTTGCTTTTTTTAGTCCAATGGTTTTTTTTGTTGGTTTTTTATTTTTATTTAATTTTTTACACCCTTTAATATAATGCTCACATCCTCACTGCACTCATTTTAGAAAAAACGCCCAATAATGCCTCTTGCTGACTGTACTGTCATATGACGGAAAACGCTCAAGGGTGGGAGCATTATTCACTCTTACCACTACGCATGGTGTAACAACCCAATCCTAGTCCCCCCTTTTTAATTTAAAATTTCAAGATCTCCCACTTAGGGATGACAATCAAACCTGAACCCGCTGGGTAAACCTGAAACCCGAGACATTTGGGACAGGTTTGGGATCAGTTAATCGGATTTGGGACGGGTTTGAGAATAGTTTTTATTTTTTCACGGGATTGGGACGGGTTTGGGATTTAGTGATATACCCGTTTACCCGACCCAATTACCCGATAAAGTGTACCTGTTTACCCGATTGTATACCCGATATAATTTTTTTTATATTATTAGATATGTATATATATGATACATCCATTTTTTACACATATAGGTATTCTATTCCGTATACATTGTAGTTATTTGATATATATTTTTATAATGATAATACAAAATGTAACCGATTAGTAGTTACCCGATAAATACCCAATGGGTTTTGAGATGAGTATACCCAACGAGTAATCTTTTTAAATTAACGGGTATACCCGATACCCGATGGGTATTTACCCGCTAGAAACCCGACGGGTTTTGGGACAAACTTATCTAACCGGGTTTGGAATTACCTAAACATGTCCCAAACCCGACCCATTGCCATCCCTACTCCCACTGGGGTACCCGTTTAACGCTCATTAGCACAAACAGCGGGTGGGGTCCACTACCCTCTACCAATCAATAACATGCTCTCACACACATTTATTTATTTATTTAATTTTTTAGTTAAACCAGAACACGCTTACTAAATAATAGATTAGTTAAAACCCACTACCTACGTGACATATGTCATTACACTTTTTTGTTAAACCAAAACATATAATCTAATAACCTTTTGTATTTTGTCATAGTTTGGTTTTTCAATAAATTGACTAAAGGGGTGTTTGGTGTTGCGTTTTCAAAATAGATTATGCGTTTTCAAAATAGATCTTGCCTTTTCAAAACTGTGTTTTGAAAAAGCATGTAGGTACATATTTTTCCAAAATGGCGTTTTGGAGGCAGATAATCACTTTTTCATCCAAACACTTTTTTAGATTATTTATGTTTTACAAACGCAATAATCAAATAATCACTTTAAAACGTAATCCCTGACACCCTCTAAATCCTTGAAGTCCATAACTTCAATATCAACATAAACAATGGTCCTTAATACACCCAATGAATACGTAAAGGCATTTCTAAGAAAAATACCATTATACTCCATGGTAAAGATATTGTAACTTAAAGATGAACTCATTAATGAATCAAGGGTTAATGGATTTAAACACCCCCCAACTATGGCCATTTTGCCGATGGCACTCTCAACTTTCACTTTGGCTCAGACCACTCCCAACTTAACACATCGATTGTCATAGCACCCCTTCGTTAAATATTCACTAACCAGGTTACTAAAATTAGCCTATGTGGCAATTTAATCTGATGTGGCATTCATACGTGTCATACATTAACTGATGTGGATAATCCCTCATTCGTGAAGTTTATAATCCCCAAAACACACCATCACTTCACTCAAACCAAGATAAGAACATATCAGAAGCTCTCAAGTTCATCAATGGCGATCAAACCCTAATCGATCAGAGGTACGCTTTCTCTCAATATATTGGTATTGTTCACTGATTGCACTGATGGAGATTATCGATGTGATGCTATGGTATGGTGGAACATTGGATTTTAGTTTTGATCAACCTCAATATATTGGAGGTGAATCAAAGTTGATACGTATGGATGTTGATCACATTGCATACTTTGAGTTGTTAGAGTATGCAATGGATTCTGGGTGTTATGAAAGTAGGGATTTTTACATGTATGGATTAAATGCTGATACTGGTGAATTCAAGTTTTTTGGGGATGATAATGATGTTATGGAGATTGCATTAAAGGCTCTAACATGGTCTGAACCATTCATGGAGGTCTTTATTCAAGTCGCTCCAATTAGCCATGAACAAGAAGTCCAATTCATGTCCCAGCCCAGTAAACCCAAAGCCCAATCTTATTCACCACCCAGTAAACCACAAGCCCAATCCAGTTCCCAACCCATTAAACGAAGAGGCCGGCCCAAAAAACTTGTAACCCAATCAAAAAAGAAAGTAGTCCATGTCAGTAGAGTGAGTAGGGCATCTGACAAAAGTGGTAACCCTCCTGTACTTGAAGTCCCTAGATCTGAATCCACTGCCTCAGGAAAGGAGGCTGTTGCTGATAAACCAGTTGGTTTGAATAGTCAGCCTAGTGTACAAGAGGCTACATGGGCATTTGATTTGGATGAGGAGTCTATTGTTCAAGAGGGTGTATCGAAAGAAACAGATGGTTTGCAAAAGAAGCCTATTGGAGAAGAGGTTTTAGTGGAATAAAGGAGTGGTTTTGATAAGCAGTGTGCAGATGAAGATGACAGTGAAGACAGTGACTATAAAGCTGACTTAAATGGGACAGAAGAGTCAAGTTCAGATGAAGATGAAGGTTTTCTTGATGATAGTAATGAAGATGAGGTTCATGATGAAATAGCTTTCTCAGATTCAGACAGAGAAGATGCTGAATGGATACAGTCACAAGATGCCATTAAACGAGCTAATAAGGATGAACTTGAAGCTAAAAAGAAGTTAGTTGAACAGTGTACTAAACCTTATGAAAAAGAAGGTAAGTTGAGTGAGTCTAATGATGCAGGGTGTGCACATGTAGAGGGTTACAGTAGTTACGAGGAATCTGATGGTGATGTTGCTACTCCTGGTGAGAGCGAGGATGATGATATAAGAGGTAAGAAGTACAAAGAAACTGCTCCAAGTGTAAATGAACACACCAACTGGAAAAAGTTTACATGGAAAGTTGGAATAAGGTTTGCATCAAGGGATCGTTTTAAGGAGGCAGTGAGAAGGTATGCTGTGACTAACGGAAGGAATCTGATCATTGCAAAGAGTGATAATAAGGAAGAATGTCGTTTAGTTGTGAAGTGTGTACCAGGGTGTCCCTTCTATCTATATTGTTCACTAAACAAAGCCAAAGAGTGTTACATGATTAAAAGTGTGAAGAACAAACACAACTGCCAGAGAAACATGATCAAGAATAGACAGCTAACTGCCAAGTTCTTAGGGGATGAGTTCCTTCCTTTGTTTAAGGCCAAGCCAAATTGGTCTGCTAAGGAGATTCAAGCAGCAGTTAAACAGAAGTTTAAGGTAATTATAACTAAGTGGTTAGCTTACAAGGCTAAATTAAGTGCACATAAGAAGCTTCATGGTTCAATGAGAGATCATTACAGTAAAATTGGTTCTTACTTGGAAGTTCTAAAGAAAGCAAATCCATCATCAACCTTTAGGTTAGAAACTGCTCCACCAAGTTTCATTAACCTAGATCCAGAGGCCACATGTGAAACATTCTTTAGACTGTTTGTTTGGATATGTTGACTAATCTGGTAATATCAATACATGTGCAGATATATACAATCAAGGAGTAGGATTTTGCATTAAATTCCATCAAAAGTGTACAATTACAACAAGAACACAGTTCATACTACCTAAACATATACAACACTATGCTAATGCAAATAAACAAGGTTAACACATATTGCTTGTTCCATTTCGACTCTGTTCCAGATATCTTTGCTTTCAACCACCTATTCTCTTCTACTAAGACCATGTTTTCATATTTCAGGTCTTCTGAACTGAACCTGCACTGGGATGCATGTTGGTTGAACATTTTGTCGACATCTTCTTTCCATAAGAAGAACTTGCAGTCTGATCTCTGCAAAAGCCAACAACACCTCTGTTAATCAATCAATTCAATTCAAGAAAAATACTTGGAGTTAAGGTGGAACATACCGGCCAATGAGAGCATCCATAGAATTGTTGACCTTGCCGCACACTTTTCCGTCCAACAACTAGAACAACTGCTACAACATCATGATGGCAGTACACATTACCCTCCAAATCAACCGTAAACAATTTAGGGTTTCTGGATACTGTGGATGAAGACGTAGAAGAGGAGCTCATTTTGATTCAAGATTAGGGCTTGTTCTTCACGGAAATCGACCGGATCGTATGTTGATGGTGGATTTGCTCCAAGGTGCGTCTGATTTGCTCTATGAGTTAGGATTAGGGTTTACAGAATGAGTTTGTTAGTGACTGGGGGTTTTAAAGAAGGTGAATGAGTATACTTGACACGTATGAATGCCACATCAGATTAAATTGCCACATAGGCTAATTTTAGTAACCTGGTTAGTGAATATTTAACGAAGGGGTGCCATGACAATCGATGTGTTAAGTTGGGAGTGGTCTGAGCCAAAGTGAAAGTTGAGAGTGCCATCGGCCAAATGGCCATAGTTGGGGGTGTTTAAATCCATTAACCCATGAATCAAATATTGCAACTTAATTTTAACCACGCATTTGTGTAGTGAATGAATTGATGATGAATCATAGATTCTTGAAGTCATGGTCGTATTTTTAATCCTTTTTATTATCATTTGTAACATGATAATATATTTACTAGATTAGAACATATTATGAAACTAGATGATTTTTCCTTTGTACAAAAGTTTTGAGTTACTTTAGTATAATAAAACTGTAAAACACTTCAATAACTTCGTTTCTTTGAGTAAATATTCGCCGCAAGTTGATATATATCACACAACAATGAAGAAAAATGGGTACACTATCATTTACACTTTTATGACTCGAGCATTGGTGATCCTAGTTAGGCTAGAGGGTGTGGGATAACCCCCTTGGGGCTTTATAAGGACACCTCAGCACCACGTAGGCGCCACATCAGCTACTTCAGCTTTATAACCCCCCCTTTAACATGGAGGGTGTGGTGATAACCCCTAGGGGCGCTATAGAGGAAAAAAAAAAAAAAAAATTGATTGGTGCAAACAAGTGGGCCCCACCTGATACCCCCTTCTCCTCTCGTTACCATGTTGGCGAGTGAAGTATGACGCCCCAACTTAATATGGTGGGTGTGGGTGTATAGCGCCCGGGGCGCTATAGGCAGTGACGTGGCGAGGGTGGCGCCCCCCACACCCTCCGGCCTTACAACAACAACGGCCTTTTCAACCCACTCGAAAGTCTCAACTTCGTGTGTTTTCATGGAATCTATGACAGCCACACCGCGTTGGTTTAGGTACACAAATTGCTGGTCTTTCGTAGGCTAGAATTTTGATCCGTTAGCGTTGATAAATTATGGCCATTACGTAAAACAGACCTTTTAGCAGCCATAATCATAGTACCAAATTTGTGGCTAAAATTTGAGGTTTGTATTTTCCTGATTGTGATGTGTGGGTTGGGTACTACATTTCTGTTTAGACAATAGACCAGATTGTGGTGGGTATATTAATTGAAAGATTGATTTCAAAATGTACTTTTTCACACCCTTATTTAAGGGGGTGATAAATCCCGCCTCCAAGCCCAGTTGGGTATCCCCACTTGGGTTAAGTTGGGCCGGCTTCCTCCTTGGAGGTCGCCGGTTCGACTCCCGGCTGCGGCATACGGGGGTGGGAGTCCCAATGATGGATCGTATCCTACCGAGGCATGGTGCGGTCCTGAGGGCAACCCGGTTTTACCCAGCTGTTACCCCAGCGAGTCTCTCGTGTGGGGGACGTATGGTTTCCGGGCGGAAGTCAGCTTGTTGAAACGGCCGGGGCCCGATAGAACATCGCGTCCGGAAGTGCGGGGCTGACGGGGAATGTCTTTGACATGACCCCGGAGACCAATTCGGTCTTGTACAAAGTGAAAGTCTCCTTCCAAAAAAAAAATTTAAGGGGGGTGATAAAGACACTATCTTGACATAGAAGTCTTGATTTCTAAAGTAGACCGGAGCAAAAGTTAAACCCGTTGAAAATACGACTGGAATTTGGGTATGAGACCGGATATGAGGTTAATTACAAAATTGTTTGTGGGTTTGGAATATATATGGTGTTAGGTAATATCAGCTTAATTATCTAAACTCAATTACCCACATCAAAACTGAATATATAATATATTATATAATCTTATAAAACTAATAAATGGTATTTTAACCTTGTTAGGAGCTATAAAATATTATAATTATGGAATTGTTAGAAGTATGTTTGAGCCTTTTATATTCCAATTCGTTTTTATTGGTGAGTTTAAGATTGGGTTTCGAGTGATGGTACCCCAATGGATTTTTAAGCACATAAGATCACAAACATGTATACCCAATATCTGTAGCCCATAGGTATACGTGCAATCCCTATGAGTAACGAGCGATGCACAACTGGCTCTATGATATGGGTATAAGATATGGTATTCTAATCGGGTAAGATAACAATACTAGTCCTGTTATAATCCCTACAAGGGCATAACTACCTACATAAATTGGTGTTTGGATTATAAAAGTGTAAGCGCTTTAAAAATATATAACGAATCATATAGTTGAGTTTATGCCTACGAGTTTGACAAACCATGCCTATTTTCGTAAATGATACTAAAAAAGTCACATGTGGATGAAAGTTAGCTGGCTGGTTAACGTTAGCCATGGGTGATTATTTCTATTTAAATTTCTATAAGTGAGACATATGTGGTGATCTAGTTAATTCATATCATATCATACATATCACATCTAATTACTTGAAAAAAATACACTTTAATGTCTTAAATTTCTATAAGCGTGACACGTGTCATGATCTGATTCGTTCAATCTTATATCACATATAATTATTTAGAAATACACTTTAATCACTTTTCCCTTTAGGTCCACATCCATGCCTTTTTCCCTCCTTATTTAAAGTCTAACTCAAACCCACATCTCTTAACTCAAAACTACACAACTATTAAGGGTTCATCTATTATCTTTGCATCAATGGCAATCTCCCAAACTTCAAACAAACTCATTCTAAAACCAATTAACCTAATCAATCTCTTCACCTTCACCACCACCACCACCGCGACTTCCTTCGCGTCTCCTCCATCATCCAAGTGCATGATGGAAGAAAACATCAAAACCGCAGAGACAATCATCCACAAATGGAATATCGACCGCCATTCTCACTCGAAATTCGTCTCCATCTTCCATGAAAACAACAAAGAGGCCAAAGTTTTCATCGACTGCGTCAAACGACTACACAGGGCGATGCTTTTCCTCGCATCACACGATTCGAAATCAGATAACCTCACCGTCGCTCAACGATTGATGCAAATCGCAATGAAACGGCTCCAGAAAGAGTTTCATCTTATCTTAACAGATAATCATCAACACTTGGAGCCTAAATCGGTTGCAATCTTGTCACCATCCATCATTGGTACAGAAGAACAACAAAAAATGCATGTCTCACTTTCTGCTGGTAAACAACCGTCCACGATTGCTATTTCAAATATCCAGTTAATCGCTGATGCGATGATCTGTTGCGGTTACAGCAAAGAATGTATCAGCATGTACAAAATCGTACGAAAATCAACAATCAACGAAGCTCTATTTCATCTCGGAATCCAGCCTTACACTCAATCTCACATTAAAACGATGACAAACGCTTCACATTTCGATAATCATGTCAAAATCTGGTTGAATGCCGTTCAAATCGCAGTGAAAACACTCTTCAACAGCGAGAAGTTTCTCTGCGATCATGTTTTCGCTTCACACGCAGCAATCAGAGATTTGTGCTTCGAGAAATCAACGAAAGAAGGAGCGTTAAATCTGTTCATGTTTCCTGAACTCCTCGCTACACGATGCAACAAACTGAAATCCGACACAGTTTTCGTGTTGATCGACTTGTACAATTCGATCTCAGATCTCTGGCCAGAAATCGAATCAATCTTCTCGAACGAATCTGTTTCGTCGGTGAAGATTCAAGCACTTTCGTCTCTTCACATGCTTAGCAACTCAATCAGAACGTTCATCGACAATTTTCAGTCGTCAATTCAAAAGAATTCATCTAAACTAACAGTCTCTGGTGGTGGAATTCATCCTTTGAATAATTCAGTCATGACATACTTATCATCTCTGGCTGATTACGGTACCGATGACTTGCAGTGCAAGCAACACTCATTGTTTGTTACATCATACTTAGACAGCCTGAACACAGACGAAACATCTCATGTGGCGGTTTCCGCCACGTTTGAATGCATCATCCTTATGCTCCTCTGCAAACTGGACATGAAATCTAAGTTCCATAACTACGCGGCGTTATCGTATCTCTTCCTTGCAAACAACCTTCATTTCATCATCGAAAAGGTGCGAGTAACGAATCTGAAGTTTATTCTAGGAGACGAATGGATAGCGAAACATGAGAAGAAGTTGAAGGAGTATGTGTCAAGTTACCAATTAATGTCATGGAATAAGGTGTTTTTATGTTTGCCGGAGAATGCAATGGTATCGCCGGAGAAGGTGAGGGATTGCTTTAGGAGGTTATGCTCTACTTTTGAAGAGGTGTATGCGAAGCAAACGTCGTGGATTGTGGTCGACGAGAAGATGCGCGAGAAGATGAAGGCGTCTATAGCAAACAAGTTGGTTCCGGCTTATGGTGCATTTTACGCGAAACATTTGATGACTTTAAGTGGAGACGAGGAGTGTATGAGAATGTTAACTAGGCTTTCGCCGGATAACATGGAAAAATACTTGTCCGGGCTGTTCCTGGGAACATCTACGATTTTAAGATGCTCGCAGTTGCCTCACGCTTCCAGGATTGTCAATATAACGAGATTCCTGTCTCTTTCGGTGATGCAAGAAAATACAGTAACGCGTTGGTGGCTAAACGTACCTCATATAAGAGGGGTATTACTTTCTTGATGGCGGAAGACTCACCAAGTGTGTGAGAGACTGAGAGGGGTACCTCTAGCAACACCCTAATTTGGTTTCGCATTTACTTACATTTTTAGATAAATTTTAATAAATTACAAATGTATACAAATAAGGTGGAAATATTAAGAGTAACATATAAATGATATAATTGTGATGCCACTATTTAGGTGTTTGTTTTAACTCATACAGAGATTTGATTACTTTACAAACCTTATGATCTTGTCCATGCATAATGAAACCCTTAGGTTGTTTCACGTAAACTTCCTCTTCAATCAGTGGCGGCGGAGCTTGACAAAAAGTTCTGAGGGAGCGGAAAGTCATGGGACCCAATACTGTATAAATATTTAGGCAAAATAATTGGGTGGACAATCCTATATAATTAAAATTTTCGGACGAAAAATAGATACACTTCTAACCGAAACATTGGGGGAGGGGGCACCCCCACTTCACACTAAGCTACGCCCCTGTCTTCTATATTATCATTCAAGAATATTGTTTTGACACACATTAATGAATTACATTAGGGGAGGGGGGGGGGGGGGGCACCCCCACTTCCACTGTTGCGATGCGAGTCAGAACCGCGTCGGTTTAGGTACACAAATTGTTGGTCCTTCGCAGGTTAGAATTTTGATCAGCTAGTGTTGATAAATTCTAGCCATTGGGTATAACAGACCTTTTAGCAGTCATAATCATGGTACCAAATTTGTGGCTAAAATTTGAAGTTTGTATTTTCCAGATTGTGATGTATGGGTTGGGTACTACATTTCTGTTTAGACAATATACTAGATTGTGCTGGGTATATTAATTGGAGTATTAAATCCAAAATGTACCTTTTCCACACCCCTATTACACCATGTGTAGTGAACAACGTAGTAAAAAACTACAGCTCTTTGTATCTGGTAAATGTTACTTACAAACTACAAAGCATAAGGAAACCTCTAGTTACATAGAAATGCAGAATAAACACTTAATTATCTTTAACTTTTTTTTTTGGTCGGCTAGAGCGACTGGTTCCTAAGACAACACACACAAGCCGCCCCGTTCGATCCGTAGCGGGCCCGAAAGAGGCAACCGCTTGCCAGGAGTTACCCAACTGCCCAAAAGAGTCAAACACGGGACCAACCTGGGCAGGAACCCCACAAATTGGGTAAACCTTCCCACCTCCGACCAGTTGGACTGGCCATCATTAGCTTAACTGATCTTTAACTAACTTGTTGAATAGCTCAATAGCCCATGAACCTATGTTGTCATCTCACTAGGGTCAGGACCGGCTCAATGCATTAAAATATAAACAACACGTTTATAAAGTTTTAGGTCCGTAAAGTCTTTTTTGGCCTTTTTAAGTGTAGGGGCCATATTCTTGGCGCTTGCGCACAGAAAGTAACTATCAACGTACTATTTTACAGACTTGAGAGGTGAGAATATAATCGAACTTCGACTTCATAAACAAGTAAGCGTTTTAGAAGCATATGAAATGACACCTCGCGAAAGCATGAACACGCAACACTTGTAGAAGGGTGATTTTCAATATTGGTTATCCAACTTGTACAAGAGTAACCTTCAATAACATAAGCTAAACCATAACTTACTATTTCCTTAAGTACTTCAATGGTATCTTTATTGTCTCTCACCGGTAATCAATCAACATTAAGTGTGTTTGGTTCTCTCACAGGATACCTATGAATCAGTCAGCAAGCCTTTTACCCATTAAGTTTCAAAATGATGCCTGAATCAGTCAGCAAGCCTTTTACCCATTGGTGTTTTGACTCGATTAGTGAATAAACAGAAAAAACAAGCAAGAATGAGATCGTATCATCAAACGACAACAGAAGAAAAGAATCGCCTTAAAATACCATCATTGCATTCACTAGTTTCACATAAAGATAAATACTATTAAGTGAATTGTTTATTAACTTTGCTGAAACTTTATAACTATAGTTCATATTTATCATCAACAATTAACATTGTTCAGCTGGTCTTGGAACAGATTGCCAACCAGTGCAGATTTGGAGAATGTGTTTTAACGAATCGGAAGCAGGTTCGGTTGTCCAGTTTTGGTAAAACTCACTAGGATGAAACATGTGTTCTACATTGGCTTCTTTCGATGGACACTGTTGAGCTCCGTTTAAGAGCAAGTCCCCTTCAGATACTATCAATCCTGATCTAGCTTCTTCCTTATCCGCTGCCTATAAAAAGTACAACCGAAGTCACGGTTGTTAAATATGAACACATGTAAATAGATATAACAGATATATAAAGTTAGGTGCAAAAGTTGAATGAAGTTACCTTTTCAATATAAAACTCGAAAGCCTTTTTCTTCTGTCCTGCTTCGTAGATGTTGCATTGAGAGTATATCTGAAGAAAACAAAATAACGAGTAACATATTGAAACTAAAACAATTGCTTGTTGGATATAGAGCCGAGTTAACTGCCATATACGTCCCTGTGGTTTGTCCACTTATGCTATTTCAGGCCAAATTTTAAAATTGTATCATTTTCCTCCCTGACATTCTCGCATTCTCGAAACGTGACATTTTAGTCCAAAAAACTAACCCCGATTAAAAAACTCAGGGGTAAAATGGTCATTTTACATAGATTTTTTATTTTTCGTTTTTTAAATATCTTTTTATTGTTATTATTAGAGCTGTAAACTACTCTCTTGACCTTGCAGACCCGACTTTGTAAGAAAACAGTTATGGCCCATAACTTATGGGTGACAGTTCTTTATTGTTGTCTAGTTTTCTTTTCATACAATGGTTTCGTAACTCCAGTGTGTCAATGCTAGTTCAACATTCATGAATATACTGAGTTCAAGTTTGTCAATCCTAACATAGATCATCTTACTCGAAAAAAATAGTTAGTAAATTACACGGATGGTCCCTGTTGTTAACCAAAATTTTGGATTTGGTCCATAACTTTTCAAAAGTACACGGATAGTCCCTATGGTTTGCACTTTGTAACACATTTAGTCCCCAGCTAACAAATCTAAAGGTTATGGACTAAATGCATTAAAAAGTGCAAACCACAGGGACCATCCGTGTACTTTTGGCAAAAGTTGAGAACTAAATGCGTTACAAAGTGCAAACCAAAGGGACCATTCGTGTAGTTTTGGAAAGCTATGGACCCAAATCCAAAATTTTGGTTAACCACAAGGACCATATCCGTGTACTTTACTCAAATAGTTATTACTGGCATAATACAACCAGAGTAACATTTACCTGTGCTTCAACGCTAGCACATATAGCGTATACTTCCCAGTTTCTGGTGTAATTGTTATAAAGATGAACCTTCCCAAATCGAAGACGAGGGTGTCTTTGCCGGGTCCCGTCAAAAAACAATGATGAACGGTCACTCTAATACATCTATCACCAATATGAGTCGGATCAGCTCCAATAAGCATCGTCTTATCATGCAATGAAAAGTAACATCTGCAAGCAAGAATTACGGAAATTATAATGCCAGTGTGTTGTCAAGTTATCCAACAATATTTCATCAGAAAGCTTACAAAAAAAGAGTAAAATGCCATTTTCGTCCCTGAGGTTTGGCCAGTTTTGCGACTTTCGTCCAAAGGTTTGTTTTTCCGCATCTGGATCCAAAAGGTTTGAAATCTTGCCATTTTTATCCAACTCGTTAACTCCATCCATTTTTAACGTTAAGTCATGGGTATTTTCGTCTTTTTAGACATTTTCTTGTGATGATTAAAGGGTTTGGGTGGGGAGAAAGTCAACAGAGTAAAATGTCTAAAAAGACGGAAATACCCCTCATTTAACGAAGAAAAATGGATAGAGTTAACGAGTCGGATGAAAATGGCAAGATTTCAAACCTTTTGGATGCAGATGTGGAAAAACAAACCTTTGGACGAAAGTCGCAAAACTGGCCAAACCTTAGGGACGGAAATGACATTTTACTCAAAAAAAAAAAAAAAAAAAAAAAACTCAGCCTAACCTAGAAATTGTAATATCTGTGCTTTGTCTAGTTATGTCTATAAGTCCATCATCGTAGTCACGCAGGCTGCAACGATCAATCCAAATGTGTTTTGAATTCGGTTTAATCTGAATACCATCAACATCATGTCCTCTACCGCCTTCAAACTCAAGGTTGCATATAATAATATTTTCACATTCCTTTAACCTTAAACCTTTTCCGGTAAGTTTTATACGCTGGCCACGGCCATCGATGGTTTTATGCGATGAAACGTTCAAGTAGGACGACAGATGAATAGTGCCGGATATTTCAAACACTATCCACAATGGTTCTTTCTTACGACATGCTTCACGAAGCGATCCTGGCCCTTCATCTGCAAAGACATTGCTACAACTTAAAGTTATTTGAACATCTTCACAACTCTAATAATGGATAGAAAATCTGAAATTACACTCATCAATACCACATAGAATTGATGATAGACATAAAAGCTAGATTATTATACAATAAACATTACCACATGTTTACTTAAATTCAAATAGCTAGAAAATTTTAAACCTTCACAAAAACAGGCTTAAATTATTACCACATGTTTCTGTAGTGTTACTGCAAGCCCCATGAAATTACAGTAATGTTTCTTTCCCAAGAATCATTTGGAAGCTTTTAAAGACCGCCAATATACAAACACCACTATCACACCATCCAGACAACACTGATGTGTCATATAACTCATATGGGACGTATGATAGGGCTAAAAGTGGTCAAAACAGGCCGTCAGATAGTATACAGGCCGTATGATACGGCAAAAATTAATCACATCATACGTGCCTTAGACCAAGCGTACTGGGCGGTATCTCCCCCCAAACACGCCGATAAACGCCACCGCCACAGCCCCCGCTGGCGTGTTTGGGCGTTTTCTTTCAAAAAATCACCGGCAACGTGTTTTAAATCACGCTGAAATGGCTGGAGGGTTTGATATTTTGACCAATGACTGTGCTATTTGTTCTTTGTTTGGCCAATAACAAATTTTAATACATCCCCACTACACCCATTATAGAAAACGCCCCATAATGCCCCATTGCTGACTGGGCTGCCACATGGCGCAAAACGCCCAATGGTGGGGTGTTAACCACTACACATGGTCTTATGACATGGCCAAAAAAAGGTCATAGGGCTGTATGGGATTGTCAGTGGTCACATCAGTCATTTATTTGTCAGTCAAAATATCATATTGGCCGTATGATTTGGCTCTCGTACAGCCAGTTAGATAGTCATACGGGCCGTATGATGCTGCAAAAAATGATCATATTGGTTGTATGAGATCCAGATCATACAGCCGGTACGATGTTTTGATTGACAAAGAAATGACTGATGTAACCACTGACAAACCCATACAGCCGTATGACCTTTTTTTGCCATATCATACGACACGTATGATATGACAGGTTGGCTAGCGTACATACCACATTTTTTTGCCATCTCTTTACCTACACGCCTTTTAAAACACTGCTTATTCAATATTTCAATAATTGTTAATTATATTATTAATAAAATTAATTAAAGTCTACAAGATTCTCTTCTTGTCTTATTAATATAGCCATGAAAATCCGGGGCTGTTTGGTAGCCTCTGAATGGTCATTAAGAGGCTACCTCTTAATGAAACCATTAAGAATTTTACCAATGAGAAGGTAGAAGAATGTGACATGTGATGATTTACCATTCAGAGGTTACCTCTTAACCATTCAGACTTGAGGTTACCTCTTATTCATTCAGAGGTTTTAAACCATTAAGAGGTAGCATCTGAATGGTCATTAAGAGGCTACCAAACAGCCCCCCACCCTTTGAACAGTGTCTTGCAAAAAATAAGAAAATAATGTACATTAAAAATACTTGGCAAATTGGAAATAAATAATCCCAACTCACTGTTATTGGCCAATAATAATCCCAACTCATTTAATCACCAATAATAATCCGAACTATTCACTTTTGTTTGTAAAATACTCTCACGTTAAAAAAACACTAACTAGGTTATAATATTGCTGACGTGGCTTAACATGTGTGGACTGACGTGGCTGGTTAACATCTTACATGTGTATAAAATGATTATCAGCCTCATTTGCACACACAATCGCACTCTCCTTCAAAACCCTAATTCTACAAATTGGGAAAATTCAGTCGATTGTGTGTGCAAATGAGGCTGATAATTATTTTATACACAGGTAAGATGTTAATCAGCCACGTCAGTCCACACATGTTAAGCCACATCAGCAATATTTTAACCTAGTTAGTGTTCTTTTAACGTGGGAGTATTTTACAAACAAAAGTGAATAGTTCGGATTATTATTGGTGATTAAATGAGTTAGGATTATTATTGGCCAATAAGTGAGTTGGGATTATTTATTTCCAATTTGCCAAAATACTTTAACACACAAATGGACCACATAATTAACCTGAGCACCTATCAAATTAAAAATATACACAATTATACATTCAATTCCACCATAAATTGCTCTTAAAACCCTAACTGGGGTTGAAAACTAACGATTTTGACATACCGATAATATACGGATCTAACGGAAGCATAAATAATACAGAGAAGTTATTTAGCCATGTGAAAAACCTAAATGTATAATATTCTAATTTAATAAACATTGAGGATATTAAAAGAAATCGATGAAATGAGAGAGATAAACCGGCCAATGAAGTCACGTGATGCACCGGACCGTTAACGCCACCGACGGCGAACCGGCCGAAACCCTCGGCTCGACCGGCGAGAGCTCGCAAGGTTGAATCGACGTCGGCGTATGGTAAGGTTGTCGCCATGGTGGAGGATCGTCGCCGGCGAGAAAGTTGGAAGAGAAATATTATATTAAATTATTTTGAAAAATATTTAAACGCTAGACAAAATATAATAGGGAAAATACTATAAAGAAACCAATATACTTTCTCGAAAAAAAAGGTCGGATAGTCTCTATGGTTTACCAAATTTTCACCTTTAGTCTCTAACTTTATAAAATTACAAGCTATAGTCCCCAATTTTTGCAATTTCGTTCCCAGATAGTCCCTGACGTGGATAAGGGTTAGGTTTTGGTGTTAGATGCGTGTGAAATGACAAAAATACCATTGCTATCAAATTAATAATTAAAAAGTTAAAAGAAATATAGTTAAGAGTAAATTGTCATTTTAGTCCCTGAGTTTTTGACCAAATTGTCATTTTAGTCCAAATAGTTTTTATTTCTCATCTGGGTTCCTGACTTTTCCTTTTTCTTGCTATTTTGACCACATTGTCTAACTTAGTTTAAAACCAGGTTATAATCAGGGGTATTTTTGGCACTAACTTATTATGAGATTTATAAATTACGTTGTAAACTACCCCCGGTTATCACTACACGACAATTATGCCAAAAATACCCCTGGTTATAACCAGATTTTTAGACTGAGTTAGGCAATGTGATCAAAATGGAAAAGTCAGGGACCCAGAGGAGAAACAAAAAACTATTTAGACTAAAATGACAATTTGGACCAAACCTCAAGGACTAAAATGGCAATTTACTCTATAGTTAATACTTTACAATTTATATGTGGGACCCACCACCCACCCCTACCCACTTCATCTTCCCCACTCCGCACCACCACCACCACTACCATCTACCCCCCACTTCACCGTAACCACCACACGTAAATTCGTCCTTCTGACAAAGCTTATTGGGTATAGAATCAATGTAAAGGGCTATTTTATGTGGACATTGATGGATGATTTCGAATGGATTATTGGGTATAGAATCAAATTCAGATTATACTACATTGATTGCCAAGACACTTTGCAGTTTATACAAAAACGACAGTTACATTCAACGCACTTTCTCATTCCAATTTCTCTGGTAGTAGTAGATGATGAAGCCGATGTATGTTCTTTGACCTCGTCTTTCAACATTAAAGCAGAACTGTCACACCCCCAAAATATCACATGCGGAAACACCGCGGGACGTGTGACGTACCAGAATCCAGACACCAATCACATTGAATTATAACATAGTATTAAATAAAAGTTTCCATTTATTTCATAAAGTAAATCCAAAACACAACTTAAAACAAATACGTTCAGCGGAAGCATAATGTAAATAGTATCCAAGTGTTTCAAAACAAATGTGCAAAACCAATGAACATGTATCCAAGAGCTACGACCCATGACCACTCCAGCTCTCCCAGATAGCAAGTTCCGTGAACATGAATCTAACGACCTGCAAGCATGCAGACAAGTGTATCAGACAACGCTGGTGAGTTCAAAGTTTGTTAACACGTTTAGTTACCAGATATGAGTTTAAAACAATTCAGAGATTTGATGTTGTTAATAACTCGATTACCGCAGATGGCTCCAGATTATTTGCCCTTCCCCAATGCTCTATCAAACATTGGTCGAGTGGTTAAGGTAATTAGTTCACGCCCGTCCTCCCCGGTACGGTGTGAGGGTGCCAAACCTAATAGCGCTATCAACTAATAACCCTGTTGCCTCCCCGGCAACCAATTCGGTATATGATGGGACTTAATGATAGATATGAGTATATTAACCAACATCCCAGGTTTAACATTCCAGTCAAACCCAATTACCCAACATTCCTCCCCGGAATAATTACCAGATGTCCCTCCCCGGGACGCATGCTTGAAAAAGGCAGTGAACTCACCTTAGATTTGCTCGGTATATATAGTTACCCGTTCCCGTTAGTCAACCAACCCTATCGTGGTTACCATTGAAAAAGGCAGTGAACTCACCTTAGATTTGCTCGGTATATACAGTTACCCATTCCCGTTAGTCAACCAACCCTATCGTGGTTACCAATAATATTTCACACAGATTGTATTTATCGCAAAGATTACTATGTAACATGTATTAAGTACCCAGTTTTCATACAAGTCAACATATCCATGTGAATGTTACACAAGTCAAATCAGGCTTCTCATTCTTAAACAACATTAGCATGTACTCAGATAATATACATAAACATCAACATTCATTATCATGATTATCACAGTGAAATGCCTTCATGACGAAGAACAGTCATGTCGGCGAACCTCCATAACGGTGAACCTTTACATCAATGAAGACTTAATCTTCGTAAAAAGTGACTTCGAAGAAGGTTCCTATTGTTCGCCAATAGTATGTCAACGAAGTATCGAATCCTTCGTCGACTTGGATTCTTCGCCGGGAACCATTTGTCGCTGAACAGACAGTTTTCAATATTGTTCCAGTGATTACCCATTACCCTCATATTGACAGTTACGATCAATGACATGATTCAATACATTCTTATACACACTAAAACAATCCGCAGTGACAGTCGTTCCATATCAACGAATCATTAATTACTTCTCTGATTTACAATGATCCCTAATAATCATTTAACAAAATCGATATTAACAGTATTCGATCATTCAAACCGATCAAACAATTACAATGTGTTAACAGTCTATGATTTCATTTGCACAATCAAACCCTAATAGCTAACGACATCATTCCTACAACCGAACCCTAAACCATATGATCATCTCTCATACGTTACATACGCATACAAAGTCCACACATAAACAACAATCAAGAGATAACACGAGCACGAATTTACTAACCAAGAGAGAATGAAGTCGTGCGTTAAAACTTTAGAGAGGGTCTAGGGTTTGCAATGTGTCAGTTATGTGATATATTAGAACCCTTACGTAATATATATTCGAATAAGTGAACTGGGCCTGGGCCTGGGCCTGCGAAGACTCCCTATCGACGAAGTCCTGTTCGACGAAGAATCAATCTTCGTCCAAAGTGATGGTGACGAAGGTCAACCTTCGTCCAGTACATGTTGTGGCGAAGATTGAGGGGTTTTCATTATAAAGTTAAACAATACACTTTTAACAACCAATTATCAGAATGCTCTTAATCACTTAAACAAATACACATGACACTACATAAACAAGTTGCTAAAATAGGATTGTGAAACAAGTGATGCATGGAGGAAAAGCCTTGAAATCTCGGGTTGTCACAAGAACAGTTTAAAAACGGGCAATAAACTTTGTCATAAGGACGAATAGAAGCTTCTTTTACGCTTGGTGGTTACGGTGAAGTTGGGGGGGGGGGATAGATGGTGGTGATGGTGGTGGTGTGAAGTGGGGAAGATGAAGTGGGTAGGGTGGGTGATGGGTCCCACATAATTGTAAAATATTAATTATATTTCTTTTAACTTTTTAGTTATTAATTTGATAGTAAGGATATTTTTGTCATTTCAGACGCACCTAACACCAAAACTAACCCCCATCCACGACAGGGACTATCCGAAAAAACGAAATCACAAAAGTTGGGGACCATAGCTGTAATTTTAGAAAGTTAGGGACTAAAATGAAAAATGGGCAAACCACATGGACAATCCAAGCATTTTTCTCTACTTGAAAAATATTTAAACACTAGAAAGTATCTCATTTTTTTCTCGTAAAAGTCCTTTAACATTTTTTACATGTGAAAAACTAACACACTTACTGTTTTGTCTCATAAAAGTCTCTCAACAAGTTTTTAGACGTTAAAGCTTCTTCACATTTTAAATTTGAACAATGTAATGACAAAAATATAAATAAATAAAACAACCTGGAACTGTTAGAGGTGTTCATCGGTTATTTAGTTAGTTTTATCCGGCTTGAAAGTTTTTGGGTTAAACCAAAAATCGAATCAAACCAAACGGAATTTAAGTACTTCAAAACTAAATTATAAATCGCGTTTGAATTCAGTTTGGTTTTCGGTTTTAACAGAATAAAATGAATTCATATTATTGGGTTTCTTCGAATTAATATAAAGTTTGGTTTACTTTGTATATTCGGTTTATTGGGCAACATATAAAGCGGATTCATTTTCTTTTGTTCGGGTTTAATCGTTTTGTGTTTAATTTTTTGTTTTAATTATTTTCGGTTCAGTAACAATGGCCCGTGAATTTTCAAAATATCTTAGGTTGAGACATAACTTCATGTAACAAGCTATTTAAAAAAGTTTTGAGTTAAATGCTTGGTTGGTCCCTGTGGTTTTCAAAAATTCCAGACTTGGTCCTAGTGGTTTACTAATTTCACGCGTGGTCCCAAAACTTGTCAAAAAATGAACTCGGTTGGTCCCCAGCCCTAACATCAGTTAAATTTCTCAGTTAAGTCCATGTTAAAAGACCAAAATACCCTTGCTTATTAACAAAACCCACTGCATCATCTTCATCACCATCATCATCTGCATCATCTTCATTACCCGGCCGAATGAGTTGACTGGGTCGCGAGACTGAACCAAACATACCCGGAGCTGACCCAAAGACCAAAAAAAAAGAATGAACCAAGTTTTAACCACCACCACGTCTGTGTCGGCGCACTGTATAACAACCCTCCTAAATAAATTTTTGACACCCCTAAATATATTTAAAATGTCCCAATATGTCTTAAAACATACCCCGTAAGCTAAAACCGAGCCCAAAATACCCTATATAATTAAAAATAAAATAAAAAACAAGATTTTAACCTCGCTCGCGGGCCGCGAAGGCTTTGCCTTCGGGCTACGCGGGGCGCGACAGCTCAACCACCAGGCCGCACCCGGTGTTGCCACGTGGCACAACGCGTGTGAAGGCTAGTGGTCTGACTCGACCAAGCGAGGCCCTACTATCCCTATGTCGCGGCCGCGAAGCCCTTAGAGGACTTCTACACGGGTCGCGAGGAACTCAAAATTAGCTCCTATAAATTGGGAGCATCGGCTTCAGTCCCAACTCGCACCACAATTTCTTTCTCTCTCAAAATTCTATATAGTAGGCACTATACTCTGGCATAATACCCCCCTAAATAGCGAAGTTCTGCCTTGTTGTAAGTATCATAACCCCGGTTACATATTAGATACGCTGCCCGATTGATCCAGGGTTCCGTAACGGCTGTCGTTGGAATGCAGTCTCGGGGAGGGTATCATTAATATAAATATTGGGTTATTATACTAACACGTGTGCATTTGTGTAATTAATAGATAATCACCAGGAAATCCTTAAGGAAAACCCTAAGACAGCAATGTGAGTAATCTCCTTTTTGTAAACCTTTTTGCAAACTATTTTTACAAAAACTTTATTATTTTAATTTACAATTAGCAGTGATTGAGTCTTTGTAATTCTTCAATTACTGCCGGTATGTTGGGGTTTTGTATACAAAATGTGGAAAACGTTACCATTGGACAAAGTGTTAGCCAATGGGTAATATGACCCACTAGTCAGGATTGACAGTACTGAATGAGTAATTGTGTAGATATAAACATTGTAATCGCTCTCAATACTGTTAAAAGATAAAACTCTTCTTGATTAAACTAGGATTCACTCACCAGTATTTCCCACTGACAAAATGTTTTTAAACGCGTTTCAGGTAACAAAATGTGAATGCCAAATAGAAGCCAGCTGGACAGCACTGAAGGCTTGGAAAAGTGGCTATAAAAGTTACCTAAATAAAGAGATGTTTTATTTCAATAAAATAGGGTTTACCCCTATAAATAAGTTTGTAATGAAAACTTGGGTTTTATCCCAATGTGTTTATTTATATAAAATATGGTGTTTTACTCTGATAAAATATTTCCTAACTACGATCCTGTTGTGATTTCCACTGCCAACTTGATAAACACCGATACCACCGAAAATGGCTGCGGACACCCGTTCCCGGGTAGTTAGGGGACGGGGGTTGCGACAGAATGTGGTATCATAGCTAAGCCACTGATTCAGCCACAGAAGTGTTCTGCTGACACCAAGATATTATTCAAAGTGTTAGGAAATAAATTGAAATACGTGCATATCTGCATCTTATTGTTGTGTGTTATTTGACTATTTGTTAGTTTACAGTATGAGCGACCAAGGACCTTCCGACGCCTACCGTCAGTTATCCAGCTCACCTAGAAGCGAAGGTACCTCTTCACAGCCTGCCCTCTCAGGGTATTCAGCTGATAATGAAGATGGGATATTCGTGTTTAAGGCTCAGTCTGAAGAGCCATTCCCTCCTAAAAAAGAAAGGATGGTTCAGTAGAGGAGCGCATGAACGTAGAAAAATAATGAAAAAGTTACAACAACAGCGTGCCTTAGCAGGCATTAAAAGAGAAACCGATGCTCACACTCAGGATATGCTCAATAGGAGTTTAGCAAACTTTCATATCTTAGCAACTACAGCTGCCGACCCTAACCTTGAGCAACTCATAGCACCCCAGCCTTTACCATTGTTTCCCGCACAACCAATGGAAATTGAAAATAACCCAGAAAATCAAATCCCAATGCCTGATTTCAACCCAGCTGAGATACCTAGAATACCAGCACCCAATCCCTTAGACCCCGACTACGACCCGTGGTTAGATGACAATAGGGATTACTAGAAACGTTACCCAATACCAGAAGACGAACCTATGCCAAACCTAGCAGCTTACCCAGATTTGGACCCTCTAGACCCCTACTACGATAATGACCCATACATCAGGGAAATTCTAGAGAATCCTTATCCTTACCAGGAACCCATGCCCCAGTTCCCAAACCCAGTACCAGCCCCTGCACCCCCAATGAGTGCAGAGAATGTGTAAGAACTCTGAACCTTTGGTGAGGAGATTTTAGAAGGTAGTGAGAGGATGAGGCAGATCGGAGAACGACTCGTCTGGAAGTATGACGAGCGTAATATGGAGTTCTGGATGAACCCATATCAGTGATGGTGATAGTAGTAATAATAATAAAATAATAATAATATATATAATATGTGTGTATGTTTGAAAATATATATATATATATATATCTAGACAATATCTACTGATGCCTAATAGTATTGTAATTTTAAATTCCAGCTTTAGTTTGTATTAGATGCATAATATATAAGAAAGAGTAAGTCGCAATGTTCGACGATTTTGATTAATATGCGTATTGTGTGATTGTTTGCATTAAATATTATCTTGTGATATTAATACGTGGCAAATGTTTATAATTCAGATGGCCGACCAAGTGAATCAAGAAAACCTGAATAATAACCCGAAAAACCAGAATAACGATAATCAGAACAACAATAACAATGGAAACCAAGTGGATAACAGTGCCATCCAACACATAGTGGCACAAGGGATTATAGACCCGATGCCATATATTATCCAAACAGTTAGGGAAGCTGATAATAAAAGTAACCGTGATAGTAAACGACCCACTGAACCAGAAAACAACGTGAACAATGGACCTATACTTCAAGTGCCCATTCCCAAAAGAAGAAGAACCATGTCTTATGGTTGTTCTTTTAAAGAATTCTGGTCTTGTAAACCAATGGAATTCTCGGGCAATGAAGGGGCCATTGCAGCTCTACGCTGGATAGAAAAGACTGAGGCAGTCTTAAAAATAAGCAAGTGCGCGGAAGAGGATAAGATAATGTTTGCTTCCAATCTGTTTAAGAACTCAGCCTTAGAATGGTGGAACACTATCCTCCAGTCTAGGGGAAGTGACATAATTTACAATATGGAATGGGAGGAATTTAAGAATATGATAGAAAGGAAATTCTGCCCTCCCAATGAAAAAGAACAGATAACAAATAAATTCCTAAACCTTAGAATGACTGGAGTGGATAGTAAGGGATACACTACATTATTCTTTGAATATGCTAGAATAGTGCCAACCCTTGCTTTACTAGAACCAGTCTTAATCTCCCGTTATATCTGGGGATTAATCAGTGAGATTAGGCATGTAGTCAAGGCAGCTAGACCTCAAACCATAGAAGAAGCTGTAGAACTAGCAAATACCTTGACTGATGAGTTAGTACGTACACGAGAAGAGGACCAAAGGAGGAACCTAGCTCAAAGGCTTACCCAAGAATTTCGCTCTGGAAATTCCAACCGTGGGAAAAATGTAGGTTCTACTCCTGCTCCTTACTGCAAGTATTGCAAAAGGAAGCATTCTGGAAGATGCTCTATATACTGCAATTTTTGCAAAATATCTGGACACAAGGAAGAAGACTGCAGGAAGAAACCTAACAACAGGATATGCTACAACTGCGGAGAACAAGGCCATATCAAGCCAAATTGTCCGAAACTAGCTCCAGCTGCAAACAACAAGAATACCAAAAATGCTAGAGCATTTGTTCTAACTGCAGAAGAAGCAAAGATGATCCTGGACGTGATCACCGGTACGTTTCTAGTCAATGATGTTTTTGCTAAAGTATTATTTGACTCTGGTGCGAACCAAAGTTTTATTAATACTTCATTTTTCAAACTTCTCAATCAACCATTAACTAAACTCCCACGAGAATGTCTAGTAGAGACAGCCAATGGAGAAACCATTAAGATTTCTGAAATCTTGCAGGGAGCAAGAATAGAATTTTTAAATCAAAAGTTTATTGCAAACCTCTACCCAATGAATCTGGCAGGATTTGATGTTGTATTATGAATGGATTGGTTAATAGCCAATAAAGCCAGTATTTTATGTGATCAAAAGTCAATTCAAGTAAAATCAGAGAGGGGTGAAAAGATCACAATTAACGGAGATAAGCTCTCTAGATCTACAAAATTCATCTCTGTAATGAAAACAACAAGTTATATAAGAAAAGGATTATTAGTGTATTTGATTTCCATAATCACTAACACTAAAGGAAAAAAGTTGAAAGATATCCCAGTAGTATCTCAGTTCCCAGATGTATTTCCAGAAGAATTACCAGGACTACCGCCAGACAGAGAAGTTGAATTCAGAATTCACCTGCTACCAGGAACAACACAAATTGCCAAAGCGCCGTATCGTTTGGCACCCGCAGAAATGCAGGAACTGAAGAAAATGTTAGACGAATTATTAGAAAAAGGGTTCATACAACCAAGTTCATCGCCATGGGGAGCGCCAATCTTATTCGTAAAGAAGAAAGACGGCACAATGTGTATGTGCATTGATTACCGTGAATTGAACAAGGTCACGATCAAAAATCGGTATCCATTACCAAGAATCGATGATCTGTTCGATCAATTTCAAGGAGCTCGATTTTTCTCCAAGATCGATTTACGGTCGTGATATCATCAATTAAAGGTACAGGAAGAGGACATTCCTAAGACCGCTTTTAGAACAAGGTATGGCCATTATGAATTTACTGTCATGCCATTTGGTTTAACCAATGCCCCAGCTGCATTCATGAACATGATGAATCGAATATGTAAGCCATATTTGGATAAATTCATAATTGTCTTTATAGATGATATTCTCATTTACTCTAAGAGTAAAGAAGAACATGCAAGACATTTGGACGCACTTCTAGGTCTATTAAGAAAAGAAAAACTTTATGCAAAGTTCACAAAGTGCGAGTTTTGGTTAGAACAGGTACAGTTTCTTGGACATTTAGTTAATCATGAAGGAATTCATGTGGATCCCACTAAGATCGAGGCGATTACCAAATGGAAAACCCCTGAGTCACCAACCGAGGTTAGAAGTTTCATAGGATTGGCCGGTTATTATAGGAGATTTATTCGAGATTTTTCTAAAATAGCCATTCCCTTAACCCGTAAATCTATTAAGTTTGAATGGGGACCAAAACAGGAAGAAGCCTTTAGAATTCTTAAGCAAAGATTAACCAACGCACCCATACTAGCGTTACCAGAAGGAACTGAAGACTTTGTAGTCTATTGTGACGCTTCTAAGTTAGGTTATGGATGTGTGTTAATGCAACGCCAAAAGGTTATAGCTTATGCCTCTAGACAACTTAAGAATCATGAAGAGAATTATTCAACCCATGATTTAGAGTTAGGATCTATATTTTTTGCCCTTAAGATTTGGAGACATTACCTTTACGGTAGTAAGTTTACCATTTTTACAGATCATAAGAGTTTAAGGTATGTTTTCGGGCAAAAGGATTTGAATACGAGACAAAGACGCTGGATGGAATTACTTAGTGATTATGATTGTAATATCCAGTATCATGCAGGAAAGGCAAATGTAGTAGCCGATGTTTTAAGTCGAAAGTATCATGAAAAGCCAAAAAGAGTACGTTCTCTTAAATTAAATCTACAGGTGTGACAACTGTCAAAAATTCAGGTATCCGTAGAATTAATTAATCATGATTAGTGCTTAATGACTGTGCTAAATTTGTAATTAACTGCTTTCTGATTTCTTCCATATACATACATGTGCATCTTACATTGTTTAATGTCATACCAATACTACATGAAAGCTGTATTGCCTTAAATAATGCATTAAGTGTAGTTAGCACAGTTATCTGATAAAATCAGGATAATGTGATAGAACTCAGCACATAGACAGACAGTGCATTGAGATACAGAATGACCCAGAAACTAAGTATTACACTAGTGTAGTGTATAGGAAAGTAAGGATCACAAAACTGCCATTTTAGTGATAGTTTAAGTGCTGGAAAGTGCCTAAAACTCACATAAACTGCAGAATTTAGCAAAATACGACATTTAAACACACTAATATTATGCAGAAATATGATTAAATGATCCTGAATGCTTTCCTAAGTGTCGGGAATCAAAAGTGTCACAAAAAGATACATAAAGCACCCTAAACTGCAAAGTTTAGCACTTTAGCGAACCAGTAACCAACCGAACAACCGGACACTACCCGAAACATCAAATTTACACTAGAAGCGCTGTTTTAACATTTCCAAGCTAGTTATGGTCCCCAAACATCATAACACCTCCTAAAAATATCTACTAACTAGAAAGCCTAACTAATACTTGGATTTCAACTTATAAGTAACTAATCTAGTTAAACCTATACCTAGACCCCCCCCCCACCTATAATCGGCCAACTAAGCATGGCCCACTAGAGATTTTATTTTGTTATTTAATAAGATCATGTTCCCACTTTATTAAACACATTATACACTAGATTATGTGTTGGTGGAGGTTATAAGTAAGACCATAAGGATAATCACTTTCATTCACCATCTTCACACCACATCTTCTTCCTTCCTCCTCCATAACTCACGGCCATGATCAACCCCCACACTACCACTATTTTTCAATCACTTCCAACCTTTCTAAGATGATACAATGGTGTAAGAAGCTAAGTTAGGAAGCTTGGTGGCCTTGAAGCTTGAAGAACCTCTCTTGTTTGCTTTTATCCACTTATTTTCTACACTTGAATCATCCCTAGCCTTAAGCTAGTGGTAAGAACCTTGATCTATCTATTTTACATCTATTTTAAGTGGTTAAAGAAGAATCATAATAAAAAAAACTTAAAGAACACTACAGATCATAAGAAGTAAACATGAACATAAGCATGTTTAATGAAGTAATCTTGATAAATATGAGTTGTTATGCTTGTTGATCATTGATTGTTTGTAGAAATGATGTTGATCATCATAAGATCTTGCTAGATCATGATTAAAAACATAATCTAGCAAGATGAGAAAGTAAAAATGTTGTAGAATGATAGATCATCTACACATGAAGTATGAGCTTGAAATAACAAAGTGGTTTCTTGAAAAATAATGATCAAAGTGAGTAGTAACACTTGTAGATCTAAAGATTTATGAATGGTCTTTCAAAGAAACCAAGTTAAAAATCTAAGTTTTTCCAAATCTTGGTTCTTACATAAACAAACTTTATTTTTGGTGGTTAAACAAGTGTAGAAACACTTGTGTAACAAGAAGAATACATAAAGAAATATTTTTAGAAAATATGATTTGAAGTTGTAAACATCTATATTCTTTAAAAATGAAATTTTTAAAGAACTAATCACATTTTAATGGGTAACAAGACTTACTAAGAACACTAGTAAGTTACTACAAATTTTTACAAATATTCAAGTTCATGAAGTAGTAGAAAATGCATGATTTTGGCAAAATTAGTAAGTAAAGGTTGTTTATCATTGATTGGTGAATTGATTGTGATGATTTTTACAAAAGAAAATGATATGCTTGAAAGCATGGAAACCTCCATTTTTAGGGGAAACTATGGCAAAATTTTCTAAAAAATATAAACACTTTGAAAAATATTTTTAAACAAATATTTACAAGTGTATTTTAAACCCTGAATTTCTTACATAAACTTTGCCATAATTTTTGTTACAAAAATATAAATATTGGAGGTTGGTTTTCATAAATAAAAGTGACTAAATATGTATTTAGGAAATATATATTTAGAGGACACAATGTGTGTGGTTATTTGTATATTTTGTGTATTAGTTATATTATTTTAGGACTTGAAATAATATAACTCATTAAAGATACCAAGAATTACCATCCAAAATATTACCAAAATTCCAAAGAATGAATATACACAATTACACAAAAATATTGGTGAAACCAAACTATGGAATAAGACTTACACAAAAATATTCCAAAAAATTTATTCACAAAGTATATTTTGGAAAATAATATTTTGGACACCAAGGAAATGAAAATATGATTTTACAATTACTACAAGAATATATCATATTTTGACAAGGAAAAATATATCATTTTGGCAAGTATGAATATATATATTTTTCCTGACATTTTTAGAGGATATATTATTTTTTTAAGAAATATATATTTTCTTACACAAACTCGAAATACAATATTTATGGGGCGAAAGATATAATTTCTCAAGTAAATATGAAATATATCATTTTTGGAGAAAAATAAGTTTATATATATACTTTCTAAGTAGACATGAAAATATGTTATTTTTGGAACTTATAAGAGAATACAAATATCTTTGCCAAAGGAAAAAAATATAAATAATTTTTCTAAGTAATATTCCTTAAAATATATATTTTGGAAATATATATTGGATCTTTATTTAAGATAATATTCCTGAATAATTAATATGAAGTTAAGTATAAAGGATACTTAATGAATACAATAAAAATACGTATTGTCGTACGTATAAATTCACACCGGAATACGACCCCAATACATGGCAAAATATACAAGTATAAGATACCCCACCCTTGGGAAGGAAATACAAGTATAAATACTTGGGAAGTATTAATTTAATATATATTGTTTTAACAATTATTCCAAAATTTAATAAATATAATTTAAGTTAAAATATTAATTATTTTAACAAATAATTATATACTTGGAATAATAATGAAGACACTTAGAAACGTAACTCAAAGACATTAACACTGAGTCAAGGCACGGCCCGTTCGTCTAATAGATTAGTACGTTGTAGGTAGTCGTGTTCACCGAAGGAGCTTGAGTTACGGTGATCGAAGACGCAAAACTGTGAGTTCATGTTCCCCCTTTTCTTTAAAACTGTTTTTGTTTTATAACTTCGGGGGTGTAGTACATGTTACAAAAGGATTGCATACAAATACAAATGGTATGGTTAGCTTTAGAAAGTACAGTAGATCATGTGAATGGGTAGGCGTACTCTAGGACCATCAATCCTCGTTGTAGGGCCGAGGGACATGAGTGATAGATCTATTTGGGTGTAGCGAGCCCCACCCATGAGTCTGATGAGTGGACCATGTGGTGACTATGTCTTACAGCCGGAGGCCCGGTGCCAAGTCTGCTAGGTTTGAGTCTTCCTGCACCATGTCACGTATATTAATGTATTAGCTACACATTAATTGATCTGTTTCCTTGTTGCTTTCATACCGGATTTTTCAATTACATACAAACATACTTACAAAGGTTTCAAAGGTTTATTCACAAACACACACATGAACTCGCTCAACTTTTGTTGATGTTTTTCAAACTACATGTATTTCAGGAAACTGAGTATGGATCTGGCGGGCGTTAAAGTTTCAAGTGTTGTTTGGAATAAAAGATGTTATCCGGTGTCGAATGGTTTAGAGTGTGTCTCCAATCCTGGATAGGATACATGTTTCAAAGCTTGGTCATCTTTAGTGTCTTTTGAAAAGTCCTTATGAAACTTAAAACCTGTTGCTGTTGTATTCTAAATACGAAGTCTGTGTTTTTGGGGTTAAATTAATGTTGTTGTAATGTTTCAAAACTTAATCAATGGATGGACATCTTGGATTTATCATATAATTGTTTGTTATGGTTGAATGCAATGATATTAAGCAAGTCACACCATAATCACGCTTCCACAAAAGTCAGGGTGTGACAACAGGTAGATTTAAACGAACAGATTAGAAAAGCACAAGAATCAGTAATCAAGGATGATACTGAGAAATTGAAAGGAATGATTAAGGAATTAGATCAAGGAACAAATGGAATTTAGAGATTCCATAAGAAAAGGATGTGGATACCTAAATTAGGAAACCTACGCCACCGTATATTAGAAGAAGCCCATAAGTCTAAGTATACAATGCATCCTGGAAGTGATAAGATGTATCAGGACTTAAGAAAGAACTTCTGGTGGATAGGAATGAAGAAAGATATAGCAGCTTATGTTTCTAAATTTTGAACTTGTTCACAAGTTAAAGCTGAACATCAGAAACCCTCAGGTTTATTGTAGCAATTAGAAATGCCGGTGTGAAAATGGGAATTGATAACAATGGATTTTGTTACCAAATTACCCAAAACAAGAATAGGTAATGATACAATCTGGGTGATTGTAGACAGGCTAACTAAGTCAGCTCATTTCTTACCAATGAAGGAGACTTTCAGTATGGAACAATTAGCTAAGTTATATGTAAATGAAATAGTTTCATTACATGGAATTCCTTTATTAATTGTTTCTGATAGAGATAGCCGTTTTACCTCTCATTTTTGGACAAGTTTCCAAAAAGCCATGGGAACCAAACTCAATCTAAACACAGCTTATCATCCTCAAAAGGACGGACAAAGCGAAAGGAAAATTTAGACGATGGAAGATATGCTTAGAGCTTGTGTAATTGATTTCGGAGGTAATTGGGACGATCATTTACCGTTAATAGAATTTTCTTACAATAACAGCTATCATACAAGTATCAATGCTGCACCGTTCGAAGCACTTTATGGACGAAAGTGCCGAACTCCAGTCTGTTGGGCAGAAATTGGAGAAAAGCAATTATCTTGACCAGAAATAGTACAAGAAACAACCGACAAGATCATTCAAGTCAAGGAAAGACTAAAAGTAGCACGCGAGCGACAGAAGAGTTATGCTGACAACAGGCGGAAGCCGTTGGAATTTCAAGTAGGAGACAATGTATTATTAAAAGTCTCTCCTTGGAAAGGAGTAGTCAGATTCATTAAGAGGGGAAAGCTAAGCCCCAGGTATGTTGGACCTTTTAAAATTATTAAAAGAATAGGACCTGTAGCCTATCAGCTACAACTGCCAGAGAAAATGGCAGGAATACATGATGTATTTCATGTATGTAATCTCAAGAAATGTCTAGCTGATGAATCACTGATAGTGCCTCTTAAAGATATAGAGGTAAATGAGCAGTTAAAATTTGTAGAAAGACCTCTACAGATTGAAGACAGGAAAGTCAAGAATCTCAAACACAAAAGATTAGTTCTAGTCAAAGTGAAATGGGACATCCAAAGGAGGACCAGAGTACATATGGGAGCTTGAATCAGAGATGCAAAGGAAATACCCACACTAATTCAAGTAGACCTCGAGGACGAGTTCTAAAACAAGGTGGGGAGGATATAACAACCTTCCTAAATAAATTTTCAACATCCCTAAATATATTTAAAATTTCCCAATATGTCTTAAAACATACCCCCTAAGCTAAAACCGAGCCCAAAATACCCTATATAATTAAAAATAAAATAAAAAACAAGATTTTAACCTCGCTCGCGGGCCGCGAAGGCTTTGCCTTGGGCTACGCGGGGCGCGACAGCTCAACCACCAGGCCGCACCCGGTGTTGCCATGTGGCACAACGCGTGTGAAGGCTAGTGGTCTGACTCGACCAAGCTAGGCCCTACTATCCCTACGTCGCGGGCTACGAAGCCCTTAGAGGACTTCTACGCGGGCCGCGAGGAACTCGAAATCAGCTCCTATAAATTGGGAGCATCGGCTTCAGTCCCAACTCGCACCACAATGTCTTTCTCTCTCAAAATTCTATATAGTAGGCACTATACTCGGGCATAATACCCCCCTAAATAGCGAAGTTCTGCCTCGTTGTAAGTATCATAACCCCGGTTACATATTAGATACGCTACCCGATTGATCCAGGGTTCCGTAACGGCTGTCGTGGTTCTGCCCGACGTAGTCGTTGGAATGCCGTCTCGGGGAGGGTATCATTAATATAAATATTGGGTTATTATACTAACACGTGTACATTTGTGTAATTAATAGATAATCACCAGGAAATCCCTAAGGAAAACCCTAAGACAGCAATGTGAGTAATCTCCTTTTTGTAAACCTTTTTGCAAACTATTTTTACAAAACCTTTATTATTTTAATTTACAATTAGCAGTGATTGAGTCTTTGTAATTCTTCAATTACTGCCGATATGTTGGGGTTTTGTATACAAAATGTGGAAAACGTTACCATTGGACAAAGAGTTAGCCAATGGGTAATATGACTCACCAGTCAAGATTGACAGTACTGAATGAGTAATTGTGTAGATATAAACATTGTAATCGCTCTCAATACTATTAAAAGATAAAACTCTTCTTGATTAAACTAGGATTCACTCACCAGTATTTCCCACTGACAAAATGTTTTTAAACGCGTTTCAGGTAACAAAATGTGAAAGCCAAATAGAAGCCAGCTGGACAACACTGAAGGCTTGGAAAAGTGGCTATAAAAGTTACCTAAATAAAGAGATGTTTTATTTCCATAAAATAGGGTTTACCCCTATAAATCAGTTTGTAATGAAAACTTGGGTTTTATCCCAATGTGTTTATTTATATAAAATATGGTGTTTTACACTGATAAAATATTTCCTAACTACGGTCCTGATGTGATTTCCGCTGCCAAATTGATAAACACCGATACCACCGAAAATGGTTGCGGCCGCCCGTTCCCGGGTAGTTAGGGGACGGGGGTTGCGACATACTGCCGCAGTCGGCTGCCGAAAAATAAACAAACAGTGACTTGAATCAAGCTTGAAACATAGTCGATCTAGTTCAAAACCCAAATTTTAGGCTAATAGCCACTTACCGGAGAGAGAGGAATAGAGTTTTCTGTTCTGCGGTTGTCGTGAACGGCCGCCGGCCGTCGCTTCTTGGTCATCGCCGGCGTCTCTGATCCATCATCATCATCGGTTATACATCATCATCGGCCGACATGAGCATCTTTCTTAATCAACAGAAATCGTCATCATCCTTATCACCAAAAGCACGACCGCCTGTGCCTCCACCGCCGCCTCTCTTCTCCGATCTCTTCTCTCTCTTGTCGTCTCTCTCCTCTCTCTTCGCTTCTGATCTCCGTCGCCGGAAAAGAACGAGAGACAGAGATGGGGTGTGGGTTTGTGATGAAGATGATGATGGTGATGAAAATGATGCAGAGGTGGCTGTGCTTCTTGTTTGAGAAGAGAGTCTGCAAATATGGAATAATAGGAATAATAAATGCACTTGACAGTCAATTGAAAACCCAAGGGTTTTTGGTCATTTAACATGGACTTAACTGGAAAACTTAACAATTGTTAGTGCTGGGGACCAACCGAGTTCATTTTTAACAAGTTTTGGGACCACGCGTGTAATTAGTAAACTTGGACCAAGTCTGCAATTTTTGCAAACCACAGGGACCAACCAAGCATTTAACTCAAAAGTTTTGGTTGTAATTTTGTTCAACTTTAACATGTGAAGTGACTTTAATGTTCAAAAATTATTGAGACAAAATAGAAAATAGGTTGTTTTTTATATGTAAAAACTTATTAAGTAACTTATGAGATAAATGGGGAAGTATGTTGGTTTTCTATAGTATTTACCCAATATAATACTATTAGAGCACATGGGGCACCGCCAATGAGCTTGTGGTGGAGTGGTAAGGGGGAGACTTGGGTTTCCAAGAGACCCAAGTTCAATTTTCTGTGCTTTGTCTAGTTATTTCTATAAGTACATCATCGTAGTCACGTAGGAACCCAACTAATTTTATTTCACTAATAGTTTTTGGTACCTTGACCGCTATATTGTTGAACTTTGCCCCGTTTCTAGCACTCCATAAACTCCAACAACCTATTCTTATAACTCCTTATGACTTCTCAAAATGACTTATTCCCCTTGTATTAAAAAGTCAGTCTTTTTGAGTTAGCCAAACATCATTTCTCCTTATTAACTTTTTTAAAAAGTCAATAAGTTAATAAGAAGAGGGTTAGGTTCAAGAGTGAACACCAGTGTAGTTTGCGAACTGAGCGAACTAATCCTGGCCATACGTCTGTGTAGATCAATGACCAGGATTTGATGATGAAATACACTAGTGTATTTTACGATTTGATGATGAAATCCTAGCCATCCACGTGTGTAAATCAATGGCCAAGATTTGTTCACTCAGTTCGCAAATACACTACTGTTCACTCTAGAACCCCACCCAATAAGAAGATTCTAAATGGTGTAATTGTTGGATCGGTTCCGTGACCCTAAACAGTCAGTAAAGGCAGTTCATCATCATTTACTAAGGCGGAATCAAAGTAAACAACGTCAAAACAGCTTGTTTCCTTTTCAATTCTTTTCTATTGCTAATTCTTGAGTCTTTACGGAACCCTAAATCAATCAGGCAGCATAACTATTATGAAACTTGGGTTATAATACTTACAACGGAGCAGAACCTCGCTAATTAGGGGGTATTATACTTGAAAATTATGCCGAATATCAGAGAATTCGAGATTGAGAATTGAGAATGAGCGACGAAAAACTAAAAATGATGCCTGCTATTTATATTGCTGATATCTGACTTCCAGGCGGCCCGCGTAAGGTAAGGCTAAGCCTTACGCGGCCCGCGTCAACACGCGGTCAACATATAGCTTAGCTGATTCGATACGTAGGTCCGCCACGATTTCAACACGTGTCAGCACCGGATGTCTCCGCGTTTCATGATCTATCTCGGCCCGCGTCGACTATCAAAGACTCTTACGCGGCCCGCTTTAACTTAATAAATCAGCGGAGTCAACTTCAGTCTTAATACCGCCCGCGTGAGAGTTTGGGGTGGGTCTACGCGGTCCGCCTCAACTCCATTTTTTCTTATTTTTATTTTATTTTATATGTTATCATCTATTTAGGGCTCGGTTTTCACATACGGGGTGTAATATAAAACATATTTGGGATATTTTACACTATACTAGAGTGTCATAATATTTATGAGGGTGTTGGTTTTACCGAGGGTTGTTACATTCTCCCCACCTTGTTTTAGAGCTCGTCCTCGAGATCTACTAAAATAAATGCGGATATTTCTTTTGCATTTCTGATTCGAGCTCCCATGTGTACTCAGGTCCTCTTTTGGATTCCCACTTCACTTTGACTAGAACTAGTCTCTTGTGTTTGAGATTCTTGATTTTCCTGTCTTCAATTTGTAGATTTCTTTCTACAAACTTGAGTTGTTCATTTACCTCTATATCCTTAAGAGGTACTATCAATGATTCATCAGCTAAACACTTTTTAAGATTAGATACATGAAACACATCATGTATTCCTGCCATTTCCTCTGGCAGTTGTAGCTGATAAGCTACAGGTCCTATTTTTCTAATAATCTTAAAAGGTCCTACATACCTGGGACTTAGCTTTCCCCGTTTGATGAATCTTACCACTACTTTCCAAGGAGAGACTTTTAATAATACTTTATCTCCTACTTGAAATTCCAATGGTTTGCGTCGGTTATTAGCATAACTCTTTTGTCGATCACGTGCTGCTTTCAGTCGTTCCTTGACTTGAATAATCTTGTCAGTTGTTTCTTGTACTATCTCAGGTCCAGATAGTTGCTTTTCCCCAATTTCTGCCCAACAGACTGGGGTTCGGCACTTTCGTCCATAAAGTGCTTCAAATGGTGCAGCATTGATACTTGTGTGATAACTATTATTATAAGAAAATTCTATTAAAGGTAAGTGATCGTCCCAATTACCTCCAAAATCAATTACACAAGCTCTAAGCATGTCCTCCATTGTCTGAATTATCCTTTCACTTTGTCCATCCGTTTATGGATGATAAGCTGTACTTAGTTTTAACTTGGTTCCCATTGCCTTTTGGAAACTTGACCAAAAATGAGATGTAAATCGACTATCCCTATCAGAAACAATTGATAAAGGAATTCCATGCAAAGAAACAATTTCATTTACATACAATTTAGATAATTGTTCCATACTAATTGTTTCCTTCATTGGTAGAAAATGAGCTGACTTAGTTAGCCTATCTACAATCACCCAGATTGTATCATTTCCTTTCTTAGTTTTGGGTAATTTAGTAACAAAATCCATTGTTATAAATTCCCATTTCCAAACTGGCATTTCTAATTGTTGTAACAAACCTGAGGGTTTCTGGTGTTCAGCTTTGACTTGTAAACATGTTAAACATTTAGAAACATAGGCTGCTATATCCTTTTTCATTCCTATCCACCAGAAATTTTTCCTTAAATCCTGGTACATTTTGTCACTTCCTGGATGCATTGTATATTTAGACTTATGGGCTTCTTCTAATATACAATGACGTAGATTTCCTAATTTAGGTATCCACATTCTCTTTTTATGGAATCTCCAAATTCCATCTATTCCTTGTTCCAATTCTTTTAGCATACCTTTTAATTTTTCAGAATCATCCTTGATTACTGATTCTTGTACTTTTCTTATCTGATCATTTAAATCTACTTGCAGATTTAATTTAAGAGAACGTACCCTTTTTGGTTTTTCATGATACTTTCGGCTTAAAGCATCTGCCACTATATTGGCTTTTCCTTCATGATACTGGATATTACAATCATAATCACTAAGAAATTCCATCCAACGTCTTTGTCTCATATTTAATTCTTTCTGCCCGAAAACATACCTTAAACTTTTGTGATCGGTAAATATGGTAAACTTACTACCATAAAGGTAATGTCTCCAAATCTTAAGAGCAAAAATTATAGCTCCTAATTCTAAATCATGGGTTGAATAATTCTCTTCATGATTCTTAAGTTGTCTAGATGCGTAAGCTATAACCTTTTGTCGTTGCATCAATACACATCCATAACCTAATCTAGAAGCATCACAATAGACTACAAAGTCTTCAGTTCCTTCTGGTAATGCTAGTATGGGGGTATGGGTTAATTTATGCTTAAGGATTCTAAAGGCTTCTTCTTGTTTTAATCCCCATTCAAACTTAACAGATTTACAGGTTAACTTAGTTAAAGGAATGGCTATTCTAGAGAAATCTTTAATAAATCTTCTATAATAACCAACCGATCCTAAGAAACTTCTAACTTCAGTTGGTGACTCAGGGGTTTTCCATTTAGTAATTGCCTCGATCTTTGTTGGATCTACATGAATTCCTTCATGATTAACTAGGTGTCCAAGGAATTGTACCTGTTCTAACCAAAATTCGTACTTTGAAAAATTAGCATAAAGCTTTTCCTTTCTTAATAAACTTAAAAGTGTGTGCAAATGTCTTGCATGATCCTCTTTACTCTTAGAATAAATTAGAATATCATCTATGAAAACAATTATGAATTTATCCAAATATGGCTTACATATTCGGTTCATCATGTCTATAAATGCAGCTGGGGCATTGGTTAAACCAAATGGCATGACAGTAAATTCATAATGGCCATACCTCGTTCTAAATGCGGTTTTAGGAATGTCTTCTTCCTGTACCTTTAATTGATGATATCCTGACCTTAAATCGATTTTAGAAAAAAATCGAGCTCCTTGCAGTTGATCAAACAAATCATCGATTCTCGGTAATGGGTACCGATTCTTAATCGTGACCTTGTTTAATTCACGGTAGTCAATGCACATACACATTGATCCGTCCTTCTTTTTAACAAACAGTATCGGCGCTCCCCATGGCGACGAACTCGGTTGTATAAATCCTTTCTCCAACAATTCATCTAATTGTTTCTTCAATTCTTGCATTTCTGCAGGTGCCAACCGATAAGGTGCTTTGGCAATCGGTGCTGTTCCTGGTATTAAATGAATTCTGAATTCAACTTCTCTGTCTGGAGGTTGTCCTGGCAATTCTTCTGGAAATACATCTGAAAACTGAGATACTACTAGAATACCTTCTAAATCCTTTCCTTTAGTGTTAATGATTATAGAAATCAAATACACTATAGAACCTTTTCTCATACAACTTGCAGTTTTCATCACAGAGATAAATTTAGTTGACCTAGAAGTTTTATCTCCTTTAATTGTGATCATTTTACCTTTTGGTGAATTTACTTGAATTAACTTTTGATCACATAAAATACTGGCTTTATTGGCTATTAACCAATCCATTCCTAAAACAACATCAAATCCTGCCAGATTCATGGGATATAGGTTTGTAATAAATTTCTGATTTAAAATTTCTATTCTTGCTCCCTGCAAGATTTCAGAAAATCTAACGGTTTCTCCATTAGCTGTCTCTACTACGCATTCTAGTGGTAGTTTAGTTAATGACTGATTTAGAAATTTGCAAAACGATGTATTAATAAAACTTTGGTTTGCACCAGAGTCAAATAATACTTTAGCAAAAACATCATTAACTAAAAACGTACCAGCTATGACATTTGGGATCATCTTAGCTTCTTCTGCAGTCAGAACAAATGCTCTAGCATTTTTAGTATTCTTGTTGTCTGGAGCTGGAGCTAATTTCGGACAATTTAGCTTGATATGACCTTGTTCTCCGCAATTGTAACATATCCTGATGTTAGCTTTCTTCCTGCAGTTTTCTTCCTTGTGTCCCGATAGTTTGCAAAAGTTACAATATATGGAGCATCTCCCTTAATGCTTTCTTTTGCAATACCTACAGTAGGACGCAGAGGTAGAACCTATATTTTTCCCACAGTTAGAATTTCTAGAACGAAATTCTTGAGTCAACTTCTGGGTTAGGTTCCTCCTTTGATCCTCTTCTCTGGTACGGACTAACTCATCAATCAAGGTATTTGCTAGTTCTACAGCTTCTTCTATGGTTTGAGGTCTAGCTGCCTTGACTACGTGTCTTATCTCCCCAATTAATCCCCAAATATAACGGGAGATTAACACTGGTTCTGGTGAAACAAGAGTTGGTACTATTCTAGCATATTCGAAGAATAACTTTGTGTACCCTTTGCTATCCACACCAGTCATCCTAAGGTTTAGAAATTTGTTTGCTATCTGTTCTTTTTCATTTGGAGGGCAGAATTTCCTTTCTACCTTGTCCTTAAACTCTTCCCATTCCATATTATAGGTTCTATCACTTCCTTTTGTTTGGAGGATAGTGTTCCACCATTCTAGTGCTGCATTCTTAAACAGATTAGAAGCAAACAGTATCTTATCTTCTTCAGTACACTTACTTATCCTTAAGACTGCCTCAGTTTTTTCTATCCAGCGTAAGGTTGCAATGGCTCCTTCGTTGCCCGAGAATTACATTGGTTTACAAGACCAGAATTCCTTATAAGAACAACCATAAGGCATGGTTCTTCTTCTTTTGGGAATAGGCATTTGAAGTACAGGTCCATTGTTCACGCTGTTTTCTGGTTCACTTGGTCGCTTACTGCTATGCTTACTTTTATTATCAGCATCTTTAACAGTTTGAAGAATAAATGGCATTGCATCTATAATTCCTTGTGCTACTATGTGTTGGATAGCACTATTTTCCACTTGATTGTTATTGTTATTGATGCTTGGATTCTCATTAACCACGTTAATGTTACTCTGGTTATTGTTATTCAGATTTCCTTGATTTCCTTCATCGGCCATCTGAATTTTAAACATTTACCCCATATTAATATCACAAATAATAGGTAATATAGTTAATCATAGGACACGCAATTTAACCAAAACCGTCAATCATTGCGACTTGTACTCTATTTTCAAATACTATGCGTCTATTACACACTAGTACAGAAATAAAGATTACAATACCAACAGAAAGAAAATTACACTAATAGTAATATGCATCCGTACACACATATTTTTTTTTATTTTTATTTTATTATATTTTTATTACTACCGCTTCCTCCATTCTAACATTCACGGATATGGATTCATCCAAAAATCCATATTGCGCTCATCGTATTTCCATACGAGACGCTCTCCCACCTGACGCATCCTCTCACTACTTTCTAAAATTTCCTCCCCAAAAGTCCTAAGTTCTTGGACGTTTTCTGCACTCATTGGGGGTGCAGGTTCTAGGACTGGGTTTGGAATCTGGGGTGCGGGTTCCTGATATGGAGGTAAAAGTGTCTGAAATTGGTAAGGATCTTCCAAAATTCCCCTAATGTAGTTATCATGGTAATAGGGATCTAAAGGGTCCATACCTGAATAGGCTCCTATAGGTGTGTCTTCAGGAATAGAGTAACGTTGCACATAGTCCCTATTCTTGTCCCACCATGGGTCGTAATTTGGGTCTAGGGGATTTGGTGCAGGTACCCTAGGAATTTCGTCAGGGTTAAAGTCATGCATTTCCACTTGGGTTTCCTGGTTTTCTTTCTCCATGAGTTGTTCTGGGTTTTGTGGTTGTGGGGCTACTAGTTGTTCCAGACTTGGGTCGGCAGCAGTTGTGGCTAGGATATGAAAATTAGCTAGGTTCTATTAAGCATATCTTGCGTATGAGCATCTGTCTCTCGCTTAATAGCTGCTAAGGCCCTTTGCTGTTGCAATTTTCGCATTCTCTTCCTACGAGCAAAAGCTTCTTTACTGAACCATCCTCGTTTCTTATTAGGAAATGGTTCTTCAGATTGAGCTCTAAAGGCAAATATCCCTTCTTCCTGATCAGCAGTATACCCAGAGAGGGCAGGCTGTGATGATGTACCTTCACTTCTAGGTGAATCAGATAACTGACGATTCATATCTGATGGTTCTTGATCACTCATACTGAAAACTAACAAATAGTCAAATAACACATAACAAATAAATACAGTTATGCACATATTTCCATAATTTATTTCCTAACACAAAATTTCATAATTTTAAGTGTCAGCAGAACACTTCTTTGGCTCAGACCAGTGGCTAGGCTCTGATACCACCTTCTATCGCAACCCCCGATCCCTAATTCCCGGGAACGGGCGGACGCAATCTCAGAGTTTCGGTGGTATCAGGTTATTAAATCTCGCAACGGAATTTACATCAGGACCGTAGTTAGGAAATGTTTATCAGAGTAAAACCACCTCATTTACTATTAATAATCACATGGGTAAAACCCAAGTTTCTTGTTACAATACATTTATAGGGACAAACCCTATTTTATTGAATTTAAAACATCGTTTATTAGGTAACTTTTATAGCCACATTTTCCCCAAGCCTTCAGTGCTCTCCAGCTGGCTTTCATTAATTGGCTGTTCACATTGTGTTACCTGTAACGCGTTTTAAAAACATTTGTCAGTCGGAAATACTGGTGAGTGAATCCCAGTTTAATCAAGAAACATTTTATCAATTAAAACAATATTGAGAGCGATCACATTGTTTATTTCTACACAATTACTCATTCAGTATTTGCCACTCGACCAGATCTATGGCTATGGTCAAATTACCCATTGGCTAACTCGTCGTCCAATGGTAATGCACTGTCATTCAGACTTACTACTACTCGTAGTAAATTTTGTATACAAAACCCCATAATACCGGCAGTAATTGAAGAACTACAAAGACTCAATCACCGCTTAATCACATTGAAAAATAATTAAGGTTTTGTAAAACATTCCAAAAAGGTTAACAAAAAGAGGATAAACTCACACTGCTGTCTTAGGCTTTTCGTAAGGGTTTCCTGGATATAATCTATAATTTATACAAATGTACATTGGTTAGTATCATAACCCTTTGAAATTATTAATAATACCCTCCCCGAGACGGCATTCCAACAACTACGTCGGGCAGAACCACGACAGTTGTTACGGAACCCTAAATCAATCGGGCAGCGTAACTATTATGAAACTTGGGTTATAATACTTACAACGGAGCAGAACCTCGCTAATTGAAAATTATGCCAAATATCAGAGAATTCGAGATTGAGAATTGATAATGAGCGACGGAAAACTAAAACTGATGCCTGCTATTTATATTGCTGATATCTGACTTCCAGGCGGCCCGCGTAAGGTAAGGCTAAGCCTTACGCGGCCCGCGTCAACACGCGGTCAACATATAGCTTAGCTGATTTGATACGTAGGTCCACCACGATTTTGACACGTGTCAGCACCGGATGTCTCCGCGTTTCATGATCTATCGCGGCCCGCGTCGACTATCAAAGACTCTTACGCGGCCCGCTTTAACTTAATAAATCAGCGGAGTCAACTTCAGTCTTAATACCGCCCGCGTGAGAGTTTGGGGTGGGTCTACGCGGCCCGCCTCAACTCCATTTTTTCTTATTTTTATTTTATTTTATATGTTATAATCTATTTAGGGCTCGGTTTTCACATACGGGGTGTAATATAAAACATATTTGGGATATTTTACACTATACTAGAGTGTCATAATATTTATGAGGGTGTTGGTTTTACCGAGGGTTGTTACACAGGTGTTGAGACAATGTCTCGTACCAAGCTCTCGGGGCCTGGTGTAAACCATACAGCGCTATCTAGTAAATAGACCTTGTCTTTGTGGATTGGATCGGTGAAGCCCGGTGGCTGACCAACATAAACCTCCTCTTTTACCTTCCCATAAAGAAACGCCGATTTAACATCTAACTGATAAACTTTGAAGTTTTTCCAAGATGCAAATGCCAGGAAGATTCTGATCGCTTCAAGTCGAGCAACTGGAGCATATACTTCAGTGAAATCTATACCCTCCCGCTGACTGAAACCCTGGACTACGAGTCGAGCTTTGTTACGAACAACAACTCCTCTATCGTCTCTCTTACACTTGAACACCCACTTGGTGTTTATCTTCCTTTGACCACCAGGCAAGCCTACTAACTTCCATACACCTAACTTCTCAAACTGACTCAACTCTTCTTGCATAACATTCACCCATGAATCTTCAGTTAGCGCCTCTTTGTATGTACGCGGTTCGATCTGCGAAATAAAACAACTAAGTGAAAATTCAGTTTGTAAAGATGCTACTGTAGAATAAAAACAAGTCCTTGGTCAATTTGACGTCTAGTGCGAATGCCTGTTTGCAATTCTCCAATGATCAGCTCTTCTGGATGGTATGAAAGAGTTCTCGGCATCACTTCGCCTGAAACATCTACCTCGCCTTCCAGATTAGTAACATTCTGATTTGCACCTTGTTCACTGACTGGGTTTGTTTGACCTGAAATCTGAATTTGCTCCCCCTCAGAATCTGAATCACCACGATCAAATACTGGCATATTCTCAGATTCTTGATTATCATTCTCTGCCGTCTGATTATCTTGAGCAACTTCATTTTGTTGGACATCATCATGTTCACCAGCATTGCTTGGACCTGCTTCATCATCGTTCAAAGCTTGTCGTGGTCTTCTTGAATACTCAGCTGGAAACCTTTCCTACGATTCTTCATACTCTCGCAAAATATCCAACTCATTAAAGAAATCTTCTTCTTCTTCTTGTTCTTCCATCATGTCAAACGAATCCCACAACTTGTCGTAATGATAACGCCATGAATCTCCAGGATTCTGCGGCGGCATTGTATAACCTTGACATTCAACATTTGGAGCTTCAATAATCCGCTTCAAGCTTGGAACGAAGACTCGTCGTAATGGACTTGCATAACCTATGAATATCCCTTCAATATTCTTTGGACCAAACTTTCCAAAAGGCTCTAGAACAGTACAGGGTGACCCAAACGATTCAAGATACTTCAGATTTGGTTTGCGGTTATAGATCAAGTCAAAGCATGTTTTGTTGAATTTCTTGACAGTGAGAACTCTGTTGAGCGTATAGCATGCGGCGGAAACTGCTTCTGCCCAAAAATTTATCGGTAGCTTTGAATCAGCAAGCATTGTTCTGGTCGTTTCGATTAGCGTCCTATTCTTTCTTTCAGCTACTCCATTCTGCTGCGGAGTGTATGGAGCACTAAACTCATGCAATATACCTCTTTCATCACAAAATTCTTCCATCTTGTTGTTCTTGAATTCAGTACCATTATCACTTCTAATTCTTTTGATACGCCTTTGGTACAGATTTTCAATCTTTCTGAACAAGGCCATCAAACTGTCAAACGTTTCATCTTTCGACTACAAGAATGATACCTACGAAAATATGGAATAATCATCAGTAACCACAAGACAGTAGAGATCTCCTGTAATACTTTTGACGTTTATTAGACCAAACAGATCCATATGAAGTCTCTCTAACGGTCTGGAAACTGAATTGACTTGCTTTTTAGGGTGTGACTTTTTCTTTTGCTTTCCTTTGATGCAACTAATGCACTCCCTTTCCAGATGAAAACCTTTAATTTGAACACCCAGAACTAAATCATTATGCACCAAATGATTCATTTTTCTCAATTGAATATGCCCCATCTTGCGGTGCCACAACTGTGATTCTTTCTCCGTTGCTTTAGACACAAAACAATGTGCCTGACCCGTTGTTGTAGTTGCTACACTCATGTCCAAAATATACAGATCATTCACTCTAGGTGCCCTCATGATAATCCTTTCTTCAGGGATAACAAATCCTGGCTTCAAGATCAAACATTCTTTGTCAGTATAGTGAGTGGTATACATCCTGTCACAAATCTGCGAGATACTCAGCAGATTATTCTCCAGCTCAGCAATGTAGTTAACTCTCTCAAACGTCACAATCCCATTGGATAACGTTCCTTCACCAACAATTCTACCACCTTGGTTTCCTGCGAATCCCACATAACCACCATTGAAATTTCTAACATCGTACAACAATGCAGTCTTCCCTGTCATATGTCGAGACGCTCCGCTATCCATAATCCATCATGAAACAGCTCTCGGAAGTTCCTGCATATATCACAATTTGATTTAAAAACACATTTTAATAAAGATGCCGATTCATGCTTCACAATTACCAACTAGGAAGCTCTGGCAAGTCCAAAATTTTTAGTGAGATTTTGATGCTACCCAAGCCTCTTTCAACTCAGGTAACTGGACTTTAATGTGAGATTTTGTAGTGTAAAGTGGCGGAAATTTTTTATCATTCATCTTCAAGTTATCTTCTGATCCAACCTCAACCTTTTTGTTTAAGAAAAACTCATTTATCTTAAGTTGACCGGTTGGTTGATTTTTCTTATGAACATTCTTCTTCTCTGGTGGAGTAGAAGATTGTTTCTCCAATTGTTCATAATAATCCAAAGGAACATCCATCTTTACCGGAATGGTAGAAGACGATTGTTTTTCCAACTCAGAAACCTTTGGTTTAAATGAACTTTTTAGCTTCCATGTTTGTTGAGATGAAGCAACCCGTTTATAAAATTTGTCATTTTTAGTTACCACATTCTTAACAGGTTCAATTTTGACTTTTGATTTCTCATTTTTCAAAATTTTCTCAACAACCATTGGAGCTTTTCCTTTTGCATCAACCTTTCTCTTTTGATTCTCAACAACTTCAGTCTTAGGCTTGAAGTTGGTGCAATTTCTTGCAATGTGACCAACTTTGTTGCATCTAAAGCATGTACGAGTATCAACTACCCGACTTGTGCCTTCAGACTGAGGTTGTGAGGCCCTTTCCTCAAAGAACTCTTCATTTGATTTTGAAAAAAAATCTTTTTCTCTTCATCAGAAAGTGAACTTGAACTGTTCACAAACACTTTCTTCTCAACAAATTTCTTGTTTTAAACATTTCTCCTTTGATAGTTCTTACCACCCTGATATCCACCCGACCAATTGTCTCGATTGTTGTTATAAAAACGCGGTGGAACTACAGGTTTCTTGTAGTAAGCTTTATCTTTCTCAAAATTCATTTGCCTTTTTGTTTGTTTTAAACTTTTTACTTCAGAGAAATCGATTTCAACCATTTTGAACACATTTGTCAATTTTGAAACATTTACATTCTCCAGAGGAAACTCAGAATCCGAATACAACTTATCAGATCCCAACATCTTGTACATGACAAGATTAGGTTCATCATTTAAGTTGTTTTTGGATTTTTGTTTCAGAATGTATTTGTCCAAGAAACATCCATCATCTTCAGCTGAATCACTTTCAGTCATCAAAACACTTTCAGCTGTGCTTTTAACAATCTCTGTCTGAACACTATCATCAGATGATGAAGAAGAAAATGTAACATCAATTGAATCAGGAAGTTTCACTTCATTTTCATCTTCAAGATTAACCAACCCAGATTGCTTTTTCGAATAATTGTCTAGAACTGGTGGTGGAACTTTATGAAACCCGACCCCAGTTCCATCACAGTATACATCTTCGCCTGCTTTGTTTTTCCCGATGGGTTTGGAACAATGTGATGCAAAACAAAGCTTGCAGAGTTGTAACTGTTCAATTTCAAATTGATACGCTCATTCTCAATCTTAGCTTCTTCAAACTGAAGTTTCAATTTAGCAATTTCATCCAATTGTTTGTTGATTAATTCTTCTTTAACCCTCAAAACACTTTGCAAGTGACAATTTTCCTTATATGTTTTACCATTTCTATCATCATTATCTTTAACCGTGCTTTTAAGTTTCTCAAATTTTTCAGTAATCTGACGATTTTCAAGAACTAACCTCTCATTTTCTTTCCTAACCTTTTCTTGGTCAATTTTATCATTTTCAATTTTGTTAGTTAATTCTTTTACTCTGTCGTTCGAAGATTTCAACATTTTATCACGGTTAAGGATCTGATCCTCAACACTTCTGACTCTAGCAGTCAGATCATCAATCTTCTTACCTTTGAGATAAGTGTTTGTACTACAAACTTTGCATTCTTTGATTCAATTTTTGCAGTCAACATCACCACTGAATTTCTTACCTGACTCAGTCGTTGACGCATTTGTACTGACCTGGCTTTTAGACTCAGAGACAGATTTAGAGTCTACCTCAAGTGCCTTAGCAGCCAGCACCTTGTCAGCCATCTTTCCCATGTTTTCAGCATTTAACTCTTGAGTCGTGTCAATGATCCCATTATCAACCTTCTTTGGCTTCTCTTTTTCTTCTTTCTCTTTTTCTTCTTTCTCTTTCTCTTCTCTGCTTCCCCACCATTTTCTTTGCCAATAATCATTTTCATCTTTCATTTCTTTGATTATGGTTTCCATATCAAGAGTGGTATGGTCAATATCAATGTTTCCATTGGGGTCAAGATAACATTCTCTGTCTGGATCCCATCTTCTCGCTCTTTTTGCTTCAAGATAGATAGCAGATATATTGATCATTTTTTGTTGAGCTATCATCTTCCTGTAAGCATACCTCTGTTCTTCAGGTCTGGTATCTTTCCAAGGAACAGGTTCAGATTTTGCCATGAATGCATATCCAACTGCATCCTCCTCAGGTAACAACTTGCTCCAATCGAAACCTTCATCGTCATGAATCACCGCAAGAGCTCTAGATTTCTCTTTGTTATCCTCAAGCTGCTTCATTCTCGGCGGTTCTGATTTATTCTGATGATAAATCGCCTTCTTGTAGTAATCTTCTCTGAACGGGTTTTCAGACTCATCAGCATACGCATTTCAGCATTCACGCTTAAAGTGACCTTTCTGTTTACACTTAAAGCATGTCACTTTAGACTTGTCAAAGCCTAACTTGGTAGATGGTCCACCAATAGATTTTCTTCCGGTTATCTCCATGAAACGCTGTGCTCGACGAACTACATTGGCCATACACCACCTTATGTCGATCAATTCCATCTCCTCAGGATCAATCTGATCGTAATCTTCTTTTGTCAGGTTGGTGTTGCCTATCTTCCCTGCTACAAGGCTTTCATATGATTCTAGCACAGATGCTAAGAAAACCATCTGTTGCTTTGCCGACTCCTCGCTGAAGTTTTGAGCATTCTTAAAGTCTACAGCAATGTTGCATTGAAATAGGTTCTTTGCATCTGATTGACTTGAATGTGACGAAGAACCACTGTGAAATCCACTGCTTTGACTTTCTTTGTTTGAAATGTTGGAATTCTCAGCAGAAAAAGCTGTCTTAGGAGATGTATTCTTCGGCATCATGCTTTTTGGATAATACAAATCCAACTTCTGTTGATAAGACGAGTGATTGACTTTATGTGTTTTCCTTAACTCCAGCTCGTGACTCTCTAGTCTTTCAATCAACAAATCTACAGTCAACACTTCTGGCGGCTTGATTGTATTCTTCAACATCAAGGCATAGTATTGCCAATCCATCTCATCTGGCAATGAATCAAACAATTTATCGACCAGTTCTTCTTGAGAATAGAAAATTTCATGTCTCGCCAGCTCCAGCTTTAGATGCCCAAACCTCTCAATCATTTTACAAACTGATTCATTCTTTAAACAACCAAATAAATCAAATTCTTTTCTAAGCATTTTCTTTTTTTTTTTTCACTATTTCTCCACTTCCCAAACATTTAGCTTTCAATTTTTCCCAAAGATCTTTAGAACTTTTGTACTTGATCAAAGATATTATATCTTCTTGAACAGATTGAAATAGCAGTGCGATGCATTTTTGCTTAGCAACAAACGATTCTATTTCTTCAGATGTAGTCAAATTTTCACCAGTTTTGCCTCCATCAGCGTATCCATTCTTTAGACTCTTCCAGCTAGGATATGCAAAAGCCATCAACCAATCTTCAAACTTCTTGGCCCACCGACTATATTCTTCGATAGCCATCAACTTCAGGGGTTTGTTATAAGTTCCGAAAGCACTTTCCACACTTAGAGCATCCGATAAACTTTTCTTTGTATTCGGCGTGTTCTCATTGGTGTTGTTAGGAGAGGTATCGTCTCCAGAATTTCCAGCAAAGGCATACATATCGCTAAACGGATTCATGAATAGATCATCCATCTTGTACGTACCTAAAAAATCAGCAAACACTTAGAAATATTTTTGTTGAAGCGAAATCAGTTTTGAAACAATATAGCTTTTCAAGCAAAATAGTAATACAGTTTCAAGCGAAACACTTCAAGCGAACTCAAAACACTTGAAGCGAAATGGCAATATTAACTCAAGCGAAACCCCACTCAAGCGAACTGACTTATAACTTTCAAGCGAAACCTGATTAAATGTACTTTTCAAGCGAAAACAACAGTAAATTCAAGCGAAATAGGGATTTTAAAGAGGTTTCGTTTGAAATTTTCAAGCGAAATGTGATGATGTCAGCTTTTTCGAACCAGATTTCAAGCGAAAAGTCAAGTTTTTATATGAATTTGATCGATTTTAAGTCCAATTCACACAGGGATTAGTTAACTCTATGTTTCGCTCAATATATGTGAGTTTCTGGCCATTTCAACCGTAAACTTATGTTCAAATCATAAAAGAAAGGGTAGAAGTATGAGAATCCGACGATTTCAAGCTGCAATGGTATGAACTCCTCATCCTGAGCTCTGATACCACTTGTTGGATCGGTTCCATGACCCTAAACAGTCAGTAAAGGCAGTTCATCATCATTTACTAAGGCGGAATCAAAGTAAACAACGTCAAAACAGCTTGTTTCCTTTTCAATTCTTTTCTATTGCTAATTCCTGAGTCTTTACAATGATTTCTGATGAAAATCCGGCAGCACCTCGACTCACACACTATGACCTTAGTCCTGTTCGCTTCAAATGACAACACACACCACCTATTTATAGCCCACAGGGTTTTGCTTGAATGCACATCATGTCTGTTCAAGCGAACTAACATGTTGTTGGTTTCGCTTGAACATAACATATTGTCATTTCAAGCGAACTCACCTACATTAACATATAAAACCCTAAATTCTAACCCATTGTGTGTTCGTTCATTCTATCTAGACATAAGACTCGATTAAGACGAAGTTAACAAACACTAGGTGCACCAACATTAATTATATTATTTGGGTATTTAACCCACTCACGCAGTTTACTCTTATTTGTGTGGTTCAATGTTCAGACAATAACGTTTCCATGGTCTTAGAACCATACATGAATAGATGGTAACAACATGGCTTGTTTGTATTTTGTATCACACTTACTCCATTCAATTTATAGTTAAATTCTTGTCATATGAGTTAGATGAAGTTAGTGTGGTGGACCAAAACCAAAACCGTAATGAAATAAAAACTTTGATATTAAAATTACAAGACATTTGATTTTGTAAATAATAGCAATACCCATTAAATCATAAGACCATTGGGTATGGGCCTCGGCACCGGGCCCTCCCCCCCCCCCCCCCTTTTAGGTCCGTCGCACACCGCCCCCAAGGGGCTCGGCTCGGCAGTTTCGTCACAATTATGACGATGGAGACGGGGCTTGTTTGTGGGGTCCATTGAATATATCCGTTGATATAACGGCTAATTTAAAAAAAAATCAATTTAATTAAAAACCTTTATAAATACCCACATATCTATCCACTTTTATACCAAAATTCACCCACTTTCTCCAAACAACTCCCACATTTTTATACAAAATACCCACATAATCTTCTCTAAAAAAATACACCATGTCATCTTCTTCTTCATCGAGTTCGACCGACACCATGGAAGCCGTAAATTTTTTTATAAACAAGGTGGTAGAGGCGACACAAATAATTTTTGAAGAAGAAGAGGAGGAGGAGGAGGTTTCGTCACAACCACGAAACAGGAACCCACACATCGAGCGAGACCGAGAAAGTTAGTGATATTTTTATTCTTATATATTTATTCTTAATTTTTTAAGTTTATGTTTTTAGTCTTATTTTTTTAATTATAAGTTGTATATATATTTTGTTATCTTGTAGGTGCTAACCAAAGATTAATCGTTGATTACTTTGACGACGAGCCGCTGTACTCGGAGGCTATTTTTAGACGCCGTTTCAGAATGAGTCGTCGACTTTTCTTACGTATCGCCGACGATTTAGCCGCTTATCACCCGTTTTTTACCATGCGACCCGATGCTAGAGGCAAAATGGGCTTCACCACCTTACAGAAATGTACTGAGGCGATTCGTCAACTTGCTTATGGGACGACAGCCGATTCTTGGGACGAATACTTAAAGATGTCCGAAAGAACTGCGAGAGAATGTTTATACAAGTTTTGCAAATTTGTGGTGAAGCTCTACAGCCAAAAATATTTGCGAAAACCGAATCACAATGACGTTCAAAATTTGTATCAACACCACCAAGCAAGGCACGGTTTTCCAGGCATGCTCGGGAGCATTGATTGCATGCTTTGGCCATGGCGGAATTGTCCTACCGCTTGGCGAGGAATGTATACGCGAGGCGATCAGGGACATCCAACAATAATTCTAGAAGCTGTTGCGTCTCAAGACCTATGGATTTGGCATGCTTTCTTTGGTATTCCTGGTTCGAATAACGACATCAACGTTCTACAAAATTCAGAGGTTTTTGACGATGTTATAAAAGGGGTCGGTCCTGATACGAGTTTTACAGTTTCGGGCGTGGAGTATAGATGCGGGTATTATCTTGCCGATGGAATATACCCACAATACTCTACAATAGTTAAAACGGTTAGGCATCCTACGGATGAAAAAAGAAAGAAATTTGCCAAGTTTCAAGAAGCGGCTAGAAAAGATATTGAACGGTGTTTTGGGGTTCTCCAACAAAGATGGCATATTATTGAAAACCCAGCATGCGCTTTTACACCCAAAACGTTGCGATACTGTATGTATGCTTGTATTCTGCTGCATAACATGATCCTCGAAGACGAAGGACATGCAATTTGTGAGTATGACGAGAACGCGGTGGAGGAGAATAATGTTCCGGTTAGCGGAGAACAACAAGATTTGAACAGGTTCTCGTTACATAACGATTTCACACATGTCAATCTTCATTCGGACTTGATCGATCACATTTGGAGTCTCGGAGAAAACAACGCGTAGTTTTTTTATTTATTTGTAACTTTAGGCTTTTTTTTTTTAATTTAAGTTTAGGTTTTTTTTTAATGTTACTTTAGGTTTTTTTTTTAATGTTACTTTAGGTTTTTTTTAATGTAGCTTTAAGTTTTTATTTAAATGTAACTTTTTTTTATTTTTATTTAGTTTGTTTGTTTTAATATGGCAAAAAATAAATAATAAAAAAATAGGGGAGGAGCATCCACCACACCCTTGGATAGTCTCCAAGGGGATGGTCCTCCCCCCATGCTTACGTGGCGCTTATGTGGAGGATAGTCCATTTGGAGACTATCCTCCCCATACCCAATGGTCTAAGGATGAAAACCACAGTTTACTCAAAGACTAATCATAATGTTTCCTTAAACAATTAGTTATTAAATTATGAATTACTAAACAAACTAAACACACCCCCTCCCTCCTGATTATACCCCCTTGTAAGAGGAAAACTGCCGGTCCCACGCAGGCCCCACCTGTAAGTATGTGAGAGGAGGGGAGTGTAAAAAGTAATTAGAGGGGGTGTTGAAAGTAGCATCCATGATATATTCTCCATTTTAATTAATATTAAATAAATAATATATAATAAATGGTATTTATGTCATAGAAAGAAAGTGGGGGCAAAATTCAACCATATATTCATGCAAGAATAATTGATGGAGCTATTTATTTTGGAGAAATCACTTCAACCTTTCAATAACGGCAAGGAATGAGGTGTCAACCCCGGTAATACTGGGCACTGTGGTCAAGGTCGACTACTCGACCGCCGTCAGCCTTTTGGCTCTCCCAGATGCGCGGAAAGCCAACCTTCACCCGCCCGAAAGCACGACAGTGGAATAATCAGTAAACCTCGTCTCCCATCCAAGACAAACCGGCGCCACCCGTATTCGCCCTTTACCTGGATGCCACAGAAAATAATGGAGAGAGTGGGAGTCGAATCTAGGTTACAAGGAACAACAAATATTTCCACAACCACTCCACCACTACCTCAATATTAGCCAACTTTTCTTAACCTGCATTGGTAATTTGTAAATGTATCCACAAAATAAGTAGTTTTTTTGAAGGTAAACTTTATTCACAAAGCCAAACCCACCAAACAAGGGCGACTACAATACACAACTACAAAAACTCAAATTTACACCAATTTTTCTAGCACAAATTCCTATCTTTAGAACGATTCCTAAACCACAAAAAATCGAGGGACTTAATATCTTGGAAAATCTCTTCGGGCTTTACCTCAATGCTAGAAAATCTATATTGTTTCTCGCTTTCTAGATACACCATGACGCCACATGCATCATACCACAAAGAGCCTCTTTAGCTTTTCTACCCAAATTACAAAACTCATGGGCCTCAACAATGCCTTTAACCGAGAAAAAAATAAATGGGCTAACCTTACACCACTTCGAAATATAATTCCAAACTTCAGAAGCGAACCGGCAAGCACGTAAGAGATGATAAGAAGACTCGATCACATCACCACACATAGAGCAAGAGACATCCCCGCTAAACGCATTTCTGGCTTGAAGGGCCGAAAGAGTCGGGATCCGATCCACAACCACCCTCCACATACTAGCTAGGATATTTTTTAAACAAAAGCCTTAAACACAAATTTGAGTATTAAAAAGATAAAATCAGTCGATTTTAATTAATACAAAAAACACATGAACACATTCGTCTATATACATATGTATCTTTAAATCCAAAATTTTTGCCAATATGTAAGTGTGTAACTTTTTGTATTGATATATTTATATTGTTGGCATGTCTAACAAAATTAAAGCTATGCGTCTTTAAATGGGAGAGTTCTTTGCGGGGTTAAGGGCAGTGCCCCTTGCGACTGTCTAAACCTAAAGAACAACGTGTCAATCATTGTATAGTTAGTGTCAATCATTGTATAGTTAATGCAATATTGTAATTGTAATTGTTTTTTTAACGCCAACATAATCAATCCTGAGCACTCTCGGGGCACTTACTGGACAAACGAAGTACTCCGAGAGTAACCCGAGTCCACCACCAGTAAAACCCGTTTTGCTCAAGGATCAAACCCAGGTTTCCCTGGCTCCTATCATTGCCCACCAGTGCCTCACTCTGCACCAAGTGAGAGTTGAACATGCATCTATCAAGAGAAATGCAAGTCTTCCACCACTTGGTTTTAAAATTCAAGTTTACAATTACCATAACACTTTAAATGCCCATGGCATTATAGCCAGGTAGCATCTTAGGGATGTGATAGGGTTAGGGACCATTAGGTCCTGTGTTGAATTCCCACATGAGGGGTTTTCTAAGATTAATTGGGTTTCCTGCTAAATTGGTGTATAGAACCAGTGACTCACTCTGCACCAAGTGAGAGTTGAACATGCATCTATCAAGAGAAATGCAAGTCTTCCACCAGTTGGTTTTAAAATTCAAGTTTACAATTACCATAACACTTTAAATGCCCATGGCATTATAGCCTGGTAGCATCTTAGGGGTGTGATAAGGTTAGGGACCATTAGGTCCTGTGTTGAATTCCCACATGAGGGGTTTTCTAAGATTAATTGGGTTTCCTGCTAAATTGGTGTATAGACATTATTACATAGTGGAGATGTATATGATCGAGTGGTTACGCTCGTGACACGATAATACTTTAATAGTCCGCCAGTGATCCAAATTTATCGTTAAAAAAAAGAAAAACAATAACACTTTAAACATATACAACGGTGCATCCAAACATGTTAAGTCATTGTAAATTGTAATAATTGGTTTTGATGTCCATGATCAAATCACTTGTGACGATTCAAATAACTTAAATTTTAATTCTGGCACTAGAGAAATATAGGAAAGAGTTGTGCTAAATATTTGTACAGCAAATAACAAACATAAAATGGTATAAACATTACATGCCATTTCAATAACACAATCACGTCCTCGTATATATTTTTAAGTAATTTGAATATATTGCCACCACATATCATTTTATGTTCACTGCTCATTATATATTTTTTAGCATAACTGTTGCTCCACCCTTTATTTTTATTTATATACAACGTTAGAATCCGGTGTATTACACGGGTTGAATAAATATAATTTTATATACTACGTTATAAAAAAGTTATACTTTTAAAAAAACTCATGTATTGCACGAGTTGAATAAACCCGTATATTATACGAGTTGAATATATATAATATAATCTGTTAAGACATACAATCGTCAATAAGTCTTTAATAAAATGATATAGTATTTACTTACTATAACATTTATCTTTGTTTTCGTTTTTTAATTATCTGTAGGTTATAAATATCAAGTGAACTCCAAAACTTTTTCATATACATCTTTTACATAGTAAATATTCTTTTTCACTACGTGTTACCACAATATATTAAATATATAAAAGTAGAGCCAGGATTTAGAAAAAACGGTAGAAAGTGTGAAAACTCTTATAGATCGTCAGATCAAAATAATCTATGGACTAGATGACGCGGTGACATTTTTGTAAATAAAATCACTTTTATTAATCTGGCGCGCTTCATTAAGGGTAAAAGGGTATTTTGACTTAACATAAAACGCCAAACTCATGCTATTAAAATCCCGCCTCAACACACATAGCACACTTCATCATAATATAACGTCATAGATATAAAACGACAAACTTTGTTTTTAACCGATAAAGCTGAACAAACAGTACTAAAACGACGGAACTTTATTACTAGCATTTACTGTAATAAAAATCGCGCCTAAAATACGCGCCAAAAACTTCCTATATAAACAAACTCTCAGAACTACTAAAATCCACACCAAAACCACAAAAACCTATATTTTCCTCTATACCATTCATCTTATAAACGCCAAAAAAAAAAAACAAAATATCAAAGATTCAAAACCATGTTTCTTTGATATACACTATTTTCTCAATAAACTTTCGCTCTATGTAATGAGCAAGATCCTCAATATAAACGCCTAAACATACAAAAACCACAAAACTTCAAAAAAGTCATTTCATGGAGATTCTGTTTTTGTTCTCTATAAAGTTTAGCTAAACGGGATGGATAACATTGTTACACATCTTTCTTGACTGAGGATTAACGATGTTATCCATTTCGTTCAGCAAAACATTATTGAGTTTAGCACGACCAAAATTAGAAGTTTATGGTAGTTTTATTTAGTGGCGTTATTGTTTTTTTTGGCGTTTGATTCTCTTGCCCGATCTTATATTGTCTGTTATTTAATTTCAAAATAGCATGTTATGAACAAAGAGGTAGAAAAAAGAAAAGATGCAAAAAAAAAAATGATTTAAAATGCCAAACTAAGAAATGTCTGTGTTCTATAGGATTCAAATAAAAAAACGCCAAACTACTCTACACTGGCTCTCGAAGACCATCTGTGTGTGTTTTGTAAGAATGACAAATACAAAACGCTAAACTACTCTTCACTGGCTCTCGAAGACCTTGTCGATCTTCTTTTAATTACGGCATGTTTGCATGTTGATGCGTAGTGTCCATAGGCTTTGCAGTTCTGACACTGTTTTTCTTTGGCCCCGGGTTTCGACTTTGATTTCTTTTTGTCGATTGCTATCTCCTGTTTAGATTTCAGGCGCTTCCGAGAACCAGAACCTTTGGATTTATAACCTACAGGGACTCTTATCGGATTCTTGTCGTTTTTATATTGACTAGTTATCTCGGCAAATCTATCCCTAGAACTAGCGGGAGGAGCAACAATCTGCATATCTTGAACCTTCTTCATATAAGACTGAACATGATCCTTGTTTAAGGATAGCTCCTCTTTATTACCAGATAAACGGTTCAAAGTGTATTCAGTTGAATAAATAATATCTCGCATCGTACTTTGCACATCAGGATCAAGCTCGGTCATATATTCACGACTAATTGAGAATTCAGGAGAGCATTTTGGGGAGGCCTCTTTGCGCCATCTATTCAGAATGTATTGTTTTGGAAATTCCCTAATGTCCATAAGTCTCAAAACATAGAATATATGTCTACATAGCAAACCAAACTGTTCAAAACGCCTGCATGAGCAACTGCATGTGCAATCAGACTTACGGAACATTACCTGAAAAAAGCCAAAAACAATATCTCTATAACGCCATGCATAGAATGTTTGTCTAAAAAAAAGAAAAAAACACATTGCATATGATAAAACTCCATTAACAGAAAACGCCATAAAAACCAAAACGCCATTATTTACCTCAAATAAGGATGTACAAGGCTGTTGGAAGTCATTTACGTAAAACTTAACAAACCCATCAGGCTGAACTTCGTAACGTTGATTTATACAATCCGCAACTCCAATAAGCTCAGCTTGAACGTCACAAAAAATACTTTTTGTGTATATATCAACAGCTTTCCCTTCCAACAATTTGTAACTACTCTTCAACTGGGGTCTTTTGTATCGAGATTCATGATCATTTTTACGATGTGTGTGCCCTTCCAACAATTAGACAGCACTTTGGCATTCGTTTCAGAATCTTAACGAAATTCACAAAGTATAGTCTTGTTTAGACAACACTTTGGCATTCGTTAGTTGGTTCCCGAATCGATTGGACCGAATATCGCATCGGTGATTATTGGTTAGAACACTAATGTATAGAGAGAAGAATATAAGAAATGAACAAAGGAAAATGAATCCTAAGTTTCCTATTTATAGCTAAGAGGATAAGTCTTACCCCTATATAGAATTTCCCTAGGTGTTATCTTCCCCAGTTAAACCTTCCCTAGATAAAACATTCCCTAGATAATATTTTCCTTAGATAATACCTACCCCATATATACCTATTTTCATGTATATCTACTTAGTTAATTAATCTTACTTAGCTGATTAATTAATTTTACTTAGCTTAATTAATCTTACTTAAATGATTAATTAATCTTACTTAACTTAATTAATCTTGCTTGACTGATTAATTAAGCTTACTTAACTTAATTAATCTTGCTTAACTGATTAATTAATCTTACTTAACTTAATTAATCTTACTTAACTGATTAATTAATCTTACTTAACTTAATTAATCTTGCTTAACTGATTAATTAATCTTACTTAACTTAATTAATCTTGCTTAACTGATTAATTAATCTTACTTAACTTAATTAATCTTGCTTAACTGATTAATTAATCTTACTTAACAGTTTAATTAAGTAATTTACTTAGCTGATTATAACTTACTTTGCTTGCTTAACTGCTAAGTTTCCTTAATTGCTAAGTTTTACATAATTATTAAGTTTCCGTAACTATTAGGTTTACTTAACTATTAAGTTTACTTAACCGCTAAGTATTCTAGCTTAGCAGCTTCCTGGTTACGAGTTCTAATTTCTAGATACAATGGAACTCGTATTAGTGTATTAACTCAATTCAACTTTAACGATAATCACGAGATCGAAACCCTCACAACGAATGACAAAGTATAGCCAGATATTGGCAGCACTTAAACATTCATTGGATCGGTTCTAATCGATCGGATATAGTATCGTACCAGTGATTAGAGTTATTACCCTGATAACGAGCAGAGTTTCGGGGTTTTAGAAGTTCTGATATTAGAATGACAGAACAAGAGAACAAGATAAAGAAAATAATTGAGCGATTTGAAATGAAACTGAAAGCCTTATTATATAGGCTGATATTGGGGCGCGTCGCGGCCCGCGATGCCCGTCGGCTTCTCCTTCGCGGCCCGCGAGGGAGTCTAGGCCGGAGCGAAGGTTGCTGAGTCATTGGTGGTCTTGACACGTGGACGACACGTATCCCTCAAGCTTATCCGAAGATTTGTAGAGCTGTCGCGCCCCGCGTAAGCCTTGCTTAACTCTTACGCGACCCGCGACCAACTTGAAAATTCTGATTTTCTTGATTTTTCACAAGGGTTAGGATCTTAGGGGTCCGGGTTTCCACTTACGGAGTGTTTTGGGACATTTTCGTGCAGGTCCTTACATCCTCCCCACCTTAATAAAAATCTCGTCCTCGAGATTTACTGGAATAAGTAAAGATATTTTCTTTTCATCTCTAATTCTAACTCTCACGTATATTCAGGTCCTCCCATTTTACTTTGACCAGAACTAATCTCTTGCCTTGTGATTCTTATCTTGGACTTGTAAGGTCTTTTAACTCATTTACCTCTATATCTTGAAGAGGTACAATTAAAGATTTATTAGCTAGGCGTTCCTTAAGTTGCCTATATGAAATACATCATGTATTCCTGTCAAATCTTTTGGTAACTTTAGCTGATAAGCTACTGATCCAATTTATTTAATGATTTCGAATGGTTCGACAATTCTTAGTTTTTCTTTCTTGCCGCCTCGGACTATTCCTTTTTACCGAGAGACTTTCAATAGTATTCTTTCTCTGATTCGAATTTCTAATGGTTTGCTGACATTGCCTGATAGTTGCTCTTTCATATTTCTGCCCAACGTACTGGGTGGTACTATCATCCCTAAAGTGCTTTAAATGAGCAATACTAACTCTGGGAGAATTTTATGAGTGATAAGTAATAGTCCTTCTTGCACCAATATTTATCACACATGTACTTAGCATGTCTTTCTATGTTTGTAGTGTTCCTTCACACTACTCAAAATAAGCCGGGTTAAAGTTTTCCTCGATTTAATACAAGAGATAATGGAATTCTAGGTACTAAGTGATGTGTTCAAAATGCAACATATAAATTACATCAATTGTGGCATAAAACTAACTCTTTTTTAGTACTAATGTTGGAAAAAGTGTGCTTTTGTCTTCCTTTTGTATTTTCAGGATTAAATGAGCTCAAATTAACAAAAGAAGCAAAAAGACATCAAAATCTGACATAAATACAAGAAAAGGAACAAGACGTGACATGCCCGACCCCACGACAACATCTTCCCAAGCAAAACATAAAGACAGAAGACTGAACACGCCCCGTGCTCAGCCAGCACGGGGGCGTGCCCAAGTGTCAGCAGAAAAGACAAAGTGGTAGAAGCTTCTATTGCCCACCACGGGGCCGTGCTCAGTGGACACGGGGCCGTGGTCAACTATAAGATTCGCACAATCCAGGCAAATCTTCATAGTACAAAGATTCTTCTGCACACGGGGTCGTGCTCAGCGGACACGGGGGCGTGGTCAACTAATAAGACAAGTTGCATTAAATGAAGAAAGAGAAGGATGTGGACATGGGGCCGTGCCCACTGTACACGGGGCCGTGCCCGAGCTTCTGTTCAGCCTATAAATAGGAGTGCTTGGCTCAAGCTAAAACCATCCCTTGGCACACCACCTCTCTCACACTTCACCCACCACCCACCACCACCATAACACCATCATCCACCACCATCATACATTGTCCATCATAGAGTGTGTGAGTCGTCTCGGGATCCAAGATTGATCGTAAGAGTTCTTGACAATCAAGGCCATGTTTGCCTAAGTCTCTTACATCACTTGGTGAAGACAAGTGTCTAGTGTAATACTTTTTATTTCTAATCTTTTCGCACTTTTTACTTGGTTTTGTATTAATGACTTTAATAACTAGTTTCTTATGTTGAAGGTGATTCTTCCTTATCGTTTGTCCGTGGTGTCTTGACATTATTTTACTGTCTATATAAAATAAAAGATTTTCACCATTCATATCTCCACGGTCTATATGGAGGTATGTTGGCTACCTGGTCGGGGGTTAAGGGAACGGTTTGGTAAGAGTCTTGCCATTGTTCAGCATTTAGAGGTCCTGCAATGGACCTGGGTCAAATTTAGTAGGATCTCCTTCAATACTTAACGGTATTGGATGGCGGGGGTCCAAACTCTTTGATCCCCTCATAAGTTAACTACTATTAATACTATAACCCGGCTATTTAGGACTGTATCCCTGCTGACTCAGACTACTTAGTCGAGGGTAACGTCACCTCCAAAAGAGGGGCCTACCATAATTTGCATTAATAACTTAATTAATTATCTTTCAATAATCCGACCCTTTAGGATTGTATCCTTGTTGACTCAAACTACTGGGTTGAGGGTAACGTCACCTTCAAAAGAGGGGCCTACTACAATAACTAAGATAATCTCTTAAATAAGTGCAAAAGTGCGGAAATAATCAAAGGTTACACTATACACGAGTCGGAACCAAGTGATTCATCTTGTCTATCTGTTTTTCTTTTATTTTTATTTTCAGCATTTTAGTTAGTTTTTATTTTTCTTAGTTTAAAACATTTTTCTAAACTTTTTGATTTGATTAGACGTTGAGGATAAACCGGTACTAAAAGCTCTTGTGTCCTTGGACGACCTCGGTATCTTACCAACACTATACTACGCTCACGATGGGTGCACTTGCCCATATGTGTGTCTAGTGTTAGTAAATATCGTGTTTTATAAATTTAAAACTTGACTAAAAAAGTGTTAAAGGGGCTTAAAATATACACCTAATATATATAACACTTCACACGCATCAAGTTTTTGGCGCCGTTGCCGGGGACACAAGGATTTTAAGAAAGTTAGGAATCAACGGCCTAATCGTTTTTCTTATTTTTCATTTTTTTTAGGATTTTTTTTAGTTTTTTCAGCTTCTGCAGAACTCAGCACGGGCCGTGCCCGCTGAACACGCCCCGTGCCCAATCATTGGAACTGGCAATCCTGTTTTAAGTCAGACAATAGCTGAACACGGGGCCGTGCCCACTCAACACGCCCCCGTGCCCAAGTTTCAGTTGCTGAAAACAGAACCGTAAGATCCCGACGGTTGGTAATTTCTGACACAAACTTGAGTGATACTGATACTTTTTACTTTCGGCACTCTTATGGTACTATGTGGTGTCAATTATGTGGTGGTAACCATAAGGAATTAGAATGCTATTTTCTAAATTATAAACCCCACTATATAGACCCATCGTTTCCTAGTATCCTTAAGAGGGGCGAAAGTAAAAATAATCCCTATCTCTCCCTCGAATGCTCCCAACCGGATTTTCTAGGAGAAATGCTTCTCGATGAATTATTTCAACTAGAAGATCTAATTATTGATTGGTTAAAAGAACTTAGGAAAGATTTCAATGATCTTTTCCAAGACAATAGCCAAGAAGAAGGGTTGGAACCGCATTCAAACAACTTCGTTGTTTCCGACGATACTTCTAACTCTAGTGAGGACTTGAGCGATAGTCGTCCCTGTGTCGATTGTGCCGTGAAGGACTCCCCATCAACTTCGTTTGATGCATACATAGACCTGAGCGATTCGACATACACCTTCTTTAACGAGAGCCCGGAAAAGGGTTGGACTTGTCCACCTACATATAGCATAGGAATCACCCTCACCGACAACCTCTTGCGTTCTCGTCTCAATCTAGAACAATTAAGGTATCTTAGGCACTTTGGGGTTGTTCCATCCAGTAAGGAACCGCCCGATCCGGAAAAGTTCCTTAAAAATATACATACTTCATAAAACAGCCTTCCGAAACGGGGCCGTGCCCAGGTCAACACGCCCCCGTGTCCATCGAAATATTCCCTTCTGACTTTTGTCAGAATACGGACAAAAAGTGTCAAGATCTTGCCTGCACACGGGGCCGTGTCCAGCATGCTGTCGTTTTCTATAAATGCAGCCAAGAATCCTGCACATTTGGACCATCCAGGGACAGAGATTTGAAAGGATTTTCTAACATTCCATCCTAGGTATGTTCTAAAAGAAGATTCTAACAAACATCTTGTCCTTTCCTCTTTTATCCATTACCTTCTTCTTCATCTTTCTTGCACCAACAACTCCATTAAAGCTTGATTTCAAGCTTTATTGTGATGTTTATTGAATTTTTGTTCAAGGAATCTTGTTAAAAATAAGTTACACAACATTGTTTTAAGTTATTTCTGCTCAAAAAAGCTTCATACGTTAAGAAAATAATTTAAAACCCCAAGATTCCTTTTTCTAAAAATCTGCAGAAAGTTGAACACGGGGCCGTGCTCATTGAGCACGGGGTCGTGTCCGTTGTACTGTTTCATTAAAACAAACTATTTTTGGTATGTTTTCATAGAATGTCTAGCCAAAACAGTGGAACCTCTTCTGCGCACTCAAGGAACAGTCGACGGGAAGGGAGGCCATCGATTGAAGCAACTCTCGTAAGGTACGTAATGGCGCTACGTGAAGCCCTTGACGAGATGACTTCGGTGGAGGAGATCCTCATAGACCGTATAAATTATCTCTCGGTGGGGTTGGAAAACAGTTTTCAAGAAATAAACCTCTTGCACCAGAGGTTGAACATTCTTGTAACACCTCCCATGGAACCAATCCTCCCTCAAGAGGATTGGAACCTAGCACTTGGAATCCAAAATCCTACCGGTTGGGACGACATTCCGGCGGAACCTCCTCTTGAAGAACTCCAAGAAATCCCGGTGGAAGTTGCACCCCCTCAAACCAATGCTCATGAGCCCGCTTTTCTTCTCCCTAGGGAGATCGAAGAGTGGCTCGCCGACGTATGAGGAACCCATACCCGGAGAAAGAAGTTTGTCAAGCCACTTTTAACCGAGAGATCTATCTTTTCGGAAATTTTGCTAGTAAAATAAATAGTAGGCTAAAACTTATTGGATTGAGATTTCTTGTGTTTCTTTGACCTAATTATCTAATATTTTAATTTTAGGACTATTATGTAATTCTCTAAGATTCAATGAATGATGGTTTTAGTTAAATTTGGTGTTTGGATGGTGATGAAATGAATAAAACACACTTGAGATGGCAAAGGATGCAAGGGAAACTTGAACCAGCACCCCATTTGAGCTAAGGCTTCAACAAACGGTATGTTTATGTGTAATTGTTTAAACATCTCAAGAAATTTACCGTATTGTTCTTCATTCTTTTGTTTGTTCAGCCTGCCTGGGTACGAAACTGGAGGAGTGTATTCTTTGACTGGCTCCTGGACTTGTGCTGTACTTGCTGGGCCTCTCCTGGCTTGCACCTCGTCCAAAGTATCAGTCAGGACCGCCTCAGTGATCGGTGGTGGGTCCGATTTGTCGGGTCCGGTGGTTTTGCCACTCCTGGTCATAACCGCATTTACATGCCCATACGGATTTGGCTCTGTATTGCCCGGAAGACCACCTGGGGGTCCTTCAGACATCATCTTCGCCAGCTGACCAACCTGATTCTCGATATTCTGAATCGAGGCTTTTGGACTTCTCATTTCTCCTTCGTGAGCTAGAAAATGATCTTTGCTTTGTTGATATCGTTTTTCAGCTAATTGATTCACACTAGTGGAGCTAGTAAGAAGTTGAGCCATCATTTCTTCCAGCTTGGAACTTGATTGAGGGGCTTGCTGCTGGGAAATACTCCCGGCGCCCTGATTCTGATATGTATACGGACGGGGCTGGAAAGATTGGTTGTACGGCTGGAATTGCTGACCTTGAGACTACTGCGGCGCTGGAGCGCGCTGGGCAAATCCTAGTGGGTTCTGAATACCCACATTCGCTCGCCACCCAAAATTTGGGTGATTCCTCCATCCCGGGTTGTATGTATTGCTGTAAGGGTTGTTCTGCGGCCTCACGAAATCTACTTCTTCTTGGCCCTCGTACACAACTCCCTAAAAGCATGCACCAAGCTCGTGCGACACTCCGCACTGGTCACACCCAGAACTAGCATGCGCAGCTATCTGGCACTTGTCAAACTTTGCCGAAAGAGCTGAGATCTGTGCAGTAATTGCTGTGTAGTCGTCCACAGCGTGAACCCGTGGGCGAGATGATGATGATGTCCGGCCTCTCTCTCCGTCTCGACGTGAGCTAGATTTTAACGCAGCTTTTTCAATGATATCATAGGCTTCATTTGGCGTCTTTGTCCCCAGATCGCCTCCTGCATTTATGTCTAATCTCTCCTGCGTGTCATAATTAAGCCCTTGGTAAAACGTCAGAACCAACTGTCTTTTGGAGAAACCATGGTGTGGAACATCAAGTAACAAATCCTTAAACCGCTCCCAGGCCACGTGCAACGACTCTCCCTCGTCTTGGCGAAAAGTCACATTCCGGTTCCTTAACTTGGTTGTTTTCTCAGGCGGGAAATATTTTTGCATGAATAACTCCGTCAGCCCATTCCAGGTCCTGATGGACCCGGAAGGAAGTGACATAAGGCAAGCTCTAGCTTTGTCACGCAGCGAGAATGGAAACAACCTCAACCGAACAGCATCCTCCGAAACATCCCTAATCTTGAACGTCGAACATACTTCGAGAAAAGCAGCGATATGTCGTCCGGGATCCTCATGCTCGCGTCCGTCAAACTGCACCGAATTCTACACCATATTTATAATACTAGATTTAATTTCAAAAGTAGGTGCGTCTATAGTAGGTCTAATAATACTCGGCTGCAGGCCTTCATGTCCGGGTTGATTTGACTCATTCAAAGGTCGCTCGTCGTCCGCCATGATTGCGTTTCCTCCGTCCCCTGAGCCCTCGGCTTCAGCGGGTACCACCGGCTCGTCACCAGCTGCAAGTAGCAGCCCAACCGCACGAGATCTTGCATGAAGACGTCTCCTCAGATCACGCTCAGGTTCGTCTGAAGGCTCAACAGAATGGGCCCGAAGTTTTATAAAAATCATAACAAGTAAAATAATCGAACCGGCTAGTATAAAAATGATTTTTCAGAGGCGAAAACTCAAAGAATAAATGAATAATGAGTCCGAATTCGAACAAATAAATGGAATAATTTTTTTTACAAGTGTATAAAAAATAAGCTTGAAAACGAATAAATTAAATGAAAAACAAGAAATATTAACAAATAAATAATCAAGAAAATATGCACAAATATTCACAAGTATATACACCGATAAAATAATGACTCGGGTCGTTCCTAAAGCTCGCCACTTCCCCGGCAACGGCGCCAAAAACTTGACGTGTGCGCGTATATACATGATTTTACAATGAATTTACACACGATTCGGTTTTAAATTTATAAAAGTGATTTGTACTTCAACATCAAAACACACACGAAAGGGCAAGTGTACCCCGTCATATATGTAGTAAAGTATCGGTAAGAACCAAGTGTCGATCCAAGGAAGTGGGCGGAGAAATAATACTAAACCTTTGTCATTAAATTACCGGTAGGAAGATAAGTTGTGTGATTTTCTAAAAACTAAAGTAAGCATAAACAAATATTCATAAAAACATAGTAGACTCCAAATAAGAAAATAGATATATAGCCTTGCCTTATGCACAACCAAAGCATGCAACTAAGTCGGTTTTGTCACTTAAAACATTTGGTCAATTCTTTATTTTCAAGAAAATTAGTATCCCTTTCGGGAATCCTAACATGACAATCATTCGGAAAGTTAAAACGATAAACACACTTTAACCACCTAAAATTGTTCTTTAATGCTCAAATGACAAATGTCTATGAAAATCTCCTAAAGATAAGTTAGTTATCCGTTAAGAGTTTTCTAACCAAACTTAATCAAGGAAAGCGACACCGATAAACACAATGCAACCACCGAGACAAGCATAAACTAGATTAAATCACAAACGAGTTCATTTTACAAATCTTGAACACAAATTCACCAAGATAGCAATTTTGGCCTAAACTACTAAATAAGCTAACAATTTGTGACAAGAATTCATAACAACACCATTTAACCCGTTAAGGTCCTTTCGTGAGGGAAAGCCTTCTTGATTAACAATAATTATCCCTTATTAACCCACTAACCATTTCTAGTATCATGGTGCAAACAATTTAAACAAGTTAAACTAGTTAAGCAAGTTCAAAGTCTACTAATACATGATTAATTAAGCATCTTCATGCAAATATCTCAACTAACCACATACCAATTATCCAAGATAATTACTTATAATCAAGAATTCAACATCAATAAACAAGGTTGCAAACTAATCATCAAAGATAAACATAGAAAATGCTTCAAAGTGTCATTACAAACATAATTAACATACTAAGGGGCTGTTTGGCAACCCTCTTAATGATTCATTAAGAGGTGAACCTCTTATTCGAACAGAGGTGTATGTGTTTGGTTGTGCCTCTTAATGGCAAAGCTCTTAATGATTCAGTGCTGAATCATTCAGCTTTCATCACTTGCTGAATGAAAAAAAAGACCATTGCCCCCTTTCACCTCTATCAGCCAAGAAACCCTACCCCTCTCCTCACCACTGAACACCTTTCACCTCTCATCAGACCTCCGCCTCCACCCCTCTCCTCACCATCGAACGCCTCCCGCCGCCCTCCTCCTCCCTCTCCTCACCACCTCCCGCCTCCTGCCGCCTTTAGTTGCGGCAAAAAAATTCACGCAAAAATGGTGAGAATCTCCGGCAAAGGTGGTGGTGTAGGTCAGATTCTCGCCGCCGTCGCGGCGGCGTTACTCCTCCGCTTTTTCTCCGACCCCGGCCCTGCGTACTTACCGGAAACCGAAACCGAAGAGGAAGAAAACGACGGAGAAATTTCGGATTCTGAAGCTTCAGTTTCCGATAAAGTTCATCCGGTGACACTCCGATGGACGAACATCACGTGCTCTGTTTCTGATAAAGCTTCGAAATCGGTTAGTTCATTGTTCTATTCTTCTAATCACTGCATGTGGCAATTGTAGTTCAGGATTGTTTGTAAGTGATCTATTTAGGTTTATTAGGATGCGGTTAGTGGAAATAGTTGCAGAATGATGTTGTTTTTGTTAGGTTTGTGACAATTAGGTGTAATTGTGTGGTTTATATGTTCATCTATGGCTGCCTGTATATGGATATTAGATTATATGCGTATTCGATAAAGCTTCGGTTTCATTAAATAGTAAAATGGTTTTTTTAATTAAAAGGGGTAAAAATGTCATTATACACAGTCATTCAGATGTGCAACCAAACAGCACTTTACTAGTTCAGCACTTACTGGTTCAGAGCCTCTTACCCATTCAGACCTCTTATTCATTCAGCACTTATTGATTCAGATGTTGCCAAACAGCCCCTAAAGGTTGTAATTAAGCAAGGGATACTAGTGTTTTTGCCGTAGGCTTACAATAATACATAATCATCAATCTAAATGCTTGAAACATAACAAAAACATGGAAAGATTCAAGAATCAAACCATAAACAAGCACAAGATTGAGTATCTGGATAGTAACAGAGCTAAACGGCACAATGGGGCTTGAATCCGGGTGAAAGCAAGAGCCTCCGGAGCCTGATAATTCGCCTGTGAAGCTCCCAAAAGTCCAGAATTGCGAAATGAAAGTTGTTGTCTGTTTTTTATAACCTTTTCAGATCGCACGGTCGTGCCATTAAAGTGCACGGCCGTTCACTTTTAAATCACGGTTCACCATACTGTGTGACATCAGCAGATCTTGACCGGTCTTCGTAGTCGCACGATCGTGCCATTTGTGGTACGATCGTGCATCTCTGATGTTCCTATGGCACGACCAACTGCATTGGGGTGCAGTTTCGGGCTGTGGTAAGTCATCGCACCCGCACGGGCATGCCATCAATCGCACGACCGTGCATTGCCGAGATTGCCTTGCACTCCTGATCGCACTGGCGTGCACCGCCGGGCTGGACTCTGCTGTCGGATCCGCACGGTGGTGCGATGGGTCGCACGACCGTGCAACTTGCCCATGTCAGAATTTTAAACAGAATCTTCGCAGCTCTTCTGTGTCGCCGGGAAAATCCTCGTTTTCATCATCTTCTTGTTCGGTACGATGTTTTAGGCCTGTAAACACAAATACACCCAATTCAGTATCCGATTCTCAGTTTTACGGCCAAAAACGCGTAAAATAGGGGTAAAATGGGGGAATAAAATGTATGTATTTTAGCGAATGTCAAATAACACGAAAACGCCATGCATAAATAAAAAAAAAACAAAAGACAAAACTTAATTAAAAAAAACAGTAACAAGGTACAAAACGCCATGTATTTTAAAACGCAGTGTATCCTAAAACGCCAAAGATAAAAAAGCATAACAACCTTCAGAGAAAGTTTATGCATCACATGCCACATGCATAACTGATGCCTCGTGTCAACAAATACAACAGAAATAGCCTTCTTTATCGCTGGATCTTGGTCAGTGACAACAACTTTTGGTTGAGAACCAACAGCTTTTAGAAAAACTCTTAACAACCAAATATACGTATCAGCAGTTTCCGACGCCAACAATGCTGCACCAAATGTAACATTGCAGTGATGATTGTCTATACCAGTGAACGGTACAAACACCATAGAGTATCTGCATATGAAAACGCCATGAGAAATGAAACAATAATAAAACGCCATTGAATGTAAACTAATAAAACGCCATTGCATGTAAGCTAATAAAACGCCATTGCATGTAAAATATAAAAACGCCATTGCATGTAAATTAATAAAACGCCAAAAACAAAGAAGTTGAATTATAAAATATTACTTGTTGGAATGATACGTGGCGTCAAACGAAATCACATCACCAAACACGTGGTAATTACCTTTGGCTTGATCGTCACACCAAAAAAGACCCTTCAAACGATTCTCTTCGTCAGTGATGTAATCATATGAAAAATTAGGCTGGGAATGTTTTTTTTCATTCAAATGTTTCACAACCATATCGGCGTCATATTCCCCTTTGAACAAGTTAATTTGCCTCTTATATTTCTTAAATTCAACTTTGCTTGCACCCACATCTTCAAAACCGCCAAAATAAGTCTTCATAACATTAAACGCCTTGACAGGACCCAAATTCAGCTTAGACATGCTGTGTATAACATGCTTCTGGAGCTGAGTGAGGTGTCGTTTAGTTGGAAGAAAATGCTTATCAGGACGTTCAACAAGTTCATGATTGTGCTCCTCGACAAACTTATACACCTTCCAAGATCCATCCTCAAAAAGTACACATAACAGTGCACCACAATCAGTCCTCTTTGAAAAGTTAGATCGCACTACTCGCTCCTTTTGATTGGGGTCCAACGTATCAACCTTTTTGTCCTTATATACCCCAGCTCTCGTACACAAGAAATACTTAATATGTAAGACACCTTTAGAGTTTGTCTTTGTAGTCCCTTTCCTGACTGAAAACCCACACTCCTTGGCATACTTAACATACATTGAATAACAATCATCAAGGCTTGAGAATACCATGTCCTTTCTGGGCTTTAATTCTTCACTGACGTCAGGAATGATAAATGATAATCCAGTTTTGGGGCAATGCCTTTGACTCGAGGAAGAGACTTCGTCTGAGAAAACACAGGGAGGAACAGAAAAACAGAGTGATGTCTCGTAATAACATTATACATTAAAACGTCATTAATTAAATAATAAACAAGACATAATAAACACATAATTTAAAAACGACATGATAAAAAAGGCATGAGATGAATAATTAAAAACACTTAACAACATAAATAATTAACAAAATATAACATCATAATGAAAACGCCAAAATTAACAAAACTAGTGTTTACACAGATTAACAAAATAGTAATAACAGATATTCACAAATACCACTAAATAAAATTCAAAACTAATCAAATAGATGAAAAACGCCAATGATCGTAAAAACATAAGAAACACACTAGAACGTAAACGACAATTAAAATTAATATTGAAAACTCCAATTGCAGTTCTTAATAATAGATTAAATATCAATTAAAATGTGATTAAATTGCATAATTGAAATAACGCTATTGAAAATCATACAACACATTATAAAAATAATAAACAAAAAAACGCCATAGAACAATGATAAAAGAACAAAACGCCATATCTGTTGCATGATTTGCTGGAACGAAAAATAGAAAACTCCAACGAATTTTACTTTGTCGAACAGAATCCACGTTAAACGCCATAGATCTGAGAAAGCTTGCAAAGGAGGTAACAGCAACATTAAATCTTTGGAGTTTTAATTTGAAAGAGATTTATAACGCGAATAAGGAGGGAACGTATAAAAGGACAATCGTACCCCCGCATAACAATTAGGGCCCCCTGCCACGTGTTGGGCCAGGATCCGTTCTCACCGTTCTCACACTTTTCACCGTTCTCTCCTGATCTCGTTTCTATAAAAATAAACTCCATGTAAATGGATATATATCATATATGGTAAAAATAGCATTGGAAGATACTATAATATATTAAATATATAAAAATGAATTCCATATAAAAGATATAGATCATAATTATCTATTATCATATATCTTTTAAATTAGTATATAGGAAGATATTCTCCTATATATTAATAACCGAAGTTAATCAACACTAACCAAGTCAACAAACGAAGTCAACAAACAATTCTCCTATATATTAATAACCGAAGTTAATGAACAGTAACCAAGTCAACAAACGAAGTCAACAAACAATTTTGTTGAAAAATCAAACGAAAAAGGTGTAAAATTATTTTGTGTCCTAAAGTTTCCTTTATTATAGTTACAAAAAATTAAAGGAACCAAATATTTATCTTTTTAGAGGTAAGAAGTTTTAGTGATGAAAACAGAATGTTGATTGACTTTGGTAAATACCAAATTTTATATACATACAATAAAGATATCTTTTTAGAGGTAAGAAGTTTTAGTGATGAAAACATGATGTTGATTGACTTTGGTAAATACCAAATTTTATATACATACAATAAAGATATCTTTTTAGAGGTAAGAAGTTTTAGTGATGAAAACAGGATGTTGATTGACTTTGGTAAATACCAAATTTTATATACATACAATAAAGATGAGGGGAATAGTGTCATGTAGCTGCCTCGCACCCTCTCATTGGTCGATTATTTTTGTATTTAACTTTTAAACCTTCAGCTTTGCCTATATACGGGTTTCACCCCTCTGTTTTTAAAAGTTTTCTTCATATTGGTTAACTTTGTTTATATGCGTGTTTAGTCCCTCTGCTTAAACGTTGGTATTCTACATAAAAAAAAAACCTTTCTTTTTACTGGTTAACTTTCTTTATATATGCATGTTTTCCCTTTGCTTTAACTTTTGGTAGTGTATATGTTTAGTCCTTCTACTTTTATTCCTTTTTGTATTTCAATTTTTAGCATTTTCCCTTTGTTACCATAACGAATCAACCCGGGGAAATAGTGACTGTTAGCTATTGGTGGACAACCGCTACTACTCTTGGACTTTAGTAAAGTTACTTTATAATTTATAAACTTTATTAAATTCTTTGACACACATATTTTTATTTATGTCTAACTTTTATTGAAATCGTGTTATGAGTAATATGTACAGGTAACCAAAACATATGCGTGCATTTTATTAAACTGGAAAATATTCCGTTTATCGCACCGACGTAAATGAGTATATAACATATCATCAAGTGTACAACGATTAAATACAATATTTAAAATGATGCTCGATAAATACTAAGTAAATACAAAATATTTTGTATTTTTTAAACATAAGAATACATATGTGTATATGTCACTATCACGCTTCAAAATTATTGTGGGGACATAAATATCTTCAAATCTCACATCCAAAAGACCAAACAAAATGATGCCTTTTAAGATTCTTATCCTCCCCTCCCCTCCCCTGCTTGACTATTTAATTCCTCCAAATTTTGACTTTTATCCAAAACTAGTTTTTGCCCCTCCCGCGTTGCGGGGCTATAAGCCGAATATTTCTCTTTCATAACATGTATGTCTGTACAGAGAGTAAAATCGTAATTATATTTTGAACTGGAGGCGAAATCATAATTTTAAACTGAGAGCAAAATCATAATTTTGAGCTAGGGGGAAAACATAATTTTATTTTGAACTGTGGGCAAAAACGTAATTTTGAGCTAGGGCAGAATCGTAATTTTGAGCTAGAGGAAAAAACAACATTTTATTTTGAACTGGGGCAAAAACGTAATTTTAAACGGAGGACGAAACCATAATTTTAAACTGGGAACAAAATTAAAAGTGAGTTTTTGAACCGAGGGCAAAAACGTAATTTTAAGCTAGGAGCAAAAGTATAATTTTATTTTGAGCTGGGGGCAAAAACATAATTTTAAACAAAGGACGAAAACGTAATTTTAAACTGAAAATAAAATTAAATTAAAAATGAGCTGATTCAATAGGAAAGTGTCAGACAAGCTGCCTGACACTATTCCCTCAAGTTCTAAATGTATATGTAGTAAATAATAACTCAAAATTTTAATACAAATAACGATAAACATTTAAAAGGAAAATGTTTGAGGGACATTCATTGTAATCATCTTTTTCAAATTTTTAATTTTTAATCAACCTTATTTATATCACCTGTAACAATTCATCTTTATTAAATAACTAGAATTTTGAACTGTGCCGCGCGTTGCATCGGCAACGTTGCGTTTGTTACTTCGTTACATGCGTAACGATGATGACGTTAACGTGTAGTGCACGCACGTGACGTTACACGTTTTTTTACCTTGTTACATCCATTACGTTCGTGACATTATTGTCATTGGACATAGATAAAAAAGAGTATGTCTCAGACGTTGTAGTGTAAAGTCGTAAAAGTAATTTAGACATTAACGTAATTAGGCATAGATAAACAAATGTATAATAATCTATCCATGTTGTGGTGTAAAGTCGTGAAAGTAATTTAAACAAAATGTGTTAAGTTATTGAGTAGAAAAGTTGGAGGGAACGTCATTAGACATCGATAAAAAAGGGTATGCCCCGGACGTTGTGGTGTAAAGTCCTAAAAGTAATTTAGACATTAACATAGCAAGACATAGATTAAAAAGGTATAATAATGTGTCGCATGTTGCGGTGTAAAGTCTTGAAAGTAATTTAAACAAAAGAAGGTGCCAAATTATTAAGTAGAAAATGTGAAGGGAGTCAATGTTATCAACTACTGAAAGTTAGAAGTGAATGTGTAACTTACTTAAAGATAAGGGTTAATAGAGTTTAGTTAAAAAACTTTAAAGTATAAGGGCCTTTTTTGTTGGTTCAAAACTTTGAATATGAGAAATAAAAAAGTCAAAAACCTGAGGGTTAAAAGAGAAAGGTCTTCACCGACCTTTCTCTTTAATAGTATACTAGGTTATAACCCCGTGTATTACACGGGTCGAATAAATGAATTTTATTTTATATACTAAATAATAAAACAATATATCTTAAAAAACCTACTTTATTGCACGGGTTGAATAAATATAATTTTATATATTACATAATAAAAAGTTATATCTATAAAAACCATATTGTACGGGTTGAATAAATATAATTTTATATACCAAATAAAAAAGTTATATCTTTAAAACTATGTGTATTACACGAGTTGAATAAATGTAATATTGTTTAGCAAATAATAAAATAATACATCTTTAAAAAACTTCATTTATTACACGGGTTGAATAAATGTAATTTTATATACCAAATAATAAAAAAGTTACATCTTTAAAAATATGTGTATTACACGGGTTGAATAAATGTAATTTTCTATACTAAATAATAAAAAATATATATCCTTAAAAAACCCCGTGTATTGTACGAATTAATAAATCTAATTTTATATATCAAATAATAAAAAAGTTGTAGCTTAAAAAACCTCATGTATTACACGGGTCGAATAAATGTAATTTTGTAAAGTAAATAATAAAAGAGGTATATCTTTAAAATGAATCTATTAACATCTGTGCCTCCAACGTCTTTTTTTCTAATCCTTTTGGCCCCAAACACTAACCCCATCCATTTACTTTTAGGGGCCAAAAGGGTTAGAAAAAAAAGGACATTGGGGTCCAAAAGGGTTAAAAAAAAGACGTTGAGAGGTTAGCTGTTAAAAAATTCTTTTTTGTGCTAAAAGGGTAAAAGTGATATAACCACAGAGGCCAAAATCGTAATTTACTCTAATATCACATTAGATAACTAAGTTTGAATTTGAAGTAAATAGATAAATATAAAATTAATAATTCAACTAAATAATATTTAGTAGGAGGATTATCTATAATTAATTAGAAGAGATTAAACTAAAATAATAATTATCCATAAGACATGGCCTAATATGATGACAAGTGTTCCAAAAATAGTTTCTTTTATTATATATAGATCCTACACACTCTATCTTTAATAGTATATAAAAGAGAATTGTCTCCACCGACATTACTCTTTAATAGTATATAAATTGTTAAAATTTTAATTTAATTGTTTTTTTTTAAATTTAGTTTTTAATTAATTTTAAAATCAACTTGAATGTGTATAGTTATAATACCTAACATCAAGATGTACAACTTCTAATCTCATTTACAAATTAAAAGACTTCGATAAAGCATTAATTATTATTATTTTTTTTGAACAACAAAGACATAACTTTTATTTCACCAAAATGTCAAGTAGCAAACTCCTATATGGACATACAGATACATTCATAATCATCTTTCATCAATCAAGAGCCAAGTATATTTTACACTAACAAAGGAACATAAAAGTAAAACTCTAGAATGAAAAATTCTGTCAATTCTTCGAATTTAAGCCTTGATGCTTCGATCTTTGGACATCCATTCGTATGCTTCCACACTAGTTAGATTAAATTATATACTAACAATAATAATATCTCCCTTATCTAATAAAGGAGAGTAGACGATAATATCACAAACTGGCGTGACAACCATCTAGGCTATTCAACAATGTCTTTTTTATGTCATTTTTACATCATCAATTTTATATCTTCATTTAACAAAATTATATATCCTTTTTCCAAATTTCAAAATGTATATTCCTCGGTTATCATAAATAGGTGTTTCAAATAATCTATAACTAGTGGATGCACCCGTGCTTCGCGACAGGCATTTGTACGCTATCGGTTAAATTGCATATAAGAACCAGATAACATTAAATATATTTTAAAATACAGAAATACTTAAAATTAAAAGAAATAGAAAAAATGACATTCTCATAAATGATGGGCACTCTTAGAAATGTAAGCCTATGCCTTTTTTTGGGAAAGGCAATTGGTATTTCATTCAAATATAACCCAAACATACTACTACAGCAAGTTGCTATAGTAGCCAAATTGTACAGCAACATCATAACATTACATTACATTCCACACTATAATCTACAGAATCACATCAAATCTTCTCCATTCCTCCCATATTATGCTTGAGAATCTTGATCCATGGCCCAATCGAACGTTGTTTGCTTTATTTCTTCAACAACCTTGTAAACCGATGTATTTTCTGTCCTCGAATTTCTTCTGATTTCTCCAAAACCATACCCTCCAAAGCGCTAATAGATACACCGCATGTATAACTTTCCCCTTGCATGAGGAAAAACCCAACGCGTTCACACTTTGTAGCTACACACCCACTGAGCCAAACCTGCTGCCAGTTGGGACTTTCATCCACCAGAATAGCTACTGCCAAACCATGTCTGCGAACGTGCATCTGACCAGCACATGGTCCGCCGACTTTTCAACTGCTCCACATAACATACATAATGAATTCTAAATTGGTATGCCTCTGTTTGCCAAAGCTTTCACAATAGGAATCTTCTCGTGTATCGCTCTCTATGCAAACATATTCACTTTGGGAGTCGCAATTTTATTTCATTTGAACTCGCTTGCTTGCTGGTTGGTTCAGATCTAATAGGTTTCACAACTCTTTCCTTGCCAACTTCATGTATATATCTTCATTCTTCTTGTTCTTCTAACACTACACATCATTCTTGTCTTTTATGACCTGTTGCGCTAGAACCATGTTCAAACTTACCGTTTCCAATCTTTCCTCTATATTACCCGACACTCTAACCCAACCCCAATCCCACAATCCCAAATGACACCACTATCACATTTTTTGTAACATTCAAGTTCCACTACCCATGATCTTTTGTTACTGGCTAATCCGTACAGTAACAGAAAATGATTTTTCAAGCTTCCATCATTTGACCAATTGTCCACCCAAAACATGGTCCTATTCCCCCGACCCAAAACATTCCACTGCGCTTTTAATTCGGTTTAGTTCACTGCAAAACTACTATAGATAGCACCCACCGAATCAAAATATAATTGGTCTTAACCCTTCCAAACTTTCGAAATCTAATGGTAAAACCACCAGTCCCATTAATGTTCTTACTTGAAAATTTGCTGCATAAATTTAGGCTTCATCAGCATATTGAATGGGGGAAAGATCAATCAAATTAGTTACTCGTCACCGGATTTTGACATTTCACATTCAAACTATAGAAATGATCAATGGTAAAACTTCATCTAATCAGGCATATATTCAAATGCTATATTTTCTTAAGATAGTAGGGTGCTGGACACACAGAACTGAATCCACAAATTCATATAACCTGATTTCAAAGAAAATCTTCATAAACAAAATTATTAGCTTTCAATTATGATATTTATACCAAAATAATATGGGCTGTGACATGCGAACCTGAATCGGGTTACCGTAATCTAACCGGAACCCTCCCTAGCCGACTTCGTTTGGAAAGACAATCCGCCATTCCTTGATACACCGATCATGCAACCATAACCTTCATCACTGCCTATTCTACTCCAAAACATCGCTATCTCCGCCAGCCACTGCTGTCGGAGGCATGGATTCAACTGGCTGCCTTTATTCTAGAAACCACAGCCGGCAGGTCTGGTTTCAAGTGACCAGGGAAAACGACCACCACTGCTTTCTGCGTTATTAGCCGCAGCGCTCCGCCGGTGGTCCACCGAGCCCACCTCCAGATTCTCTTCTTTATCTACCGGGTCTATCTCTCTATTCTCTCGCTTACTTCTGTAAGAGAGAGATGGGTCTATGTGCTGAGGGAAAAAATCAAAGAAAACAAACGTCAGTGGCGAAAATCCAAAAGTCCATAAAATTCCTAGTGCAATCCAACGATAGTAATTGATATATATAATAATGGGTGGTTCTTTGATTTTGGTTTTGAAATTTGAATTACTCTACACCCATGTCTGAACCAATTTTCTTTATTGAAACCAACGCCTGAAACCTAACCCTAAGGCCGTGGGGAGTGGGGGCGTTTATGGGGCGGGGGATGCCAGGCAACACTGGCTAACCCACACAGTGCCAGCGTTGCTCCGCTAGCGTGGCTTTGAAGCCGGGCATGGGGTCGGGGGTGGAGAGCTGACTTGGTTGCCTAGTATTGGCTGGTGGCATATAACCGTTGGTCTAGCCGTTGGCCAACGGCTATTTTAAAAAAATTCTTTTATTTATAATCTATATATATCAAACAATGCTTACCATTTTTACTATCAAAAAATTTAAAACCACTACCAACCTCCAAAAAAATATATATATATATACAATGGATTTTTCAAGTTCAAGCAATTCGTATGATAGATTTGTTTTGTCATGCTCATCCGACGACGGAGTGGAATTATTATTATCAAAAGTAGCGATGGTCGTTAAAGCAATTGTTGAAGATTCAGATGAAGGGACTTCCCAACCCCAACCCAAACGGAGGAAGTACATAGTTCGTGAACGCGAAACCGCAAACGATTTGGTGGCAAGCGATTATTTCTCACCCCAACCGAAGTATGATAAAAACATGTTTATGCGTCGTTTTCGTATGAGTAAAAAATTACTTTTAAGAATATCAAAGGATTTAGAGGATAATTATCCTTATTTCCAACAAAGACCCGATACGCGTGGTAAGATCGGATTTACCACGTGGCAAAGGTCACGACCGCCCTAAGACAATTGGCTTATGGCCATACTTCCGACATAATGGACGACTATTTAAAAATGTCAGCACGAGTGGCTAAGGAAAGTCTTCACAATTTTTGTGAAATCATTTTCAAAAGAGGGAACCCTAGATCGTAAAAGAATAAAGTTATTAAAGTTCAGATGGCGGCACGCAAAGACGTCGAGCGAGCATTTGGTGTTTTGCAGAAAATGTAGCGCATTTTGAACATGCCTTGTAGATTGTATGAAAAAAGATCAAATAAGAAACATGATGTACGCGTGCATCATTCTACACAACATGATTTTAGAGGATGAAGGGAGTGCGATAGTTGAATATTACAGTGAGGAGACCGAATCAAATAACGAAGACATTAGTAGCGAAGAGAGAACGCAAAACCAAAATCTAATCGAGTTAAGACAAATAAATTCAAACCTTCGAGCTGATTTGGTACAACATGTTTCGACACTTCCTATATTCGACTCCATTGATTGAAGATGAAGATGATTGATTGATATTTTTTTGTTGTAATGTATTATTTTATTGTAGTTCTTTAAAATTACTTTATTAAATTGTATGATTAATATAAAAAAAAATAATAAAGTTCTATCCAACTAACACTTTAATTTGTCTCGAAACCGCACGACTTTAAACAAACTTAATCCACAAGTTTCGGCTCAACCATCTTCCATTGCGGCCCTAACATCACCAGCCGCAGTTCACGTCTCCCAGCCGCAACCTATGTCTTCTAACCGCAACCAAGTACCATGAGCTGCGGATCAGCCTTCCCAGCCACGACTCACACCTCTCATCGCCATTCGGTGTTGACCTTTAACAAATGAGTAACCAGTTTTCTGAGATGACACAGAATATCAAACATAATCTTACATTAAAAAAAGAGTAAACTGCCAAAATGGTCCCTGAGGTTTGGTCACTTTTGCCACTTTAGTCCAAAACTCAAACCTTTTGAAATAGGGTCCATGTGGTTTCAATTTTGTTGCCATTTTCATTTAAAAGCAAAATCTGGTCAGATTTTTCGGTTAATATCCAAATTTTTCAATGACCAAAACATGTTGAAATTGATCAAAACCTTTGCCAATGACCAACACCATATTGAGAATGATCAAAACCTGTTAAAAAAAAGTTGGATGTTGACTGAAAAATCTGACAAGGTTTTGCTTTTGGATGAAAATGACAACAAAATTGAAACCACAGGGAGCCAGATTCACAAGGTTTGAATTTTGGATTAAAGTGACAAAAGTGACCAAATCTCAGGGACCCTTTTGACAGTTTACTCTTAAAAATATGAGATAACAAATACCAAATATTGTCTCAAAACAATTCTATTAACATATGTAAACGTGATGCCAATTGGATAAAATAGTTAAAAAAAATTACCCTTAAATCCAGGGGCGGATGTATAGTGTATCAAGGGGTTGCCTCCGCTACCGCTTGGTCGGAAAATTTTTGACATTTTTAGTGTAAATTTTGGAAAAATTTGACGTTTTTTTGATTTCGTTACCGCTTATTTATAAAACGTTTCCGTTTGGTCGGAATCCTAGATCCGCCACTGCTTAAATCTTACACATTAATCACTACTTAATACGTTAACATGACCATGCTAACCATAACTTTGATTGATATTTCATATAGTCAAGCTTAATATAAAGTCAACTGGAGATAATTGATAACATGTTGAAGTTTGGATGGTTGTAGATGAATAACGGTGCATTAACTGGCCTCCAAAGCGACTAATGCGTTGATAGTTGACGGCTACGAATCACATGATCGATCGAGTCTAGATTAAGTAGTAACGGCTTTTATGACGATTGGCCCAACTCATTTCCTTTAATATCTTCTTTCATTTATTAATTATTAATACTACTAGTAGGGTCGCCAATCTCATTTTCTTTAATATCTTCTTTCATTTATTAATACTAGTAGAGTGCCTAAGCGAGGCAATAACCACCCTGACAAGAGCCTTCTCTTCAAAAAAATAAAAAATAAATAAAAAGTAGAGTGCCCGCGCGATGCGACGGTGGCGACACTTTGTATTGCGGCACTTGTTCTGGTAGTTTTCTTATTCGTATAATATTTATGGTAGCATTATTGTGGTGAATATGGGAATGTTCATTTGAGAAAATAATTAAATCGAGAAAAAAAAAGAATAAAGGGTACAGTTGTAAAACATTAAATAGTTTTTCTCTTATCTCATTTATTATTATATTTGACTAATTAATTAGTCATAAGTACTATAATCATTCACACTAAAAGTTTTGCCTACACACATCAAAATTTATCTTACATATTTTGAAATTTATCGTACACATATTGAAAATTATTCTACATATCTCGTAATTCATCCTGCACGCCTCGTAATTTAGTCTACATTTTAAATTAATTTGTTTTCTTCTTTAAAAAGTATTTTTTTAAATAAGTTATAAATTAATGTAGTTAGCTATTAAAAATGAAGAGTACCAATTAATGATCCGTCTAAGTTTACCAATATACCCTTACATTAATATTAAATACAAAAATTAAATGAAGTAAAATGAATGATTTTTATTGGTTGAAGTTTCTTCTTTTTTATTCTTACAAAAAAATTCTTCTCATTTGAACTCTCCATATGATGGATATATCTCATAAGTATTACACATGTCTACTAATTATTACATTTAGAATTTAAATTATCAAGTATTTAAAGAAACCATTGATACAATAAAATAACACATGAATTAAGAAAAAAATAAGTCTTAAACATAAATAAAAGTTATATAAAGTAGCACACAAATAAGAAAATATAAGTCTTAAATATAAAAGTTGAAACTAAAAGCTCAAGTGTCAATTACTTTGCATCATGATAAGATCAATTTAGTAATCATACGACTTAAACATCTCAAAGATGTCATCTATTTTTGTCACACCACCATTTGTCATCATCGAGATCAACGTCCTCTGAAATTTCTTGTATCTCTTCCTGTTTTATTTTTATATCCTTTGGAGGATGAGTTTCTTCTCTGTTCTCCTCTTTAACTGATACATCAGTAGTAGCTGGAGCAGTTTGGGAACTGGAAAAAAATGTTAAGTATTTTAGTTACATATTTTTATCATGTTACCGTTATATATAATATAGGATAAAAAACGACGTTAGGCCAGCTAAACTAAAGGGGAAATTTTACAGGGTAGCAGTTAGGCCAGCTATGCTATATGGAACAGACTGTTGGGCTATCAAGAAGACACAAGCGCGCAAGATGGAGGTAGCCGAGATGAGGATGCTGAGGTGGATGTGTGGACACACGAGGTTAGATCGGATAAGAAATGAGGTTTTCAGGGATAGACTAGGAGTGGCTAGTATATCGGAGAAGATTAAGGAGAGGAGATTGAGATGGTTTGGGCATGTGAAGCGGAGGGAAGCGACGGCACCAGTTAGAGTAGTGGAAACTCTTACTGTGGAGGGGAGGAGAGGAAGAGGCAGACCCAAACTGACATGGGATGAGCAGATTAGGCGTGATTTACTAGAGTTGCATCTTTCTGAGGACATGGTCCACGATAGGACTTCGTGGAGGCGTAGGATTAGGGTAAAGGACTTCTAGAGGATATTGCAGTAAGGTCTTAGGTGTATTTCAGGGACGTAGGCTTTTCCCATTCTTTAAGGGACTTTTCCGGTGATTGCATTCTTGTGTTTATGCCCAAATGATGTTGTATGCTATTATACATGATTTACATTGTGTTTACGCCCAAATGATGTTGTATGCCGTTATACATGATTCACATTATATTGTGCCACTCTTATCACTTTCTTGGTATGGGCGACTTCTTATTTCTGTATTCTTGCTATATTTTTTGACTTGGTGTGTTGGTTTGCTGTTCGTTTTCGAGCCGAGGGTCTCTCTGGAAACAGCCTCTCTATCCCTATGGATAGAGGCAAGGTCTGTCTACATCCCACCCTCCCCAGACCCTATAAATAGATCTGCTATTTGTGGGATTTACTGGGTATGGTTGTTGTTGTTGATAAAAAACGACGTTCATAGTTAAACATAATATTAAAAAAAAAAAAAACAAAGAATATATCATGTTTTAGAAACATTCATACCTGTGTAAAGATCTCAAGATCTGAAAGGATGAATACCGAAGCTCCAAAACCATTAAATAATAAATAAGATGAATGTTATGTGTGATCATAAAAGAATAAATCAATGTTATACAGAATAGAAAATTGAAGTACCTGTAAACCAAGAATTCTAAAGAACAAGAAATTTTTTTGATGTGAAAAAAACAAAAGGATTATACTATATCTAAAGAACAATAAATTTCTTGAAGTGAAAAAAACTAATGAATTATACTATATATAGAACCTATAAACCAACGAATCAAATAGCCTGTAGCTTTTTTTCAACTAAGTAATATTATCTATAAGAGTATTTTTTAACTTATAATCCCTAAAAAATGCAACACAATCTGGTATTCAGTTTTTAAAGATGTATTATGTTTAGATTATGAATCTTTTTCCTAAAAGTTTGTTGGTGAAAAACTTATTTACCAAACTTCTAAAAAAAGCTTTTATAAAAAAATGTTTTATGAAAACGAAAAATGCTTCAAAAAAACGTTTTTATAATTTTTTATGAAAACAAAAATTCCATTTTGTTGAATATGGTAGTATATAAAGTTTTTTAATATAACAAATTGGATAAAACAAGTGAGCTTGTTTGATGTCAATTTACTATTTGCTAACCCATGTAAGTGTGTACACCCAACCAAGTAAATACACAAACATGCAGAATACTAATAAAGCTCATATCAAACTCGTATGTGCAAGGTTTCGAGTCGTCGGAACAAATTGGTGAACAATCTTAATCAAACAAAAATCGGAGTGAAAAGGGTTGGAATATTATTAAATTGATAATAATGACAACAACGTATAGAGTCTTGAGCATTTGAAATGTGATAGGACACACTACTTCAATCATTTGTACACTAATGCAACGTCTATTTGTACATTTTAATTCGCACAATAATACTGATAAAGACAACCATCGAAACGTCGACAAAATGAGTAGGTCACCACGGTACTTTTGGATTTTTTAAAACATTATAGTTTATAAGATATAACAAGAATACATAAAATAATTATAAGTTTGTTGTGGAAGGGGATAAATGTAACTAATTAGCCATAATTTTGTTAAAATAAATGGATTTAAGTGTAATAATATGAAGGACTAAAATACAACCAGTGTTTAAAAGTTCAAGTTACCCTCATTTTAGGGGTGTTTTTATAAATAAAGAGAGGAGAAGTTCTTATTTTTTGGGTATCTTAAAATCCCCATTCCTCGTGCATTATAATATAGTATAGATTGATATTATGCTTGAATAGAAAGAAGGAAAGAGACGCATATTTTCTATCTTGATGGTATATGTCTCAACTTATGGAATGATTAAACAAAGCCCTTTACATACCTATGTTTTTTAAAGATGTGTTGTGGTTAAAAATATTAAGGGATTCAAAATATATAAGGAGTACATAAAAAATTGCATCAATGCCAATTGATATAGAAGATTTATTAGCCCTACAGTTAGGGCCTAAGACCGTCGCTGAAGATTTCGTCGGTAAAGTGGTGTGTCGGTGATCCATCGGTAATGAGTTACAAATGAGATTACCCACCCCCATTTTTTATATTCCTAGTTACTGATGAGTTGTTGTCGGTAAATGCCTTTACTAATGGGTTGTCAAAATTATAGCCTTTGGTGATACTCCTTTTGAAGGGGTATGGTTGTCACACCCCAACCAATGGCGGAATCATCGGAGTGGGACTAGTTCGAGATTGTAAGAGACTTCATAACACTATTTATGACAATATTTAATTCAACCGATTTCATTTCATAAATAAATTGTCAAAACATTAAAAGAAATTCAAATAACAACATTGTTCAACATAACATAACAAAATTGATACAACACTTTAAACCTAAACGTCTAAGTGAGTATCTAGGCATCATTGCTAATCCATTTCATAGCATCATCAATCATCAACCTGTAACATGTTTAAAATACAATTCAATGCAAAAGCAAAGGTGAGTATACAAGTTTGTAAATAAGTATAAGTATAAGTATAAAGTTTTAAACGAATCCACATGGCAACTTAGTTTATACAAGATCAACCTAACATGGGATGCAATATTTCTAGTCAACCCTCTGTTTACGCAAAATGATATAATTCAACATGACCACTAGTCTACGGGTGGTGCGTTACTCCTATAGCGCTATACATGTCAAATGGAGGCTCGTGAAAGCTAATGACTAAAACATATCACATAAGTATGGTCCACGTATAAGCATCAAGTATAACAACATAGTATTCATGTATAAGGATTGTTTTCGTGCATTGCATAAAGAATAAGTTAAGTGTGATTTTAATATTTAACATGTTACACCCCAAAAGTGGTAAACATAAAAAGGGGGTTGCGAGTATACTCACGGTTTTGCAAGTCTTCTACTTGAATCCGCGAGTGAGTTGTTGTTGATTAGGGGATTGGAACACCAAGTCCTTCTACGCGAAGAAACAAAGTGTATGAGTAACGGAGATTAACGGTAGATTAAGGATTTAGGAAATTAAAACACAAGAACATAATTATATGAAAGTAATCATCCTTTAACATAAGTACTTGTTTTTGACACTATGGAACCTCAAGGGTTAATGTTTTTATGAGTAATATACTCATTAGAATCGTAACAAGTCTTATGCCTTAGATGATGTTATTCTAATATTTCGACGAATGAACACAAGTTCACCATCAAGGGTTCGAATAGTATCTATATGTATGAGTATTATATTTATTATTAAGTCCAATAGTCAAGCATGAGGTAGAAGATTAATCTTCATTTAGGCACCTCTAGTATCATGGAAATCATGTAGGAGGTAGGAAGAACAAGCTACCATTTAGGTACCTCTTATGGTTCACCACTACACTTGATGTAAAAACATACAAGGAGGGTCATGAACTAATATTAATACAATAATAACACAACTATACTATTAGAAATCATCAAGTAATGTGGGGATTCTATGTTGGACAACCCAAGTTAGTCCATAATCACACCTTCATCAAGCTTGAAGCTTGAACACCACTAGTGGGTTAAAAACCCTAAACAAAACAGAATATATGTGAGGTTTAACCTCTTATTTCGAATGTCTCAGCTCCATTTTTAATCTTAAGTAACCATAGAAGTGGTTATAAGCATAAGGACGTGGGTTTGAGTGAGTTAGACTCAAGTTTAAACAAGTGTAAACAAAGATAAATGAAATCAGATTCAAACAGTGAACTTTGGAGCCTATTTTCCGGAGTTCCAGGGACTTATTCACTGTGGAATACCCATGGAATCTAAGCTAAGGTCGATCCAAGTGTTCTGGAAAAAGAATGAGCTCAAACGGACAAGAAATGAAGAAGTTATGCTCACTTTAGTGGAGCTTGATGTTTCTGTCCGAACTTGAACTTGCAGCTACGAATTCGAGTGATTGAGAGAGTTGTGAGAGTGTTTCTAAAGTGCAAATGGCTTGGGAGGCACTTGGTATTTATAAGGAAGTGATTAGGGTTGGGTGAGATGAGTATTTAATGCCAAAAAACCATGTTTAAACTTCAAAAACAACCAAATCCCGCTCAAAATCGCGAAGTGAAGCAAGGCTTCTGATCTGGGAGGTCCCTCATGGCTAGCGTAGCCCTAGGGGCAAGCTTACGCGGCCCGTGTCAAGGGGGAAGGCTGAAGTTTCCTTAAATTGCAATTAGGCCCCTCAACTTTGCAATTTTGGGCTTTTTAGGTGTTTTAGGGGCTGTTTTCGCCATAAAAGCATAGTTTAAGATAAATTTAAGTATGAGGAACATAAACCAAGTATAATTAGGCGTATGAAGGTTGTATTCAAGTTTCGTTTACAATCAAAACATGTTTTATGCACAAGGTTCACATATTTGCAAGTTTAGCACATAGTTTCCAAGAATTACGAATAAGCATCAATTGATTCATGAAATCGAATGTATACGCATGTATAAAGTATGTATAACATGTACTTAACAAAATGTGAGTTTTATTTATGATCCAAGTCTTGGATTTTACAACGGTTACAAGGAAAGAACGATTACAAGAACACAAGACTTCCAAAAATAGAAATACAAACAAGACTTGCTATAAATGGAAAGTACAAATAAGTAGGGCGTTACAGTCTCCCCTCCTTTAGGGAATTTCTTCCCGAAATTTAGGAAGATGTAGGGAAAAGATGCGGATACTTCGTCTTCATGTGACTCTTGAGTTCCCAAGTGAATTCAACGCCACGTTTACCTTCCCATCGAACCTTGACGATTGGAATTTTACTGCGCCTCAATAACTTGACTCCTTGATCCATGATTCCGACGGGTTTTTCCACAAAAAGCAAGGTCTCATTGACTTGGAGGTCCTCGAGTGGAAATTGAAGCCCTTCGTCAGCTAGACACTTCTTTAAGTTTGACACGTGGAAGACAGGATGTACATTGTTGAGTTCTTCAGGTGGGTCCAGTCTATACGCAACCTTGCCAATCCTTTCGAGTATCTTGAAAGGGCCAACGTAGCGAGGTGCGAGTTTTCATTTCTTACCAAATCGAACCACAACCTTCCAAGGGGACACTTTGAGAAGTACCAAGTCACCTGTCTCGAATTCCAAGGGTTTGCGACGCTTGTCAGCGTAACTCTTTTGTCGGCTCCTGGCTTTCAGTAAATTGTCTCGAACCTGTAAAATCTTGTCCGTTGCTTCTTGTATAAGCTTGGGACTGTCACACCCTGACCTTTGCGGAAGCGTGATTATGGTGTGACTTTCTTAATTCCATTGCATTCAATCATAACAACAACTGTATGATAAAACCATTGATTTGTCATCCATTAAATGAGTTTAAAACATAACAACATTGTTTAAAATGTAGACTTCAATTTCAAGTTTTACAAACCATACAAATTGTTTATGAGTTCACTAAGGACTCATCAGAAGATATTAGATGTAACTAAGGTTTGGAAGACGTGTCTCGTCCAGGAATAAGACACACTGACCAAACCCAAAGACCATGGATGACATCTTTATTCCTATCGCAACATAAAACTTCCAACGCCCGCCAGATCCACTTACTAATTCCCTGAAATACATGTAGTTTGAAAACATCAAAAAAGTTGAGCGAGTTCATGTGTTTAGTATGTGTGCACGAATCATCCTAGAAAACCTTTGTATGTATGTATGTACTTGTAAACTGGTATGAAGAAACAAGGAAAACAGATCAATTAATGTGTAGCTAATACATTAATATGTGTGACATGGTATAGGAAGCACTCAACCCTGTAAGCGTATTTCATACCGGCCCCTCCGGCGGAACGACATAGTCACCACATGCGGCCAACTCGCAGGCCCATGGGTGGGGCTCGCAACACCCAATAGATCTATCACTCATGCCCCTCGGTCCTTATACAAGGATTAATGGTCTTAAGTTAATCACCTACCCATTCACGTGATCTAGCAGTACATTCCTTAGCTAATCATACCATTTTTAATTGTTTGTAATCAGTATGTAACATGTATTTCACCCCCGCGAATTATAAAACCGAAAACAGTTAAGAAAAGAGGGACATGAACTCACAGTTTTGCGTTCCTTGTATCCGATGTAACTCAAAGCTTCCTCTAGAACGCACGGCTACCTACATGCGTACTATGGTCCATTAGACGAGTGGGTCGTGCCTTGACTTAGTAATGACTAGTGTCTTTGAGTTATGTTTCAAGGCGTCTTCCTTAATATTCCAAGTGTTTAACTATTTGTTAAAATAATTAATATTTTAACTTAACACTTCTCATGTATATCCTTCCCAAGGATGGGTATATTTGTATTTGTATAATTGCCATGTATTAGCATCGTATTCCGGTGTGGATTTATATGTACGAGGATACGTATCTTCTTGTAATTGTTAAGTATTCTTATACTTAAATTTATATTAAACTTTCGGAGCATTATACTTAATAAAAATCCACCAATATGTATTTCCCAAAATATATTCAAGAAGTATTTCTTAGAAAAAATATTTGTAGTTCCAAAATAATATATTTTCAAGTCTCACATAGAAAATATTTATAAACTTATTTTGTCCAAAAATAATGTATTTCAAGTTTACCCAAGAAAATATATATTTTTTCCAAAAATAATATATCTTCTAAAATTCCAAGAAAATATATTTTACTTCCCAAAAATAATATATTTTCTCCTTGTCAAAAATACGATATATAACTTTGTAATAATTGGAAAAATCATATTTTCCTTTGTATCCAAAATATTATTCACCAAAAATATACTTATAAATGTATTTTCCGGAATATTTTGTAAGTTACATTCTTTCGTTCGGTTTCCCAATATTGTGTGTGTAACTTGTGTATTTATTCCTTGTGATTTTTGGTAATATTTTGGATTGTAATTTCTTGGTATATGTTAAGTTATATTACTTTAACCATAAAATAATATAACTATTACACAAAGTATACAATATTCACACACATCATGTCTTATATATTCTAAATATATATTTATTCATTTTTATTTATAAAAACCAACCTCCAATACTTGTGTTTTTGTAACAAAAATTATGGCAAAGTTTATATTGAAAACCATAGTTAAAATACACTCGTAAATATTTGTTAGAAAATATTTTTCTAAGTGTTTATATTTTTAGAAAATTTTGCCATAGTTTCCCCTAAAAATGGAGGTGTCCATGCTATCAAAGCATATCATTTTCTTTTTAAAATCATCACAAACAATCAACAACTTAACCAACACTTACCAAGTGCCAAAACAATGCTATTTTCATAACAACATGAACTTGAACTTTTATAAAAACTTGTAGTAACTTACTAGAGTTTTTAGTAAGCCTAGTTACCCTTAAAAATATGATTATTTATTTAATAACATCATTCTTGGAGATTTTTGATCTTTACAACTTGTATGATGATTTTTCAAAAATTAATCTTCTTGTATTTTTCTTGTTAGCCATGTACTTTTATACTTGTTTCACCACTAGAAACATGATTAGTTTCTTTAAAAACAATGTTTTAGTAAATCTTGTGTATAACTTTAGTTTCTTGAGAAAACTAGTTTTAAAATCATCCAAGTTTATGACTAGTAACATGTTACATACTTCATCATTCATAAAATCATTTTCATTCTTCAAGTTCATGAGAAACATAAAGTATGATGATCTTGGTCTTTCACAAGGTCACCACCTTAACTTACTAGATCATGTGTTAAATCACAATCTAGTAGGTTTCATATGATGTCTAACATCACTAACACAAATCATCAAGAAGCAAATCAACACTAATCAACATGTATTCTTATGTTATTAAGCTTATGTTAAAGTTTCATCTTCAAGTTTCTTAGTGTTCTTTAAGCTTTACATCATGTATCAACTTTTAACCACTTAGATAAGATGTAAAATGAAGAGATCAAGACTCTTACCACTAGCACAAGGCTAGGGATGATTAAGTGAAGAAAACAAGTGGATAAGAGCAAATGATGAAGGTCCTTCAACTTCCGAAAGCTCCAAGCTTCCTAACTTAGCTCCTTACACCACTAGATCACCTTGGAATGTATGGAAGAAGGTTGAAAATGGAGATGGTGTGGAGGTGGTATGTGGCCGTGAACATGGAGGGAGGAGAAGGAGATGATGGTGTGTGTTTTGGTGTGTGTAGAATGAGGTTTAGAATCTTTAGGTTTCATTTATAAACCATGTTTATGTATTAACCGATGGATCATGTGTCTACTAAGTACAATACAAGATCACAAATCAAATCCAAGAAGATCAAGGGAAATCAAGGGTGGGGGGGGGGGGTATTGGTTGGGTTGTGATGGAATGTTATGTTAACTAGTTAGATTTCAAGTATAAGTTTAGGTGTTTTAGCTAATATGGTGTCATATAGTGTGTTAGGGTGTTCGGGGATTATAACTAGCTCAGAAAATATTAAAACAATGCTTCTAGTATAATTTTAGTGTTTCGGGTAGTGTCCGGTTGTTCGGTTGGATAACGGTTCGTTAAAGTGCTAAATTATTCCGTTTGGTGTTCTTTATGTACCCTTTTGTGACACTTTTAATTCCCGACACTTAGGAAAGCATTCAGGACCATTTAGTCATGTTTTTGCATAATACTAGTTTATTAAAAAGCTGATTTTTGCTGATTTATGCTGAATTCAGCATTTTGAGTGAGTTTTAGGCACTTTCCCGCACTTAAACTATCACTTAGGAATGCAGTTTTGTGGTCCTTACTTCCCTACCCACTATACTAGTGTAGTACTTAGTCTCTGGCCCATACTGGGTCTCAAAACCCTGTTTGTCTATGTACTGAACTCCGTCAGCATTTTCCCGGTTTGTCTGTTAACTGTGCTTTGTGCATCATTACGTCAATATGTTTGCATGCAGTCAATGATGTGTCATTTGCAATATGTGATGCACATGTAAGTATAATGCAGTAATCAGAAAGCAATTCAAGTCATAAATTGTAAATCAGCACAGTCATTAAGCACTAATCATCATTTAATAATTGTACCAATGCATACAAATTTGACAGTTGTCACATTCTCCCCATGTTATGAAAATTTCGTCCTCGAAATTTGTACTACCTTAACTCCTTAGGGTTACATTATGCGTGTATGTATATGAATAATACTGAGGTAGATAACCACAAAACCGAATCAAATCTTATTCATATCAGGTGAGTCCAGGGATATATTTCAACAATAAGAACCCAATGGTTAAAAGGTATGCGTTCTAGCATTTGATGTCAAAGGACACGAGATGTATAGATGTATAATCTAGCGTAACTTAGTTAACAGGGGTGTAACAAAGGAGTTTTGACCAATGGATTCTCAAACAATCGGTCACAATATGCCAACGAGTTTTCACAAACCATAGCATCCGCTATATGAACTCAAAATCAACAACTCGAATATGACAATAATCTGTCGACTCTCGAATAAATAAACGGTAAGGATTAGTGTGTTGACATTCTTGGATTGCGAAAATACACCGAATGGAACACAAGCGAATCTGGTGTATTATTGTCTTAGTTCGTAGTTGCATTCGGAATGTGTAGGATCGTGTACGGACCCGAGACGAGTCGATCAGAGGCGTTCTACACAATATGAAAGGCGGAAACAAACATATTGTGTGTGATTCAGCAAGATATTCACTTTTAACTGTCTTTCTATTGATCTAGTAACAAATACAAGTCTGTAGACACTTCGACAGAGCTTCGCCGTCGGAAACACTCTTGCTAATTCCGTTTCAAATGACAAGGCCTATCACCTATTTATAGACTTTGTAATTCCGCTTGAACAAGACTCAAACGGAATCACATTACAAGCGATATTACCTATTCAAACGGAATTATCTACTCAAACGGAATTACATGACTAATTCCGTTTGGAATTACCAAAAGACCCTTTCAAGCGGAATTAGCAGCTTCAAGCGGAATTAACTTTTTGACTTGTTTTCTCGATCTTCGTGCCATGATGTCACACCCCGACCACGTATAGCATACAAGACGTGGCGGAAAACGTCGGGGAGTGTTGTAACAGAATTAATTGTTTCATAACCATGGCATTCAAAGTTGTATTTTATTTATTAACATAAGAGTTTCATTGTCTTAAACAGAAATTAAAGAGTTCAGAACATAATTAAACTAAGTTTTTCTTCATTTTAAATCTCTAAGGCACAGGTCCGCCCTAGTGTCACGATCATCATCCTACGGAAAAGCTCCTGAAAACACATGTGAAAATAGGTAGGTCAGCATAAAAATGCCTGTGAGATACATAGGTTTGTGAAAATAAGATTCATGACTTAAGTTTAAGAAAATGTTTAGTCATGAACCTTGTAATTTGATTTGTTTTGTAAATCGCTTGAAAAACAATAAGTTCAGATGATATGTATAAGTAAAAGAATAACGTATGGTTAAATGAATAACCATGTAAAATGAGTTGTATAAAATAAACCGTATTGTAAAACAAAGTCTTGTGAAAACATGTTACTTGTATAAAATGTATAAGTCCAAAATCAATGATTTAAATAACGCTATGATATGTAATATAATACAAACACTTATATATAGGAAGTACCATCGGCGTATCCACCATGCTTGTGTCATATTACTCACATTTCGTTACTTAAGTCACTTAACCAACCAACAATGTATAATGTCTATGTTTAAACTAATTGTCAAAAGTCCTTGTATAAACCATGTCAAATGTTGATAATCCAAAAGTAGTCAAGTAATGTGTAGCAAATGTTATGTCTTGTAAGTAAAGTATTGTCAAATAGTCCAAATGTAGAAATGTACAAAACAAAGTATTTTGAATGTATCAAAAAGTTATGTTTTATAAAGTAATGCATGTTACATTGATACAAACATTTATGTGGTAAGTTAACGCATACATTCAAGCCTTGAGACAGTCGGATAACCCTTTCAGTCAAGGTTATCAAAAGAATTGTATTCGGATTCAGTCATTCCTTACATCCAAACAAACCCGGGATGTCAGGAATGGGATTTGTCAAATCCTATGGTACCAGTACTTACTACCGAGCGGCGTAGCTAATGTTAATGAACGTATAATAGTCTCGTTTGTGCAAACCAAATGTCATAGCAAAAGTGAACATGTTATATGAAAACAATGTACTAAGTATGCTAAGTTAACATACAAAGCAGAAAGTCATGTAAATCAATGTGCTAGCATGCTGTCAGTCAACATACATAGCAGAAATGTAAAGTAAAACAATGTACTAAGTATGCACACAATGGACATACATAGCATGAAACGTAATGAAATCATGTACTATAATGTACTAACAAACATAGCATGTATATGATGTGAAAACAGGAAAGCACGAAAGTAACAAGTAGGCACATGTGTTTCACCCCAAAACAGTTTGAAAACAGTAAAAGAGGGGTCTATGTACTCACTTGTGATTGCTCAGATGTCTAAAGATAATCACCAAGTAATGCTAGAGATCTCGGAATCAAACGGCACCTAGTATAGGTAACTATGTTAATAAACCGGACCTATCTCGGAAGATTGGGTAGCATTAGGGTTTGTAAACCAAATGAGTGTAGGAACTCACGTGATATGGTTTAACAAAGCCTACATGCTAAATGAAACTTAACCTAAGTCTTTTTGACCCATTATGATCCGTTTAGGTAGCTTACGCTACTTTAACGCATCGTGCGCGTGAAACGCGTTCGGACCGCCTAACTAGTCCTATGACAAGTATTATATGCCTAAACATGTTACATAATCAGTTACGTGACAAAAGTTTAGGTTACATATGCTAAATTACCAATTATGTATGAAAAGGGTATTCTGGTAATTTACCTAAGGCATATAAACTACCTATCATACAACTACTTAAACGTCGTGACCATAAGGTATAACCTCGGAAGGTTATTCCCTACACTATGGTCACCTAATGTATTTGGTCGGATCCTAATGATCGACCAAACTGGGTCGGGTTCAAAGGTATAAGCGATTGATCATATCGCTTACCCTACGACCCTAGACAACGTGGTAATCAGTAGGCATAGTCCCAAGGGACTATGACCATCGTGATCACAATCACGTCGCGAAGTTCAATCGAACTTCGCATTGACCATTACTGGTCAACGCTGAAAGTCAAACAAAGTTTGACTTTCTGACTCGAAAAGCAGTAAAAATAAGGAAAAGAACGAAAGAATACTTACGAAGGGTCCCCGAATGCTAATCTAGATCAATATAGTTCAGGTATGAAACAAGGTTTCAACTTAGAACACAATCAATCAGATTCTAGTGCTTTAAAACAATGAAAGGCATGGGGTATATATAGTTTTCGGTGAACCGTTAAGATCGTTTCATGGAAAACGTGCCTTAATCCCATCCGTACATTTGTTGCAAAGTTGTGGTGGTTAGAAATGATGTTTATCAGCTGAAAATGCAAGTTGCAAGCATGTGGTTGTGGTTTAATCCGCTGATAATCTGCTGACTGTTTGTTATTATCTGTTCTGGCACAGGCTAGCGCACCGCTACGTAATTAGTGTAGCGCCCCGCTAAGCTTAAGTTTGGCAGATTTACACTTTTGGTCCCTGTCATGCATTCAGCCCATTTTCGAAACGTTTAAGGCCCGTTAACCCCATTTCAAAGCTCTAAAATGAAGTTAAAGTATAGGGAACTTAAAATGTGTTCAAAAATATCTCGGATGTCGGTTCGTTTAGCCGTACGGTTGCGATGTTCGGTTAATTACGACGGAATGCGCACAAGCGCGAAAAACGATCCAAATGACGCGACGAATGGATTTTTCTTATGGCGAACACTACAATATAATATAGTCATGCTTACATAAATTTTTGGATGTCCGGAAGTGTTGGTGCACTTGTGTCTGTACTTTGTCTGTATTTAGTCTTGATACGAAACGATGTCTTTGTTAGTCTTGTAAGTTTGACCAAGTCAACCATCCTCCGGTTTGACTTGGTCAAACAGTCAACAAAATGATTGTTATCTGTCTATGTCGAAGGATGTGTCATCGAAGGATTGGTTAGATCCTTCGATGAGCTCGAAAGATAACCTTCGATAGATGAACCTCGAAGGATATCATCCTTCGAGGTGTACATGTTGATCCTTCGATGAGTTTCTAGTCGATAGATGATCCTTCGATCAGCCTATCTATCCTTCGACCAGACATGCTGTGTTCGGGTATAAATACCCATGTGTTGTGTTCACTTCAAGAGTTAGACAAGAATTAGACAAAGAGAGAACACAGAGAGCATTCTGCTCGGAACACACACACACGAAAATTAGAGAGAGTTTATAGAATACATCTGTAAACCTTGTGCTGTAACCGAACCTTTCATACGCATTAATACAAGTGGTGTTAATCGTTGAATATTGTGTGTTGTGTTTGTGCTTGTTCTATCTCGGTTTGCATGCTAGCTTGGATTCCGCACTCGCTAGTGTGTTAGACATAACAAGGAATAGGTTAAACCTCAACCTCCGAGGGACCTACAAGTGGTATCAGAGCCGTGGCTCTTTTCCTTGTTAAAAACCGGGTTTATACAAGATTTTGGAGTGTTTTGGACAAAAACTCTCTTGGTTTTGGATCCGTTTTTACTGTTTTTCTCGCATTGCTGTTTGTTAAAAACGTTTCTGAACTTACCGGGTGTGTTAAAAGACGAGTTGGGTAACTTAAAAACTTGTTTTAAGTGGTTTGGCAATTTCCGGCCAAAATTCCGGCTTACACCGGTACCGGTTTTTGGGTTGATCATTCGATTTTTAGTAATATTTTATTGGTTCTAAATCTGATTTTGACAGAAAATCATGGTCTGACCATACCTCTGCCGAAAGTTTTCACCAACCCATCAACTTTTTCACCAACCTGTCACTCTTTGTCAACTGTGTCAGAGCAGTTCGAAAGATATCCTTCGAAGTCGAAAGATCATCTTTCGATCAGTGGAGGTTCGATAGATCATCATCCTTCGAACCAAGGAATCATTTCGAAAGACCATCTTTCGATCAGTGGAGGTTCGATAGATCATCATCCTTCGAACCAAGGAATCATATCGAAGCATACATCTTTCGATCTACAGTTCTTTTTCGAAAGACAAGGATCCTTCGATTGGAGAGTCTTTCGGAATCATTGCTCGAAACTCAACAGTGATCTTTCGAACACTGTTGATCCTTCGAACAAGCGTTGATCTTTCGATCCCAGTTTGTTTAAGTCTAACAAGTTTGTGTTTTTCAGGTCTTTCGATCAAGTATCCTTCGGCTGGTTGTTATCTTTCGAAACATTAACATAGTTTGTGAAAATTAAATTTTTAAAAGGAAAACTTGTTTTTCAAATTTTTTAAATCTATTTTCACTTAATATATTAATTTTTGTGAAATGGGAACAAACGATCAGTGGGATCCAACCGCGTGGACTCTAACATCTTTGACTCCACAATCATCAGCTACGCAATCATCAACTACGCAATCTGCGTCAGATTTCAACAAAGCATGGATGCAGGCTATTGCCCCTCCTCAAGCTGCAATGATAACTGCAAATCAATGGGCATTGGTCACAAATCAAAGCAACAGCATTCAATCTATGATGCAGAACGACAGTGAAACTGGTACAAGCACAAAACCGCCAAAGCTAAATCACATCAATGATTGGGGATGGTGGAAAGAAAGGCTGAGAACTTATGTTCAGGGGCAAGGTCAAGATCTATGGATGTGCTTCTTCACCGCATTTGACCATGATTTGGAAGTTGCAGGATCTAATCCAGAAACTTACAGCACTATGTCTGATGATGATAAGAAGAAATTTGAGTTAGAAAAGAAAGCATTCATGATTCTCACACAAGCTCTTCACAAAGACATTTACCACCAGTTTGTTTACTGCACGACTACTAAAAGCTTGTGGGATATGCTCACGTTACGATGTGAAGGAAATGCTCAATCTAGAAAGATCAAGCAAGAATTACTGAAGAAAGAGTTTGAAGGTTTCACGTGTATGGAGAATGAGACTTTGGCAGAGTTATCTACAAGGTTCCATCACTTGTTGAGCGAGATGTTTGGTTTTAGAGTCACTGCCACTCCACAAGAAATGGTGAAGAGATTCGCTGATAGCTTACCAGCAAAGTGGAGCAGTTATCTTGAAATTCTCAAAGAAAATGGTGTTCTAGACACAATCAATGTTTATGAGTTAATTCAAAAATTGGAGAACAAGGATGTAGAAGAAAAGCTTAAGGCAAAAAGAACACTAACTCCTCAAAATCCAGAGATGTACTTTGGGATTGCAGGAGGTATCAGTGGAGAAAAACCGGCCTCTCACCATGCGAAGCTTCAAACAGCCTTCATCTCAAACACCGGACCTTCAACAACAGATCAGTTTGATCCTTCAGCTTACACGATGTTTTCAAGACCGAATGTGCAACCGACAGCTCAGCAGCAACAACCACTACTACAGCAAGGGTTTTATGGAAGCTCCTCAAACTTTCAAGCCACCTCCAATCCGAACACAGTCAGATTAGACACTTCCAACTTTTCAAAAGTCAGTGTCGAAGTAGCCAAGGAGCATATGGAGATGTTGAACACCTTGGTTAGTGCTTATTGTGGATTAGTTGCAGGTCAGATTGGGAATATCAATCTAACCAATGAAGATTATCAGCAAGTGGATAAAGAAGAGTTTGAAATGATGGATATCAAATGGGCTCTTGCTAGTGCAATTCGAAGAGCAAAGGAGTTTATGGAAAGGACGGGAAGAACCAACTTGGAAAGCAAGAAAGACACCAAGTATGGGTTCGACAAGCAAGCTGTAACGTGCTTTAACTGTGGTGAACGGGGTCATTTCAAAAGGGAATGCACAAGACCAGCTCAGCATGGAAACCAAAATCCTTTCAGAAATCAAGGCAACCAGCAGAACCAGAACAGGAACAATGTTCGTACGATGATTCCTGTCAACAACCAAAGTCAAGCAGGACCATCTAATGCCAACCAGGCACTTGTGGTTCAAGTAGATGAAGGTTGTGATTGGTCGCTTCAGTTTGCTCCAGATGGAACAGCATGTTTTGCTGAAGTCGTAAAGGATTTAAGGCACGCCAGTGGTGGAGAATCTTCCACCAATGGTGATGAATCTTCTGAAGATGAAGACAGTTCTGGTTATAGTGGAAGCTCAGATGAAGAAGTCTCCACTTCAGGAAATGATCATGTGGATGAGACATCTAGTGCGTCAGTCGATGCAGATATTGATGAGCTTTTGGAAGAAGCTGCAGCAGGAACTGCTAGAAGATCTATTTTGGTGGATCAAGCTGCTAACTCTTCGTCTTCTCTCCATTCAGCCTTTATGGCTAATGTCGACAGTTCATCAGGTCAGGTATGTGTCGATAAACCCACTGTAGTTAGTTGTGATAACTGTTATAGTTTGCGTGTTAAAAATGCTGATTTAGAGGCAAACATGTCTGAGTTGCAAGGCAAATATGATGCTTTACAAGATAGTTTGTTTGACTTGCAAGACAAACATGTTTCGATGAATGATAAGTGTTGCGATTTGCAAAGCAAACACGAGGGTTTGCAAGAGAAATTTGAAATCACACACAAACACAATCAAGAATTGATTGTAGATCTTTCTAAAGCAACTGAAGCTAACTTGTTTTTAACCAGAAATGAAAAGGAATTTAAAGCAACAATTGCGTCATTAAAACATGATGTTTCAGAATTACAAAAGGCTGTTTTGCGAAAACAACATGCTAACAATAATCTTATTGACACAATTGAAAAGCAAATGGTAGAGTTGGCAACAGCTCGATGTGAATGTGAAACAATTAAGCAGAAACTGGAAAGCTATTCCAATTCCCGCTTTGTATTGGATCACATCATTGACGTTCAAGAGAGAAAGAAAAAGGGGGATAAACCATGTATTGGATTCAAATCATGTCCTCCCCCAATGAATCACAATTACTCCAAATTGCCTGATGACGAGGATATGCCCCGTTTTGAACCTACTGTGCCACTCGATCTAGATGACTTTGCAGCAGGCCTCGGGTTCACAACTGGTACATCATCCTCGGGTCAATCAGAATCTGAGAATGAGACAGATTCATCGTGTGTTAAGGAACAGAGTCCTCCCATTGTTGAGGATGCTGATTCTTCGGATGATGAATCTGAAGAAATTGTGAAACAACAGTCTAACTCGGTTACAACAGATATTCCAATCGAGAATCACATTCTGTGTGATCCACCAGTGAAACCGAGTAAGTCTGAAATGTTAAAAGCAATGGAGTCCCTTGTATCTAGCAGTGAAGAGAATAACTTGTTGTACACGCTCAAAGGAGATAGCAAAATCTACTCTAACAAAGATTTTCCAATTAAAAATGTAAATCAAGATTTAATTGAGCAAATTTTTGAAGGATGCACTGATAAGTTTTTGGGGAACAAAAGTGGCAAAGTTACCGTCACTCAATGTGATCCAATTCCGTGTGAACAAATTAGAAAACAATACGGAAACCAAAAACTACCAATTGAGCGAAAACAACAAGTCAACTCCGGAAAGGGTAAGGTACAGGGAAAGAAGGCTCAGAACAAGAATGTTCAAGCACCTAAAGTTCAGCAGCCTAAGACTGAACAACCAAAGGTTCAATAACAAAAGGTGCAAAACAAAAGAGCTCCTGTTAAGAAACGAGAACCGAAAATGAACTTTGTTGGATCCACGGGTTCAGACAAACTTGAAACATTTCAGGATAAATCTAACATTGATTTTATAAAACAAGTTAGAATTTTAAAACGAAATGATCAGAATAATTATACCCAACACACCAACGGATGTGATTTAGGTCCAAGCACGTCTAGATCACAAAGTTCATGGTCAGGTTCTCCGTCTGGCCATCAACGTGTTTCTCCGAAGTTTGTAGAGCGGAGAACATGTTTTGAATGTGGGACAGTTGGGCATATTGTCAGATATTGCCCACATGTGCAAAAGCTGAAGTCAAAAACGAGTGCTCCCCAAGAAATCGATTACCGAAAACGATCAGTTTCCCCGAAACAAGACCCACGTGTCTTGAAAGAAAGGGAAAAGAAGTTAAAGCAAAAGAATCAAAAGGTAATTGAAAAGGCCTTAAAATCAGAGGTCAAAGAAGAAAAACCTGTACAAGCAAAATCTGAAACTGTAAAACCAGTAAATGCTAATACAATGAATTCAAATACTGGTAAAGGACAAACAGCTTGGAAGCAAAAGCAGGTAATTCAATCAGGGGGAGCACCACAGGTTCTTTTTCCTAATCATCAAGTGATTGAAATCACTTTCCTTGATGATCAAGGACGACCCAAGTCCACAAAGGCTTGGGTCCCTCTCTCCAACTAATCTCTGAATGAGTGTGTAGGATATTCCAGGAGGAACTTTCGATAGTCGTAAGATTGTTGATAGTGGAGTGTTCATGCACAAGATTGGCAACACCAGACTCTGAAACATCATTATATCTAGGAGTTGTTGCCTTTGCTGGAGAGAAAAGAGAAAAGAAAGGAAAAAGATAAGAAGACAAACATTCCAATGAAGGAATGATGATGATAGAATGTTGTTGAATGAAGTTACAAAATTCGGCCAGATGAAAAATGTGCCAAAATTTGGTTGTTATGGTTTTTGATCGGGTCCTCAGGAAAAGATTCAAATGAAAAGTACGCGACTGCAGCACGTCTGAAGCTTTTTGAAGATTCATGGATTTTTCTTCCACAAGAAGTTCAAAGTCCACAAGGTGAACGTGCAGTGTACATTTCTCCACGGTGTGTTTGAAGAAAATGTGGTTGTTGAACAAACCAACCGGGTGTGCGGATGCCTTGGCGTGGATTGAACAACCGCACACTACTTCTGAAAGAGAAAGACAAAGACCTTCGCTGGTGTAATGTGGAAAACCAGCCGGACCCAAAGGTTTATGATCTTGTTGCTGTCAACAGATTTCTCAGTAGCTACAAAAATCGTTTTTGAAATCCACACCGGGTGGATATTCAGTTTGGGAGAGCACTCAGATTCCTTGCAATGCACGAAGCAGTTGCAGGATACGGTTTTTAAATTTCTAATCTCTCATATACTTGTCGATATTTAAGCTGCTTTGTGAATTATTATCTCGTTCAGCACTCTTTGGCCAGACAATGTTGTCATGGTCCGCACCGCTTACCGACATGCCAACTGATTTTTCCAAAATTCGCTAAATCATTTCTGATTAAAACTTAATTTTGGTAAACGGCATTGAGGTAAAACATGAGTTAACCAACATCGGAAAATCATTTTTGTAAATATCCTTGTGTTTTAAATTTTGTTTTAGTTTGTTGATTTTAGGGGGAGTAAATCCAATATTTGAAAATCCAAAAACATCGAAAAATTTCAAAAACTCAAAAACAATAGAAAAACAAAAATGAGTTTCCTGGCGAGCAAAAGAGAAAATGATAGTACATCAGTGGTCTGTCTAAACTTCTTTAAACTTAAACTGCAAAATGATAAGCAGCTCTATATAAGATGTATCGGTAGGCTCACAATCATTTTAAAGTGTGCAGGGTGATATAAACTTAAATCGACTGAAGACCAGGTGGGAACCACTCATTGGCATATGGTCTTAGTACCGAAATTTCGTTTGAGAGATTGCCGAGGTTCTGAGATATTCGGTCTTTATGCTGCTTATCATCTGGGTATCATGGTTGTATCTTTTACCGAAAAATAACGGGGACGCAAGTCTAGATCTTCCATGATACTATACATACGTGTACATATTGCATTCGACCTCAATAAGTGATAAACAATCACATGTCCTTCAAAATAAGTGATAAAATATCACATTTTTCCGGGAGTCAAGTTCGTCTCTCTGCTGTACGAAAGTACTGACCTGTTCACGGACTTGCTCCTGTGCCCTCATGCATCTGAAAATCAAGTTCCTCATCAATAAGTGATTCTATCACATAGGGCTTGTTTTCAAATCTAAATAAGTGAGCATCTCACATCATATACGGTCAAACAGATGATAATCGGTATACTCACCGGTAAGATGAACCCTCGTGCATACCTAGATACGGGAATGTGTCGTGATGTGGATGAACACCGGTCGGTAAGTATAAATCATACCTTAACGTATCCCCTCGCCATGATTACATCTGATAAGTTGAGCTTAAGTGGACAACAATACCGATAATTGTTATAGGATGCTTATCTTAATGTTAATTAACTGAACAACAAGAGCGTTTTGGCATGACCGTACACTGATATGATTCTCTTACCCTCGAAACTCGCAAAAAGAATGTCTGTAAATATTTATTTAATGCTTTCAGTTTCTGCATCTCTGTATATATTTATTTACTGCTTTCTGTCTTTACATTTGAAATATTCAAAAATTCCAAAAAGATTTTATTTCTATTTTATTTTCGATCGTACGATGTTGGAGCTCGAGTATTCGTTACCTGAAACCTGAACGAAAACCGAAATGACTGAATCTTCATAAACGGTCAGAATCTTGCAAGTTTTGAAAGTTAAAATCTAAAATTGATAAAAATTTGTTAAACTTTCAAACTGTCGGACGGTGTTTGGTTGAACAATGGTCACATGTGTGTCGTTTGTTTACTATATTCCAAGCAGTTGTTCTCATTACGCGTTTAGATTTCTTGCATGTGCAGATTCTAAAGGCAAGGAGAACATGGTCGATGACAAGCTTCGGAATGAAGACACGACGTGAAGGCACTCAAGTGATGAAGATGATCGAGTTGCCGCTGACCATCATCAACACCACAAGGATCTCAACCCATAAAGAACAAGTATTTCACGAGCATAACTCAAGGGGGAGCTTATGTTAAGGGGGAGTTTGTCAACACACTTCCTACATGAAACGGGGAGTTTGTTGGTACGCTTTCTGCTTTCAAGACGTGAAGACTTCAAAGATCCTCCGACATTGAAGACTTGAAAGGACGTCAAAGACTTGAAGTCACGAAGATCGAGACAAAGATCAAGAATTAAAATCGAGACAAAGTTACAGCCAAGGGGGAGTTTGTTGGTGCACTTGTGTCTGTACTTTGTCTGTATTTAGTCTTGATACGAAACGATGTCTTTGTTAGTCTTGTAAGTTTGACCAAGTCAACCATCCTCCGGTTTGACTTGGTCAAACAGTCAACAAAATGATTGTTATCTGTCTATGTCGAAGGATGTGTCATCGAAGGATTGGTTAGATCCTTCGATGAGCTCGAAAGATAACCTTCGATAGATGAACCTCGAAGGATATCATCCTTCGAGGTGTACATGTTGATCCTTCGATGAGTTTCTAGTCGATAGATGATCCTTCGATCAGCCTATCTATCCTTCGACCAGACATGCTGTGTTCGGGTATAAATACCCATGTGTTGTGTTCACTTCAAGAGTTAGACAAGAATTAGACAAAGAGAGAACACAGAGAGCATTCTGCTCGGAACACACACACACGAAAATTAGAGAGAGTTTATAGAATACATCTGTAAACCTTGTGCTGTAACCGAACCTTTCATACGCATTAATACAAGTGGTGTTAATCGTTGAATATTGTGTGTTGTGTTTGTGCTTGTTCTATCTCGGTTTGCATGCTAGCTTGGATTCCGCACTCGCTAGTGTGTTAGACATAACAAGGAATAGGTTAAACCTCAACCTCCGAGGGACCTACAGGAAGTATTCAGAACGTAAGTTATGCGCGAAAATGCAAACTTGTGCACTTTTTGACACTTTTAGTCCCTGAATGACCCAAAAGTTTATTTTAGCACACCAAACCCCTCAAAGCCTATTTCTAAGCTATGTAAAGGATATTTAAGGTGTGTTTAACTTATGGTCATGTTCCGGAATGTTCGTTACAGTTCAGATTGGCATACTTTCACAGTTTGTCAATTTTAGACCCTGTAAGCGAATTAACTTGTTTTTGCCATACCACAGCCTTCAAAAACTTATTTCTAAGTTATGTAAGGGTTATTTAAGGTATGTTGAGTATATGTTGATGTTCCGGAGTATTTGTCGCGTTAAACTGGGAGTACGTTTTCGCACTAGTTTGCGTATAACTCTCCAGAAAGTGATATAGAGTTTGGAATTGGATAAAAGTCAAAACATGAAAAATGTAAAACATAACAAAACAAACATTGGGATCAAATAACATTGTTTTATTGATAACAGAACTGTTCATAGTGATTACAAGCACAGTTGTTACAGTCTCCCCTACTTGTGGAAATTTCGTCCCGAAATTTATTTAGAGGAAACTCGTGGAAAAAGATGCGGATATTTCGCTTTCATTTGATCTTCGCGTTCCCAAGTAAACTCGGGTCCAGGTTTAGCTTCCCAGCGAACTTTGACCAAAGGAATGCGCTTGCGTTTAAGCCACTTGACTTCACGTTCCATGATTTCCACTGGTTTCTCAACAAATTTCAGTGTTGTGCCAACACGAATTTCGTCAAGCGGTATGGAGAAATTCTCATCAGCTGTACACTTCTTGAGATTGGACACGTGAAAAGTTGGGTGAACATTTCCCAGTTCAGGAGGTAACTCAAGTCTGTAGGCTACCTTTCCGATTCTTTCGACGATCTTGAATGGTCCAACATATCTAGGTGCAAGTTTTCCTTTCTTTCCAAATCTGATCACACCTTTCCAAGGTGAGACCTTAAGTAATACACGATCACCGACTTGAAATTCCAAGGCTTTGCGTTTTGGATCCGCGTAAATCTTCTGACGGCTCTGAGCTGCCTGAAGGTTATCGCGAACTTTCTTTACCTTATCTGTTGTCTCTAAAATGAGGGCAGGTCCAGTAAGTTGAGCCTCGCCAATCTCATTCCAGCAGACTGGTGAACGACATTTTCGACCATAGAGAGCCTCGAAGGGAGCCATTTTGATGCTGGTGTGATAACTGTTGTTGTAGGAGAATTCAATCAATTTAAGATGTGAATCCCAACTACCACCAAAATCGATCACACAAGCTCTAAGCATATCCTCCAGAGTCTGGATTGTTCTCTCAGATTGACCATCCGTTTGCGGATGATAAGCTGTGCTCAGATTAAGTTGGGTCCCCATAGCAGATTGCATGGTTCTCCAAAAGTGAGAAGTGAAACGAGCATCTCTGTCAGAAATGATGTTCAACGGAACCCCATGTCGAGCTACAATTTCATCCACATAGATTTGTGCAAGTCTGTCAGCAGGAAAATCCTCACGGATTGGCAAGAAATGTGCTGACTTTGTAAGACGATCAACGACTACCCAGATGGCATCATGACCCTTCTTTGTGCGTGGAAGTTTGGTAACGAGATCCATAGTAATGTTTTCCCATTTCCAAACTGGGATCTCTGGTTGCACCAATAACCCTGAAGGACGTTGATGTTCAGCCTTAACCTTAAGACAAGTAAGGCATTTTGACACGTATAAGGCAATGTCTTTCTTCATACCAGGCCACCAATAGTGAATACGAAGATCCTTATACATTTTATCTGAGCCCGGATGAATAGAATAATGAGACTTATGGGCTTCATCCATAAGCAAGGTACGAAGATCATCTAGGCTTGGGACCCACAAACGGTCCATGAAGTAATATGATCCATTGTCCTTCAGTTCCAGAGCAGGCGTTATGTGATAGGGAAATTCCCTATCCATTAAACCTTGTGAAACACAAGATTGTTGAGCCTGAGAAATGCGGGCTTGAATATCAGATCGAGCTTGAATAACAGACTGAACACGTACACAATGAAGCTTAGTACGTTCCTTGCGACTCAATGCATCAGCTACGACATTCGCCTTACCAGGATGGTAGCGAATTTCGCAGTCATAGTCGTTTAAAAGCTCAACCCAACGTCGTTGCCTCATGTTGAGTTCTTTCTGATTGAAGATATGCTGAAGACTTTTGTGGTCCGTGAAAACCACACATTTTGTACCGTACAAATAGTGTCTCCAGATCTTGAGAGCGAAAACAACTGCACCCAACTCAAGATCATGAGTGGTGTAGTTCTTCTCATGTATCTTCAATTGTCTTGATGCATAGGCTATGACTTTGTTCCTTTGCATCAGAACACAGCCAAGACCCAATTTAGATGCATCACAATACACGACAAAATCATCATCACCCTCAGGCAATGATAGAACAGGCGCATCGCAAAGCTTCTGCTTCAAGTGTTGAAAAGCTTCCTCTTGTTTGAATCCCCAGTAAAAGGGCATTTTCTTCTGAGTTAGAGCAGTTAGAGGAACTGCAATTTTAGAGAAGTTTTCAATGAAGCGGCGATAATAACCCGCTAGACCAAGAAAAGAACGAACTTCAGTAGGAGTAGTAGGCGTATCCCAATCCTTAACCGAACTGATCTTGGAGGGATCTACATGAATACCTCGTTCGTTGATAATGTGTCCCAAAAATTGAACTTCTTTAAGCCAAAATTCGCACTTGGAGAATTTGGCGAAAAGTTGCTCTTTCTTCAGGAGTTCCAGAGTAAGACGAAGATGCTGCTCGTGATCAGCTTGCGTCTTAGAATAAATCAAGATGTCGTCAATAAAAACAATGACGAACTGATCCAAATAAGGTTTGCAGACCCTATTCATTAAGTCCATGAAAACAGCCGGAGCATTAGTCAAACCGAATGGCATGACTGTGAACTCGTAATGTCCATAACGAGTACGGAATGCTGTCTTCGGAATGTCTTCTTCTTGCACCCGAAGTTGATGATACCCGGAACGCAGATCGATCTTCGAAAAATAAGAAGCGCCTTGTAACTGATCAAAGAGATCATCGATGCGAGGTAGGGGATATCGATTCTTGATGGTAAGCTTGTTAAGCTCACGATAATCGATACACATTCTAAAGGATCCATCCTTCTTCTTGACAAAAAGAACGGGAGCACCCCAAGGTGAAAAACTAGGACGTATAAAACCTTTGTCAGAGAGCTCCTGAAGCTGCTTAGACAACTCTTGCATCTCAGACGGTGCAAGACGATATGGAGCTCTAGCAATGGGGTTTGCACCAGGTACGAGATCAATGCGGAACTCGACTTGGCGTGCTGGAGGTAGACCAGGTAAATCTTCAGGGAACACTTCAGAATAATCCCGAACGACAGGAATATCTGAAATAGACTTACCCTTGCCTTTATCTTCTGTAACATGTGCTAAGAAAGCCACATAGTTCTTCTGCAGATACTTCCGAGCTTTAAAACAAGACATGAGTTTGAGACCACCGGTAGGCTTCTCACCTTGAACCTGCAGGATCTCGCCTGTCGAAAGCGGCACACGAACAATCTTCTTAGAACAAACTATCTCTGCGTGATGCTTGGATAACCAATCCATTCCCACAATAACGTCGAAACTTCCGAGTTGCATAGGCGTGAGGTCGATAGGAAAAAGATGATCATTTAGGTTCAACTGGCAGTTGCGTAGAACAGAATCAAGAATAATGGGTTCACCACTAGCAACTTCTACTGTCAAAGGTTTACCTAGTTTCGTTCTAGACACGCGAAGCATAGGCTCAAAAGACAATGACACAAAACTCTTGTCGGCACCAGAATCGAAAAGAACAGATGCAGGCTGATTATTAATAAAGAACGTACCGTTCACCACGTTATCATCCGCCTGCGCCTCTTGGGCATTCAAGTTAAAAGCTTGTCCTCGAGCCTGTGCCTGATTCGGGTTCGCATTCGGATTCTGGTTGGCTAGCCTTGGGCACCGGTTCCTGTAGTGGGTCAGATCCCCACAATTGTAGCATGAACTAGGAGGAAAATGAGGTCGTGCAGCTTGACCTTGTTGCTGAGCAAGAGGCTGAGCAACTTGTTGGGCTTGGTTCTGAACTGCCTGGTTCTGGTTAACAGGAATGCGGCAGGTGGCAGCAAGATGACCAGGCCTTCCGCAGTTGGTGCACTGACGACACTGGAGGTGTGGTTGATGATGGCCGTTACACCTGTTGCACAAAGGTGCATTGCCAAGATAAGGCTTCTTGGCTAGTGGTTGCGCAGGCTGATTTGGTGCAGCCTGAGCCTGTGCAGTAACAGCATAGTTTTGGGAAGCCTTCCGCTTCCTAGACCCTCCAGAATTCTTTCCCTTCTTGTTTTGACTTTTCTTGCTATCTTCATTGTCAGCCGACTGCTTCTTGCCCTTGTCACCCTTTTTATGCAGCTTTCCCTTACGAACCTGCGACTCAGTCAATGTCGCTGATAACTCGATCGCCTGACGGAGTGTGGCAGGGTTGCTACCAGTAATGATGTCTTGTACCGAGTTAGGTAGGCCGTCGATGTATCTTTCGATAGCCTTGTCGAGTGGGGTAACCATAGTTGGGCAAAGCAGACTCAACTCTTCAAACCTATCAGTATAAGCCCTGTGCTCACCACTATCTTGTTTCAAATTATCAAATTCCTTCTCCAAAGCTCGCTGCTCATGACGAGGACAGAATTCCCTCATCATAAGGGCTCTAAGTTCAGCCCATGTCTGTGCGAGAGCAACTTCTGCACCTCGGTCTCTCATTACCCCGTTCCACCATGTCAAAGTCCTCTTCTGAAATACGCTTGAAGCAAACTCGACTTTGCGATTGTCCGGACACTGTACGTGGCGGAAAGTATTCTCAGTGCTCTCAAACCACTGAAGAAGCCCAGTCGCTCCCTCAGAACCACTAAACTTGAGTGGTTTAGCCGAGTTAAAATCCTTGTATTTGCATGGAGCATTGTTGTTATTGTTGGCTGCGTGCCATTGAGCAAAGAGATTTGGGAACTGAGCAGCCATCTGCTCCGCAATAATTTCTGCCAGTTCGGCAGTCGCAATCAGATTGTCGCGTCGAGGAGGCATTCTAAAAGAGGAAACATGAAAAGAAACGAGTGAGATGATGGGATGAAAAGAATGAGATGAAACAAAATCAACAAAAGCAAAGATGGTGGTCATTTGTCCGTATCACAAAGTAAACAAACGACACACAGTGACTAATCAAAGTAAATGGGTCAAAAATAATGTATCATGAAGACATGCTCGCCTATAAGTGAACACTCATCCCAAGAATTCCCAGGTAAGCACAACTGGTCTCGCGTCTGATGAGATGTATACGAAGTGCTTGCCTAGACAGAAAACCCAGAATACAGGCATTCACTCTTCCAGTTTGCATGTGTTCACATTATTTAAAACCCAAAACGTTGACGAGATTTTGAAAATTTGAAGGCACAAGGCCAAAAATTTAGTCAAACTGGAAGGGTTCAAAACCATATAACAGAGGGTTCAAAACCTTACAATAGAGGGTTCAAAACCTTGTAATAAATCATCCAAAAACAGATGATTGTTTTTCAAAAATCGTTTCGAAAAATTTGGTTTCTTGTTTTGATAATCACCTAAGGATAGGTGATGTACATGTTTTAAGATCTAAACACAAGATAACTTATGTTAGGTTCCTAGAAAAGTTATAGTCTAGGTCAAAGCATTACTAATAACCTAATTCCCTATAACCATTGGCTCTGATACCAACTCTTCTGTCACACCCCGACCACGTATAGCATACAAGACGTGGCGGAAAACGTCGGGGAGTGTTGTAACATAATTAATTGTTTCATAACCATGGCATTCAAAGTTGTATTTTATTTATTAACATAAGAGTTTCATTGTCTTAAACAGAAATTAAAGAGTTCAGAACATAATTAAACTAAGTTTTTCTTCATTTTAAATCTCTAAGGCACAGGTCCGCCCTAGTGTCACGATCATCATCCTACGGAAAAGCTCCTGAAAACACATGTGAAAATAGGTACGTCAGCATAAAAATGCCTGTGAGATACATAGGTTTGTGAAAATAAGATTCATGACTTAAGTTTAAGAAAATGTTTAGTCATGAACCTTGTAATTTGATTTGTTTTGTAAATCGCTTGAAAAACAATAAGTTCAGATGATATGTATAAGTAAAAGAATAACGTATGGTTAAATGAATAACCATGTAAAATGAGTTGTATAAAATAAACCGTATTGTAAAACAAAGTCTTGTGAAAACATGTTACTTGTATAAAATGTATAAGTCCAAAATCAATGATTTAAATAACGCTATGATATGTAATATAATACAAACACTTATATATAGGAAGTACCATCGGCGTATCCACCATGCTTGTGTCATATTACTCACATTTCGTTACTTAAGTCACTTAACCAACCAACAATGTATAATGTCTATGTTTAAACTAATTGTCAAAAGTCCTTGTATAAACCATGTCAAATGTTGATAATCCAAAAGTAGTCAAGTAATGTGTAACAAATGTTATGTCTTGTAAGTAAAGTATTGTCAAATAGTCCAAATGTAGAAATGTACAAAACAAAGTATTTTGAATGTATCAAAAAGTTATGTTTTATAAAGTAATGCATGTTACATTGATACAAACATTTATGTGGTAAGTTAACGCATACATTCAAGCCTTGAGACAGTCGGATAACCCTTTCAGTCAAGGTTATCAAAAGAATTGTATTCGGATTCAGTCATTCCTTACATCCAAACAAACCCGGGATGTCAGGAATGGGATTTGTCAAATCCTATGGTACCAGTACTTACTACCGAGCGGCGTAGCTAATGTTAATGAACGTATAATAGTCTCGTTTGTGCAAACCAAATGTCATAGCAAAAGTGAACATGTTATATGAAAACAATGTACTAAGTATGCTAAGTTAACATACAAAGCAGAAAGTCATGTAAATCAATGTGCTAGCATGCTGTCAGTCAACATACATAGCAGAAATGTAAAGTAAAACAATGTACTAAGTATGCACACAATGGACATACATAGCATGAAACGTAATGAAATCATGTACTATAATGTACTAACAAACATAGCATGTATATGATGTGAAAACAGGAAAGCACGAAAGTAACAAGTAGGCACATGTGTTTCACCCCAAAACAGTTTGAAAACAGTAAAAGAGGGGTCTATGTACTCACTTGTGATTGCTCAGATGTCTAAAGATAATCACCAAGTAATGCTAGAGATCTCGGAATCAAACGGCACCTAGTATAGGTAACTATGTTAATAAACCGGACCTATCTCGGAAGATTGGGTAGCATTAGGGTTTGTAAACCAAATGAGTGTAGGAACTCACGTGATATGGTTTAACAAAGCCTACATGCTAAATGAAACTTAACCTAAGTCTTTTTGACCCATTATGATCCGTTTAGGTAGCTTACGCTACTTTAACGCATCGTGCGCGTGAAACGCGTTCGGACCGCCTAACTAGTCCTATGACAAGTATTATATGCCTAAACATGTTACATAATCAGTTACGTGACAAAAGTTTAGGTTACATATGCTAAATTACCAATTATGTATGAAAAGGGTATTCTGGTAATTTACCTAAGGCATATAAACTACCTATCATACAACTACTTAAACGTCGTGACCATAAGGTATAACCTCGGAAGGTTATTCCCTACACTATGGTCACCTAATGTATTTGGTCGGATCCTAATGATCGACCAAACTGGGTCGGGTTCGAAGGTATAAGCGATTGATCATATCGCTTACCCTACGACCCTAGACAACGTGGTAATCAGTAGGCATAGTCCCAATGGACTATGACCATCGTGATCACAATCACGTCGCGAAGTTCAATCGAACTTCGCATTGACCATTACTGGTCAACGCTGAAAGTCAAACAAAGTTTGACTTTCTGACTCGAAAAACAGTAAAAATAAGGAAAAGAACGAAAGAATACTTACGAAGGGTCCCCGAATGCTAATCTAGATCAATATAGTTCAGGTATGAAACAAGGTTTCAACTTAGAACACAATCAATCAGATTCTAGTGCTTTAAAACAATGAAAGGCATGGGGTATATATAGTTTTCGGTGAACCGTTAAGATCGTTTCATGGAAAACGTGCCTTAATCCCATCCGTACATTTGTTGCAAAGTTGTGGTGGTTAGAAATGATGTTTATCAGCTGAAAATGCAAGTTGCAAGCATGTGGTTGTGGTTTAATCCGCTGATAATCTGCTGACTGTTTGTTATTATCTGTTCTGGCACAGGCTAGCGCACCGCTACGTAATTAGTGTAGCGCCCCGCTAAGCTTAAGTTTGGCAGATTTACACTTTTGGTCCCTGTCATGCATTCAGCCCATTTTCGACACGTTTAAGGCCCGTTAACCCCATTTCAAAGCTCTAAAATGAAGTTAAAGTATAGGGAACTTAAAATGTGTTCAAAAATATCTCGGATGTCGGTTCGTTTAGCCATACGGTTGCGATGTTCGGTTAATTACGACGGAATGCGCACAAGCGCGAAAAACGATCCAAATGACGCGACGAATGGATTTTTCTTATGGCGAACACTACAATATAATATAGTCATGCTTACATAAATTTTTGGATGTCCGGAAGTATTCAGAACGTAAGTTATGCGCGAAAATGCAAACTTGTGCACTTTTTGACACTTTTAGTCCCTGAATGACCCAAAAGTTTATTTTAGCACACCAAACCCCTCAAAGCCTATTTCTAAGCTATGTAAAGGATATTTAAGGTGTGTTTAACTTATGGTCATGTTCCGGAATGTTCGTTACAGTTCAGATTGGCATACTTTCACAGTTTGTCAATTTTAGACCCTGTAAGCGAATTAACTTGTTTTTGCCATACCACAGCCTTCAAAAACTTATTTCTAAGTTATGTAAGGGTTATTTAAGGTATGTTGAGTATATGTTGCTGTTCCGGAGTATTTTTCGCTTTAAACTGAGTACGTTTTCGCACTAGTTTGCGTATAACTCTCCAGAAAGTGATATAGAGTTTGGAATTGGATAAAAGTCAAAACATGAAAAAATGTAAAACATAACAAAACAAACATTGGGATCAAATAACATTGTTTTATTGATAACAGAACTGTTCATAGTGATTACAAGCACAGTTGTTACACATGAACAATGCAAGACTCGATACAAGACGAAGTCGACAGACGTATGTACCAACAGACTCCCCCTCGGATGTTGACGAGTCTTAAGTGTCGAGTCTTCAACGTCTTCAGTCTTTATCAGTCTGATCTCTCTCTGAAGTATCTGACACTGTAAAGCATCTACAATCTTCTTTCTCTTTCTTCCAGAATCGCAACCTGACTCTGTGCTCTTTCTTCAGGTTCAGGATCGAAACCAAGCTAAACCTGCACATTCTTAACCCAGAAATAAATTTCACAAATTTAACAATTTACAACTTTATCTATCCAGACTCCCCTTCAAATTAAATCATAATGATTTATCAAAGATAATATCTGATGACCACTTGTTAGAAAAATTCAAAAACTTTTCTCATTTAAACACACACTCCCCCTCATCACATGCTCATCATGTTTAGCACTTGGAATTTTGAAAATCAGCTCTCCAACATCAGTTGTCGAAAATCTTTTTGTATTTTTCAAAATTTTATGCTAAAACACACTAAAATCTTTTTGGATTTTTGAATGAAATGTAATGCAGTAAAGAAATATTTACATACAATATTTTTGTGAGTTTGTGTAAGAGGATCATATCAGTTTATGAGACAAATCACCAACACCATTAAGCTTTAAACATTTTAAGCTCTAAACGATTCACTTAGATTGTCAGTATTCTGATCCACTTAAATTCTCACACAAAGTTCAATTGTTTCGAGATACGAGATTAATGTTTTAAGAACTTAAACTTAATCATGTGTCCCACCTCAAAATATACTCCTGTATCCAGATCCCAATATTCAGTCTTACAGGTGAGTATACCACATATGATATCTGTAAGGGAATAATTGCGAGGGCCGTGAGAGCTTAGGTCAGAACTTTCGTTCAACAGAGAGATGACGGCTCGACTTTTGGTGGGTCCCCTTTAGAGGATCTTTTTTACAACAGCACATGATTTGCATTTTTCAATGTTTCATCATTTTTTATGCTGAGGGTGGGCTATATTTCAAGCAAGCAGAAAGTATTATACGGGGACTAGGCCATTGCTTCCGCAAAATCAGAAGTCCCGGAATAATACCCCAGATATCACTGAGTATAAAGACCTAGTATCTCAGAAAGAGGGACCTTTCAAACAAGATTTCGGGGGTTACCCATATATCCGAGAGATGTTCCCCACGATATAAGCAAGTTTGAAATTTAGGTTTATATCTCGTCACAATCTACTAAATGTGTAAAAAGCTACTGGCACATCATCAGTGAGACCTTTTATCATATTTTTCTTTCCAATTCTTTAGCATGTTGTGATCGTCCACTGATGTACTATCATTTCCTCTTTTATACAACAAAACTCGTTTTTGATTTTATCATGTTTTTTACTTTTTCAAATTTCTAATGTTTTTGGATTTTCTGAAATTTCTTACTCCCCCTAAAATACAAACACATTTAAAGGAAATTTGAAAACAAACTGTACAAACAACGTGACAACTGATATCAAATCACTTCAATTCGCCATCCACCTGGCATAAACAATCAGAACTCCCCCTTTCAACAAACTATTTTCTCATTATGATTTCAAAACACTTAAGTTTGTTTTAACAAAAAATGATTTTTCCGGAAAATTAGTTTTGTTGATTTTTAAACCATTTGTAAGTTTGGGGTTCATCATATTGTTTTTCTCAACCATTTGAAAAATATAACAATTTTAGATTTTAACAACAATATCACTTGTAGAAAATCAAGTACAACTTAATGTCCCTGATTTACCACATGTAAGACGAAATCACTTTCGTGAATTTCTCAAGAAAGATGCCGATACCTGCTCCTCACTTACCAACTTGGGAGCTCCGGCATCCAAGCTGCACCAAACTTGGATGTTTCCTCATTATCTTCACCTGGGTAATAAGTTGCTTTCTTTGTGGCATAAAAATATTTTACCCCTTTAGCCTTTCCTTCGACCATTTTTCCAAAAATCTTTTTCACATTTCCATTAAACACTTTCTCAACATCAAATTTTTTCTTCTCAGAATAGAATTGATTCGAGATCTCAACCTTTCCAACCTTTGATTTAAAATTTTCAGCCCTCAATGGTGGAAAATGAACATCATCCATTGGAGGTACTGAGTTTTATTCTTTAACCTCAACCTGTGACTCGTCTGACTTTGTGGAATCAGATTCATCACCGAGTTTCTCATAAAACTTCTTAACAACCCACATTTGATTGTCATGTTTAGCTCTCTTTTGATAAAAATTTCTATTTGAACACTCACCAACTTCATATGTTGAATTTTCAAAAATTTTAAAATTTTCAGTTGGTGGTTCATTTTTCTCAACAACTTTTTCTTTAAGTTTACAAGAAACTCCCTGTTTTGTCTGTGTTGCTTTTGTACAGTTCCATGCAATATGACCAACTTCATTGCATTTGTAACAGGTTCTTGTTTCCTTTCTTTGACTAGCTCCATTCTTCACATTTTCTTGCTTCTTGGCAAGGAATTCTTCGTTTGATTGTTTCCAGAATGAGCTTTTTGATTCCTCTTCACAGCTTGTCCCTGAAACAAATTTTGTATTTATTTTAGAATTTTTTTTCATGTTTATAATTTTCAGGTGGAATAAATCCAAGACCTTTCCTTTTGAAATTACCGTTATGGTTTGGTTTCTTTTGAAAACCAGGACCAGAACCGTAACCTTTTTTCTTGTTTAAACGTTGTTGAACTCTTGAAGTGTATTTTTAGGTTTTTCAGTAAGATTTACATCCTTTATTTCAGAAATATTGATTTCTGTTAGTTTGAAAACCTTTTTGATCTTTTTAACTTGAACACTTCTTATTGGGAATTCCTCATCAGAATATAATTTGTCTGAATCTTTCAAAGTATATGCCACTTTGACTGATTCGTCATTCAAATTAGATTTTGATAATAGGAATTCTTTATTGTAAACCCGTTTAACCGACGACTTTGAATTGTTGACCGACGAACTCGAACTTTTGACTGACGAACTTGAACACCCAGACTCGGACTTTGATTCAGACTTTAACTCCGACTCCTCATCTGTATCCAACACCTGATCGACCACCTTTTTTATTAACTCGGACTCATGATCAGTGTCAGACGATGTAAAAATGACGTCAATGTTTTCTGGTAATTCATCGGTTATATCGGACTTTAACTTTATATTAACTGCTTTTTCGACTTGCTCCTTATTCGGTTTTCTAGGAGAATACCCTTCCCAAATTGGAGGCGGACACTTGTTATAATTAACACTCTGTTTCTTACCAGTATCCTTCTTCTTTGGCTTTTCATCTTTAAATGCTTCAAGACCTGCAGCAGTTGGATAAATTCGATCAATCAGATAATCAGAACTAGAATAGCTTTGTAATAACCGTCTGATTCTTTCATTTTCTATCTTTTCATTTTCTAACTCCCGTTGCAACTTTGCACATTCTTCAATGTAATGATTAATCGCCTTCTGCTTTGTCATCGTCACAGCATTCATCATAGTCAATGCATCTCCTCTTTCTGAATTAGTCTTTTGTAGACCAGTTACTGTTCTGTTCAAAACGTCATACGACTCTTTCACATAATTGAGATTGAATAGTAATTGTTCTATCATCTTATCTTGCTCACTCAACTCTCATCTTTTTCTGCACATTGTTTTCAAGATTCTAAACACTTGAAGCAAGGCTTGATGACTTCCTCAATCTCTTCTATTTCAACGATCTTTTCCACTTCAACAACTTTTTCAACTTCACTCACCTTCTCTTTTTCAACAAAATTTTCTGCAATTTTAACCTCTTCATTTTGAACAATCTTTTCATTTTGATCTTTGCTTTCACATTCCTTCTTTTCAGTTCTTTTGCTGCTCATCTCTTCTTCAATTTCTCCAAGCGATCTGCAAAATAAAATTGAAAACTTTCAGGAGATAAATGAGTTTTTGCAATATTGATATGCATTTCTTCCTCATCATCACTACTGTCAACATTTGGTGATTGATCAAAATCTATCGTCTTTTCAGAACTATCATCTGAAGAAACAGAATCCGATGTTGTTTGATCAAAAACAGTTGCTTCTTCTGAACTTTCATCGGATGAAACAGATTCTTCTTCTTGATTCCTCTCATGAACACCAATCACTTTCATCCATTCTGTAAACAAATCAGGTTCTTGAACTATATTTGCAACGAAAGCTTTAAACTCCCCATTCTCATTCACAAACTTATCCCAGGTAAATCCTGGAGCCATTTTCTCATCGTCTTGATCAATGATACCATAATAAGCTTTCTTGTTTGCATCTTCGATCATTTTCCCATGAGCAGTTTGTGAATCCTTTTATTGATGCGATTGATGAGCAACTTGTTGATATATGGCTTTCCAATAATAATCATCTTTTCCAAATGGATTCTTTGCTCCACTCGCTTCCTGATTTTTGCATTCTCTTTTAAAATGACCTTTCTCCCTGCATCGAAAACAAGTAACTTTAGATTTATCAAAACCCATAGTAGAAACACGTGCATCCAAGAAATCATTTCTTCCTGTAATCATTTTGAAATTTTTAGCTCTTCTCAAGACACTAGCTAAGCACCATTTGATGTCCATGAGCTCCATCTCTTCAGCATCTATCTGATCGTAATCCTCTTTTGTCAGCATAGGATTTCCGATCCTTCCTGCAACCAAACCTTCATAAGATTGTAACACAGTTGCAAGTAACGCCATGTGATCTTTTGCAATTTCTTCAGAAAAGCTTTGACCATCTGGAAGATTCAATGCAATATTGCACTGTATCACATAACCATTTCCACTTTTTGAGCTTTGAGAATGAAAGCTTGAAGTTGAACTTTTAGGATTAACACTTGGATATGAAGAAAATCCACTGCTGTTGTTTAGACTTTGATCAATATTTCCATATGAGTTCCCAGCACTAAAAGCAGTTTGAATCTTCGGACTCATTTCAGCCTCTTGAACATTGCCTTTGTAATACATTTTCACATCTTGTTGACCACTCGGATTACTCATCCTCGCAATCGTTTGTTGTTCAAGATCTTGACCCTCAATCTTCTCAATGAACTGAGAAATCGTCAAACCATCATATTCTCCGGTGTTCTTTAAGATCATCAAAAATGTACCCCATTCTTTCTGAGGTAAAGCATCAGCTAATTTGTCAACCCATTCCTCTCATTCTTTGGTTATGCTTAACAATGACATAGAACGCACTAAGTGGCAATATCTTTCAATCAATTTCTTTGTATCTTCCCCTGGCAGACTTGTGAATAGATCAAATTCTTTCTTAAGCAATGCCTTTTTACTTTTGATCATCTTCTCACTTCCCTCAAATTTTATTTTAAGAGCATCCCAAATTGATTTTGAAGTTTTGTCATGTTGAAGCAATACAAAGATGTCTTCTTTAATAGCTTGCTAAAGTACACTAATCATCATCTTTTCAGCTTTGTACATGTCTCGTTCTTTATCAGTGAACTCAGAGATTGTTTTTTCAACTTGCAGATCAGTACGTGGTAATACATATTTTTTCAAAATACACTCCCAAGATCACAAATGATTAGCTTGAACCCAGTTTTCAAACCTATCTTTCCAACCGTAATACTCCTCAATGCTCATTAGCTTCGGGGGTTTTTACATAGTTCCAGTTTCGTTTTCCAAGTTCATGCTTTGAGCAATGGTAGCCGGAGTAGTTGGGGATGTTGCAAATGCGTTATAAAATTCTTCACTCATGATTCGGTAAAATTTTTCACAAAACAATCACTTTCAAACGAGATTAGGTTTCAAACGGAATTACTTCAAGCGAGATTACCCTTTCAAGCGAGATTAACCTACACACAAACTTCAAATGAAATTAAAGTTTCAAGCGAAATTAGACTCTTCAAACGAAATTACTGATTTCGTTTGAAATTTCAAACGGAATACCAATTTGAAGCGGAATTACTAATTCCGTTTCAAACTTTCAAACGGAATAACAACACTGAAGCGGAATACCCAAGCGAAATTACGTTTTCAAGCAGAATTACCACCAACTTTCAAACGGAATTATAGTACTCGTTCAAACGGAATTAACTGTTTGGCCCATTTTTTGTCATTTTTACTTTGAATTTTGAACTGATTTTCTCAAGGATTTGTTAAAACACAATTTCGCTTATGTTGTGAAAAAATCAGGTCATTTTAACCGTTAAAACTTGTTCAATTTATAAAAGAAGGTGTAGAAGTAATAAAATGAGATGAAATCAAGCTGAAAACTGTAGAACTCCTCCTCCTGAGCTCTGATACCACATGTAGGATTGTGTACGGACCCGAGACGAGTCAATCAGAGGCTTTCTACATAATATGAAAGGCGGAAACAGACATATTGTGTGTGATTCAACAAGATATTCACTTTTAGCTGTCTTTCTATTGATCTGGTAACAAATACAAGTCTGTAGACACTTCGACAGAGCTTCGCCGTCGGAAACACTCTTGCTAATTTCGTTTCAAATGACAAGGCCTATCACCTATTTATAGACTTTGTAATTCCGCTTGAACAAGACTCAAACGGAATCACATTACAAGCGATATTACCTATTCAAACGGAATTATCTACTCAAATGGAATTACATGACTAATTTCGTTTGGAATTACCAAAAGACCCTTTCAAGCGGAATTAGCAGCTTCAAGCGGAATTAACTTTTTGACTTGTTTTCTTGATCTTCGTGCCATGAACAATGCAAGACTCGATACAAGACGAAGTCGACAGACGTATGTACCAACAGAATGTTCAAACAAAGGAATGCGTAGTTTTGTGTGAGACGGTTGACCATGATTAGCACAAGCTACAAATTTGTAATGACACCACAAGGTGTCATAATTGACATATTTCAATAGTAGCGGTGACCGACACAAGTTCACCGAGTTTGAAAACAAATGAAAGTGTACTGAAACAACTCTAAAAAATTGATTTAAACAGCGTCATGGGGTTTTCAATCGAATATGGAACATCAAAGAACTATTGTTTCTGATCGAAGATAAAAAGTAATAAGTACCGCAAGGCATTCGATCGACCATGAAAGAATCGTTAGGAGGTACACCGTGCTATGAAATGAATCTATGTACCATTGCCTTAGCACACAACTGTGTTGAGACCGCTTTAATCGTGATAAACAAAACGGGTTTAGAGCAAATAAATAGACAATTAAATCCGTGTATGAGGTGCGTAACCAAATTAGCGCAAGCTTCAATTTTGTGAAAGTATCATCGTAAGGTATTGAAATCAATAAACGATTTAGTGGAGTCGTAGACCAATCAAGTCTACTACGACTCGAAACAAAAGAACCTTTGCAAAAATGTTTGAATATGATGCTCTCAATACATCATATGGCGTCTTAAATTGAATATGTGAAATGGATAAGTTCAAGCAATTGAACTTGGTAACCTGACAATAAACGTATGTATCAACAAGGGAATCTCAGCATGGTTACGAAGATAAATCATGAATGTAACTTGAAAGAAATGAAGTCTCAAGAAAGTGTGTTGACTTGATAACAAGGAAGCCAACAATTACCATAATGTAGGTCATTCGAATCACAAATCAGTAATTAGATTAAGTAACATAATATTTGAACTTCAATGAAGCGTTTATTCGAAATGAAACCGTATGCATAGCAAATGGTGCATGCGTAACATACAAGTTTTCAAGTAATGAAACAATGAGTATTTGCTAAAATGAAGAAATGACCAAGTATCGAAGCAAATATGTGTTCGCTCTCAGCGAAGAAAATTAACGCGATGTAACTACCATTAAGGGGAGTAGAGATGCAAACATCTACTCGCTAGAAGCAAAAGCGAAGATTTTAACAAAAGAAATTTGAGTACTTTCTACTTGGTAAACTGAAATAGCATATATGTTAGGATTATGGGGTTTGCTTGAGTTAATAGGTGTGGTTCCTAAGCAACCTTTACGAGTTTGGACCTGGGTTCCCAAAGGTCCTAAGTACATGTTTTCTAGATTCTCAAAGTTTTGTATTCTGTGTAAAAGTGTTTTGTGTGTCGTGTAGGAAACACCTTTTTTGTGTACGTTTAAAACAAGTTATTGTCCCACAATTTCCCCGGTATACTTTCTTCCTGAATTTACAGCTAATGACACTCGATCATCGATCAGTCGTGAAATAGTAGTTGGATCCTCACAGTTAGTTAAATAAGTAATTCATTAATCCTTAGCATGAGTCACCGAATCTTGTTGGTTAGCTCGTTTGGCTCCTGGTAGTTTGACGTTCGTACGAAAGCTATCGTCCTTCTTCTTGACGAGCAAAACTGGGGTTACCCAAAGCGGGAAACTTGGTTTGTTATCTTCCTTCCCTATCAACTACTGAAGTTACACTGATAATCCTTGCATCTCCGAAGGTGTAAGTCGCTAAGGTGCATTAACTGCAGGCGCGACGCCTGGAATCAAATCGATGCGAAATTCGACTTGTCGTTGAGGAGATAATTCTGGAAAGTCTTCGTGGAAGTCTTCAGGATATTCCCTTATCACAGGGATATCTTCTAGTTTTGGTTCTTCGGTTCCCTTGTCCACGACATGAGCCCAGAAACAACACATCCATTATGCAACAACTTTCGTGCCTTCAAGCAATATGGAAGCTGTAGGGGCGTATTCTGCTTACCTTCATGAATCATGATTGTTTCTTCATTTGCCATCGGGGTGCGGGTAATAATCTCCGCTTGATTGCTCGACAACCAATCCATCCCAATTACCACGTCGAAGCTTCCCTTAAGCTAGTTCTATCGAGTACTGGATATCTATCTTACTTACTACTAAAACAAGTATATTCTGAAGCTAAAATTTGACAACAATGTCAAATAGAATAGACGCACAACATTGACTACTATGAGACGTACCGATGGCCATGTTTGGATCCTCGCGTGCTTCCCTAGCTCCGGTGTTAGACATTTTTCCCATGATCTTGTTTAATCTCCCTTGGGCAATATTTCCTAAAGTTCCCCATGTCACCGCAGTTAAAACACCCTTGACCTCTCTTTCCACGTCCCGTCTTGTGCCAACACGTTTCCTTACAGTGCCCCACTTTGCCACAGTTGTCACACTTTCCATTTTTACATCGCCCGGTATGATGTCGTCGACACCTATCGCATTTAGGTAGTTTACCCATGTACTATTTTCCCTTTTTGGCCTTGTTGTTGTTATTCGTCTGAGCACCCTGCTTGAAGTTTCCAAACTTTCTCTTGTTATCTCCAGATGACTCCACATGAGTCTCCTTTTTCTCCTCAGAGGTTGAAAATCTTCCTAGTCTAATCGCTTCTTCAGTGAGCGCCACACTCAAGTCAATAGCTGCGTTAATTGTTGGAGGATTAGATGTTGTCACCAGGCTTAGAATCTAAGGTGCCAATCCCCCGATGAAACGTTCGATCTTTTTATTCTGGTTCTACCATGTAGGGGACAACACGAGACAGAACATGGAATCTCTGCACATACTCAGCTATTTTTGGACCTTCCATCTTCAAGTTCCAGAACTCAGTTTCCAATTTCTGGATTTCTGCTCTCGAGCAGTACTTCTTATGCATTAGTTCTTTCAGTTCGTCCCATGTCAAAGCATACGCAGCAGCCTCGCCCAATGTCTGAACCTGGAGGTTCCACCATGACAGAGCCACATCTTGAAGCAGTCCGGAAATGTACGTGACCTGATGCTCTGGGGCACATTTGCTCAACCGCAAAACAGAATCCGTCTTCTCAGCCCAGAGCACGAAGGCTAAGGCACCCCCAGTTCCGTCGAAATCTAGGGGCTTGCAGCCCAAGAACTGCTTGTAGGTGCAGCCTGCGATATAAGCAACATCATTCACGAGAGGCATTAGCAAGGCACACTTGGAAATGTCCAAACGTTTTTGTAATGTGTCTTAAGTGACTAAACATTACCGTTGGGCGGGTTATTTCATGTGGTACCTCCGCTGCGCTCGCAGCGAAGGGCCTCGTGCTATGTGATGGCTCTTGTAATTCCGCCTCTGTCGTCGGCAGAGGGTTGTTGGTATCGGTGTTCCTTTGAATAGACATCTTCTAAGAAGAAGATCGGATGGGTCAGGTCTCATTAAAGTCACAAGCACATCAGCATCTACTTAACAAATGAGACCTAGGAGATGTGTATATATATACATATATAAGCAATCGTTATAACAATCAATCACATAACATCACAACTATAGCACAACTTGTAGATAGGAACATGTTTAATGAGAACATAACAAGCAAGCACGTAGCATCACTATTATAGAGCACACATGCAGATCAACAACGTGCTTAGTGAGGACATGGCGACTGAGCTTTCATTGTTTACCGACCACAATCACAATGTTTACAAAGTGCGTTACATTAAAAGGGACACAGGGTCACCCTACCCTCGTCCAATAAGTCTATCGGTGTACCAAAATCGCGGGGTCAAAAGTGGTCTTCAAAAGTCTCTACAATCTCGGCTTATTAGTAGTGTCTTTTCCCAAAAGTAATGCAATCCGCATAAAACCGAAAGCCAACTATACTAGTGTCTGAGGTGGAGGAGTGAAGAAAAGCAAACTGCTATCCTGTGCGACTTTCTCCTCGAGCTTGAATATACGGCGTAGTAAGTATCTAATATGTTGCTTGATAGTAAAGAAACGAGCATCAAAACCTAAGAAGGTGTAATAGCAGCAGGTGAGAGTGCAAAAAGGAGACAGTGATGAATGCGGAGGATCAAAGTATACTGGTATTGACAGGGTGGAGGGCGTAATGTCAGCTCAAGCTCCAAAACTCTATAACTCAAAACCTCAAACTGTAGCTGAAGTAACAGGAGCAACTCATCCCGTGTGTAGCTTCCATAATGTGAGGGATGGTAGGGGTCAGAAATCAGCGTAGGGCATGATAGGAACTGATGTGTGTAAAATGCAACATATAAATTACATCAAATGAGGCATAAAACTAACCCTTTTTAAGTACTAATATTGGAAAAAGAGTGTTTTTGTCTTCCTTTTGTATTTTCAGGATTAAATGAGCTCAAAAACACAAAAGAAGCAAAAAGACAGCTAAATCCAACATAAATACAAGAAAAGGAACATAAGTGGACTGCCCGACCCCTCAACGGCATCTTCCCAAGCAAAATAGAGAAGGCAGAAGGCTGAACACGCCCCGTGCTCAGCCAGCACGGGGCCGTGCCCAAGAAGCAGCAGAAAAGACAAACCTATAGAAGCTTCCAATGCCCACCACGGGCCGTGTCCAGCGAACACGGGGGCGTGTCGAAAGTACAGCAGGCGCATTAATTGTAATTGCGAATTACAATTAATGAAGAGAGAGATTGTCAGACAGGCACGGGGCCGTGCCCAGCGGACACGGGGCCGTGCCCATCCCTCTGTTCAGCCTATAAATAGGAGTGTTTGGTTTCATTTCAACTCATCCCTTGGCACACCACCTCTCTCACACTTCATCCACCTCCCACCACCATCACAACACCATCATCCACCACCATCATCCATTGTCCATCGTAGAGTGTGTGAGTCGTCTCGGGATCCAAGATTGATCGTAAGAGTTCTTGACAATCAAGGCCATGTTTGCCTAAGTCTCTTACATCACTTGGTGAAGACAAAGTGTCTAGTATAATACTTTTTATTTCTAATCTTTTGCACTTTTTATTTGGTTTTGTATTAATGACTTTAATAACTAGTTACTTATGTTGAAGGTGATCTTTCCTTATCGTTTGTCCGTGGTGTCTTGGCATTATTTTACTGTCTATATAAAATAAAGGATTTTCACCATTCATATCTCCACGGTCTATATGGAGGTATGTTGGCTACCTGGTCGGGGGTTAAGGGAACGGTTTGGTAAAGGTCTTGCCATTGTTCAGCGTTTAGAGGTCCTGCAATGGACCTGGGTCAAATTTAGTAGGACCTCCTTCAATGCTTCACGGTATTGGATGGTGGGGGTCCAAACTCTTTGATCCCCTCATAAGTTAACTACTATTAATACTATAACCCGGCTATTTAGGACTGTATCCCTGCTGACTCAGACTACTTAGCCGAGGGTAACGTCACCGCCAAAAGCGGGGCCTACCATAATATTGCATTAATAACTTAATTCATTATCTTCCAATAATCCACCCTTTTAGGACTGTATCCTTGCTGACTCAAACTACTGGGGTGAGGGTAACGTCACCTTCAAAAGAGGGGCCTACTACAATAACTAAGATAATCTCTTAATTATGTGCAAAAGTGCGGAAATAATCAAAGGTTATACTAGATACGAGTCGGAACCAAGTGATTCATCTTGTCTATGTGTTTTTTATTTTATTTTTATTTTCAGCATTTTAGTTAGTTTTTATTTTTCTTAGTTTAAAACATTTTTCTAAACTTTTTATTTTGATTAGACGTTGAGGATAAACCGGTACTAAAAGCTCTTGCGTCCTTGGACGACCTCGGTATCTTACCAACGCTATACTACGCTCACGATGGGTGCACTTGCCCATATGTGTGTTTAGTGTTAGTAAAATATCGTGTTTTATAAATTTAAAACATGGCTAAAATAAGTGTTAAAGGGGCTTAAAATATACACCTAATATATATAACGCTTTAACGCACATCAAGTTTTTGGCGCCGTTGCCGGGGACACAAGGATTTTAAGAAAGTTAGGAATCAACGGCCTAATCATTTTTTTATTTATTTTTTTATTTTTTTAGGATTTTCTTAGTTTTTCAGCTTCTGCAGAGCTCAGCACGGGCCGTGCCCGGTCAGACACGGGCCGTGCCCAGCATCATCACTGGCAGTTTTTATTTTCTGAGTTACAGAGAGCTGAACACGGGGCCGTGTCGGTGCAACACGGGGTCGTGTCCAACTCCCAGTAACAGGGATCCAGAAAACAATCACTGTACCTCTGACCACGGGCCGTGTTCGCTGAGCACGGGGCCGTGGTGAATATTCTAACCAACGTTCTTTTCTGTTTTTATTGCAGGACTTGGAACCTAGGCGCCACATCTGAACCTCCTACGTAGTGCATGAGCTCCAGTTCTAGTAGAGACATAAAAGAACCTCTAGAAGAACCCGAACGCTTTCTCAGAAAAAGACTTAAAGCCAAAAATCAAGAGAAAGTTTCGGGGGACCCACTTCCAATGGCGGACCAACGTACCCTCATGGATTACCTACGGCCCACCGTAGGCAATCTCGGCGCCGCTATCAATGCACCGAATGTCGAAGCCAACAACTTCGAACTTCGGCCGCATTTGATACAAATGCTCCAAAACTCCGCAACCTTCCACGGGCTTGCGGACGAGGATCCCCATCTACATATTACTAACTTCTTAGAAATATGTGATACCTTTCGGATCAATGGAGCATCGAATGACGCCATCCGCCTTCGAATGTTTCCATTTTCATTAAAAGACCGAGCTAAGGCTTGGCTTAACACCCTCCCAGTGGGCTCGGTAAACACTTGGGATGAACTCGCCCAAAAGTTTCTATATAAGTATTTCCCTCCTGCTAAAACGGCTAAATTAATGACTGAAATTAATACATACTCACAAGAGGATGAGGAATCCTTATATGAAACTTGGGAAAGGTTCAAGGAGCTTCTAAGAAAGTGTCCTCATCATGGTCTAGCGGTGTGGCAACAAGTATCCACTTTCTACAATGGGTTGTTGCCACACACAAGACAAACACTTGATTCAAGCTCCGGGGGACTTTTAGGTAATCGTCGCCCAAATGAAATATATAACCAAATTGAGGAAATTGCTCAAACCAATTTTCAATGGCACACTCCCCGAGGTAATAAATCTATTGCCCCGGGCGCCCATAAGGTTGATGAAAGCACCTCTTTACAAGCCCAAATCGAGGCCCTCTCTTCAAAAATCAAGAAGCTAGGAATGACAAAAAACGGCCTCGGTTATGGCTTGCGAAGGGTGTGGTGGGTCACATGAAAATTGGAGTTGTATGAAAGAATTAGATGAACAAACAGAAACGGTAAACTACATTGACAATAGACCTAGGCCGTCGGGTCCTCCAACGGGTACCTACAACCAAGGATGGCGTAACCACCCAAATCTTGGTTGGAGAGATCCCGGCAATAGTAGTAACCAACAAAACCAACGAACTAATTTTCAACAACCACAAAATTTCTCTCAACAACAAGGTGGAAGAGAAAGGCTTGAAGATACTGTATCTCGCCTCATCTCTGACACTGAAAAGAAAAACTCGGATCGATTTCAACAATTGGAATCGAATTTTAGAAATCAACAAGCTAGCATTCAAAACGTTGAAAAACAATTAAATCAACTAGCTCAAAATTTCTCCGAGAGACCACAAGGCGCGTTACCTAGTAATACCGAAACCAACCCGAAGGCACAAGTACATCTCATCACATTAAGAAATCGAACCGTGGGTCCCGAGGATGCTCCATTGCCGCCAAATGAAAGAAGCCATTCTAGCCAGCCTGTGACTCCTCCTGCGCCAGAAAAGGCTTCTCTACCAACTCAATAGCCCACCAAGACTCCTCCAATTCCGTACCCCGGTAGGTTAAATCGTCAAAAGACCGATGAGCAATTCGCTAAATTTGAAAATTTACTAAAACAATTGCATGTTAATATTCCTTTTATCGAGGTCCTAACCCAAATGCCTAAATACACAAAATTTATGAGGGATTTCCTCACAAACAAAAGGAAAATTGAATCATTGCAATTAGTTAACTTAGGCGAAGAATGCTCCGCCTTAGTGCTCAACAAACTTCCACAAAAGAAAATCGATCCCGGAAGCTTCACAATTCCTTGCTCGATTGGGGAATCTCCCGTTCGTAATGCATTAGCCGATCTTGGGGCTAGCATTAACCTCATGCCCACATCAATGTTCAAACGACTCGGCCTAGGAGCAACAAGCCCTACAAAGATGAGCATACAACTCGCCGACAGATCCGTCAAATTTCCACAAGGTGTCGCTGAGAATTTGTTGGTAAAAGTTGACAACTTCGTTTTCCCTACCGATTTTGTCATCCTAGACATGGAAGAAGACACCGATGTCCCTCTCATCCTCGGGAGGCTATTTCTAGCCACCGCCCAAGCGGTGGTAGACATGAATGACGGAACGTTAACATTGAAGTTTGGGGATAAGGAGGTGAAGTTTGAATGTGGAAAAAGAATTGAGGACGAAGACCCGGTCAACTACATGCAGGTCATAGACTCAAGCTTGGATGATGCTCTCCAACGGTGTAACATGGGATGCAATACATCCCACTTGGGTGACATATGACCGGCTTTGGGTCTAGCCAAGGACCCTTATAAACGTGGCGCACCACGTAGGCATTCCGCGGAACTATCCTTAGTTTAATTTAGATTAATTTTTATGTTTTCTAGTTAGTTTTAATTTTCAGGAATAAAACACACTCATGATGGAAAGGGATAAAAAGGGAAACGAGAAAAATGACCTCATGCACAAGAACAAGGCAACCCGACAATTCTCTCCATTTCAGAAGGTTCAACACGGGCCGTGCCCAACCAACACGGCCCCGTGCTGAACCACCTGCAGAAAAACGCCCAGTTCAGGTAACTGGACACGGGCCGTGTTCACCCGACACGCCCCCGTGTCCAGACTTCTGTTTCTCTTGTTTTAATTTTGTTACTGGCACTTGAACACGAGGCCGTGCCCGGATAACACGGGGCCGTGTTCAGCGCCCAGTAACACAAAATTTTTGCTTTTAACACTGTTTTACACATCTAATCAACCTAAAAATTTATTTTTGGGACACATTGAGGACAATGTGTAATTTAAGTGTGGAGGGGATGCTAAAACCTTGAATTTTGCAAGTCCTAAATACAAGCCTTACACAAAACTCTATTGGAACCGCTAATCACCCCAAATTTTTTCAAAAATTTCATTTTTCTTACTTGTCTAGGTTTAACTCGGGAAATTCAAGTTCTCAAAAAGGTTATATTTTTACAAATTTACAACCGATAGCGTAGTGATAAAAAGAACCAACATAAGAAAATTATGAAAAGGCATGACAAACTTAGTTAAAATTTGATTATATATACTTGATCACATAAAAACCCATTCCCACAAAAGTGAGTTTTGAGCCTTTATTGAGCATACAATTACATATCATTAGACTAAATGCTCATTTTTCGTTTCTTGTGTGAATAGCCGCTTGGTTCTTACAACTCTAGAACTTGCCATGACGATACATTCCCGGTCCTTATCAACTTAAACCCGAGTAAGTAAATGATGGAGGCATTAGGACTAACCCTTTTTATTTCTACACCATTATTTTTCTTTTTCTTTTACCACCTACCCAAAAATCCCCCTAGTTAGCCCCTTTGAGCCTAAACCTTTTCATTTCATTACCCAAACAAAAAACCCTTTTACCCACCAAAACCTTTTTATTTTTAACCCTTTATTTTAGTAACAAGTTCGGTTTTTTTTTAGTAGGATCTTTCAAAAAAAAAAAAAAGTGTGTTGATGATGAAGCAAAAAGAAAATAAACAAACAAGTTCATCAAAAATAACTTTGTTTGAATAAAAGCTTCATCAAAATAAAAAGTTACAAAAATAGAAAATCTTACGAAAACCGACGCTTGTTACGCTTTTCGCCCCTTTTCTACTAACCACTAACCAATATCCCAACCACCTACCTTTAACCCAAGCCTAACCCTTAACCCACAAAGTCCTCTTGATATTTACAAAGGTAAAAAAGTTAAAAAGGAGGAGGATTGATTGCTTGGCAAGCTTATGGTAGGAATAAGTTCCATGCCGTTCTCGAGTGATTCACTAAAAATACACCTTCGGCCGAGTGTGAGTGATTTCTCCCGTGAGGTATGTGAACTTGTATATAAATGGAATTTTAAAAAGGCATGTTATGCCCAAATAAGTAATTTCTCCTATGAAACGTTCTAAATAAATCATTACGAATAGGATTGTAAATAGATAAAAATAAAACCCAAAAAGATCTTGGATATCCCGACACTCTACGACAAGCCCAAAACCTTCTCTTCTACCCATTCCATTTGGGAGTGTAAGCCACATATTAAAGAGTTTTGCTTGAGGACAAGTAAAAGTTCAAGTGTGGGGGTATTTGATGTGTGTTAAATGCAACATATAAATTACATCAAATGAGGCATAAAACTAACCCTTTTTAAGTACTAATATTGGAAAAAGAGTGTTTTTGTCTTCCTTTTGTATTTTCAGGATTAAATGAGCTCAAAAACACAAAAGAAGCAAAAAGATAGCTAAATCCAACATAAATACAAGAAAAGGAACATAAGTGGACTGCCCGACCCCTCAACGGCATCTTCCCAAGCAAAATAGAGAAGGCAGAAGGCTGAACACGCCCCGTGCTCAGCCAGCACGGGGCCGTGCCCAAGAAGCAGCAGAAAAGACAAACCTATAGAAGCTTCCATTGCCCACCACGGGCCGTGTCCAGCGAACACGGGGGCGTGTCGAAAGTACAGCAGGCGCATTAATTGTAATTGCGAATTACAATTAATGAAGAGAGAGATTGTCAGACAGGCACGGGGCCGTGCCCAGCGGACACGGGGCCGTGCCCAGCCCTCTGTTCAGCCTATAAATAGGAGTGCTTGGTTTCATTTCAACTCATCCATTGGCACACCACCTCTCTCACACTTCATCCACCACCCACCACCATCACAACACCATCATCCACCACCATCATCCATTGTCCATCGTAGAGTGTGTGAGTCGTCTCGGGATCCAAGATTGATCGTAAGAGTTCTTGACAATCAAGGCCATGTTTGCCTAAGTCTCTTACATCACTTGGTGAAGACAAAGTGTCTAGTATAATACTTTTTATTTCTAATCTTTTGCACTTTTTATTTGGTTTTGTATTAATGACTTTAATAACTAGTTACTTATGTTGAAGGTGATCTTTCCTTATCGTTTGTCCGTGGTGTCTTGGCATTATTTTACTGTCTATATAAAATAAAGGATTTTCACCATTCATATCTCAACGGTCTATATGGAGGTATGTTGGCTACCTGGTCGGGGGTTAAGGGAACGGTTTGGTAAAGGTCTTGCCATTGTTCAGCGTTTAGAGGTCCTACAATGGACCTGGGTCAAATTTAGTAGGACCTCCTTCAATGCTTCACGGTATTGGATGGCGGGGGTCTAAACTCTTTGATCCCCTCATAAGTTAACTATTATTAATACTATAACCCGGCTATTTAGGACTGTATCCCTACTGACTCAGACTACTTAGCCGAGGGTAACGTCACCGCCAAAAGCGGGGCCTACCACAATATTGCATTAATAACTTAATTCATTATCTTCCAATAATCCACCCTTTTAGGATTGTATCCTTGCTGACTCAAACTACTGGGGTGAGGGTAACGTCACCTTCAAAAGAGGGGCCTACTACAATAACTAAGATAATCTCTTAATTATGTGCAAAAGTGCGGAAATAATCAAAGGTTATACTAGATACGAGTCGGAACCAAGTGATTCATCTTGTCTATCTGTTTTTTATTTTATTTTTATTTTCAGCATTTTAGTTAGTTTTTATTTTTCTTAGTTTAAAACATTTTTCTAAACTTTTTATTTTGATAAGACGTTGAGGATAAACCGGTACTAAAAGCTCTTGTGTCCTTGGACGACCTCGGTATCTTACCAACGCTATACTACGCTCACGATGGGTGCACTTGCCCATATGTGTGTTTAGTGTTAGTAAAATATCGTGTTTTATAAATTTAAAACTTGGCTAAAATAAGTGTTAAAGGGGCTTAAAATATACACCTAATATATATAACACTTTAACGCACATCAGGAACCATCGGAATGGCTCGTCCAGCGGTGAAGAAATGAACAGTACAGCCTGAAGGATCTGTGGAAAAGCTGCTGATACAAAAAGACCGTCACGCAGGTGCTGGCCAAAGGTACCTTCCCTTGGATGGGGAGCGGGTATGTCTTGAAAGAAAGCAATAGGCAAACCGGTGCGATGGACGTCGGACTCCACAGGAGGAAAGGAGCAACATCAGCGGGTGCGGGTGCAGGAACAAATGTCTCAGCAAAAGAGAAGACCATCAGGTGCAGGTACTGGGTCCGGTATAAGGGGTGCAATGTCTGGTAAACCGAAAGAAATAGGGTCATGATTAAGCAAGGGCTTAGGATCAGTAGGTGCAACATCAAGCTGACTTAAGAGGAACATCAACAAACAAACCGTCAAGAGGCATATTCTCGGGAGGAATGACCATGAGAGGTACGACGTCGAGGTTTGGAGTCATGATAGGCTCACCATCGAAATGACCAGTGATGGGGTGGTCATGGATCAAAACAAGAGTGACAAAAGGATCCGCATCAGGGGAGCCATCAGCAAGGGTAAATCATCACCAAGATCTGGTAGCATGAATGGTTGGAGGTTGTCCTCGTCCTTAGTCGGCATGTCAGGGTCACTTTCAGTGTCTGACGTAAATATCTCTAGCGCAGGTGCAGTCTCATTATCTGTAGCGGTGGCCATAGGGTCGTCAACATCTGACAACTCGCTCTCTGAGGAAAGTGACATGTGTGCGGGTACATAATAGTCATAACATGTATATCCATAGTAATCACTAACACTTAGTATATTGCAAACAAAGATAATTCATCATGTAATCATGTTTTCACATTGTTCTTCATGAAACTTTCTATCCTTCCTAGTCTCCCAGACTAAACCACCTAGTCTTCCAGACTTACCCAACCAGTCTCCCAGACTAAACTCCCTAGTCTCTCAGACTAAACTTCCCAGTCTCTTAGACTGAACTTCCCAGTCTCTCAGACTAAACTTCCCAGTCTCTCAGACTGAATCATAAACATAAACTTTGAAATGTGTTTCATGTCTTTTGTTTGTAAAAGTGTTTGTTTCCTGGATCTGGGCGTTTCGTGTATGCAATGAAAACATGTATGTAAAAATGTTTTTGTGAGAGCCCTAATGATTGTAGTCTAGACTCGAGAAGGAATCCTAGTTCGCTACAATCGAAGCTCTGATACCAAGCTGTCACACCCTGACCTTTGCGGAAGCGTGATTATGGTGTGACTTTCTTAATACCATTGCATTCAATCATAACAACAACTATATAATAAAACCATAGATTTGTCATCCATTAAATGAGTTTAAAAAATAACAACATTGTTTAAAATGTAGACTTCAATTTCAAGTTTTACAAACCATACAAATTGTTTATGAGTTCACTAAGGACTCGTCAAAAGATATTAGATGTAACTAAGGTTTGGAAGACGTGTCTCGTCCAGGAATAAGACACACTGACCAAACCCAAGGACCATGGATGACATCTTTATTCCTATCGTAGCATAAAACTTCCAACGCCCGCCAGATCCACTTACTAATTCCCTGAAATACATGTAGTTTGAAAACATCAACAAAAGTTGAGCGAGTTCATGTGTTTAGTATGTGTGCATGAATCATCCTTGAAAACCTTTGTATGTATGTATGTATGTACTTGTAAACTGGTATGAAGCAACAAGAAAAACAGATCAATTAATGTGTAGCTAATACATTAATATGTGTGACATGGTATAGGAAGCACTCAACCCTGTAAGCGTATTACGTACCGGCCCCTCCGGCGGAACGACATAGTCACCACATGCGACCAACTCGCAGGCCCATGGGTGGGGCTCGCAACACCCAATAGATCTATCACTGATGCCCCTCGGTCCTTATACAAGGATTAATGGTCTTAAGTTAATCGCCTCCCCATTCACGTGATCTAGCAGTACATTCCTTAACTAATCATACCATTTGTAATTGTTTGTAATCAGTATGTAACATGTATTTCACCCCCGAGAATTATAAAACCGAAAACATTTAAGAAAAGGGGGACATGAACTCACAGTTTTGCGTTCCTTGTATCCGATGTAACTCAAAGCTTCCTCTAGAACGCACGGCTACCTACATGCGTACTATGGTCCATTAGACGAGTGGGTCGTGCCTTGACTTAGTAATGACTAGTGTCTTTGAGTTATGTTTCAAGGCGTCTTCCTTAATATTCCAAGTGTTTAATTATTTGTTAAAATAATTAATATTTTAACTTAACACTTCTCATGTATATCCTTCCCAAGGATGGGTATATTTGTATTTGTATAACTTGCCATGTATTAGCGTCGTATTCCGGTGTGGATTTATATGTACGAGGATACGTATCTTCTTGTAATTGTTAAGTATTCTTATACTTAAATTTATATTAAACTTCCGGTGCATTATTCTTAATAAAAATCCACCAATATGTATTTCCCAAAATATATTCAAGAAGTATTTCTTAGAAAAAATATTTATAATTTTTCCTTTTGGCAAAAATATTTGTAGTTCCAAAATAATATATTTTCAAGTCTCACTTAGAAAATATTTATAAACTTATTTTGTCCGAAAATAATGTATTTCAAGTTTACCCAAGAAAATATATATTTTTTCAAAAAATAATATATCTTCTAAAATTCCAAGAAAATATATTTTACTTCCCAAAAATAATATATTTTCTCCTTGTCAAAAATACGATATAACTTTGTAATAATTGGAAAAATCATATTTTCCTTTGTGTCCAAAATATTATTCACCAAAAATATACTTATAAATGTATTTTCCCGGAATATTTTGTAAGTTACATTCTTTCGTTCGGTTTCCCAATATTGTGCGTGTAACTTGTGTATTTATTCCTTGTGATTTTTTGTAATATTTTGGATTGTAATTTCTTGGTATATGTTAAGTTATATTACTTTAACCATAAAATAATATAACTATTACACAAAGTATACAATATTCACACACATCATGTCTTATATATTCTAAATATATATTTATTCATTTTTATTTATAAAAACCAACCTCCAATACTTGTGTTTTTGTAACAAAAATTATGGCAAAGTTTATATTGAAAACCATAGTTAAAATACACTTGTAAATATTTGTTTGAAAATATTTTTCTAAGTGTTTATATTTTTAGAAAATTTTGCCATAGTTTCCCCTAAAAATGGAGGTGTCCATGCTATCAAAGCATATCATTTTCTTTTTAGAATCATCACAAACAATCAACAACTTAACCAACACTTACCAAGTGCCAAAACAATGCTATTTTCATAACAACATGAACTTGAACTTTTATAAAAACTTGTAGTAACTTACTAGTGTTTTTAGTAAGCCTAGTTACCCTTAAAAATATGATTATTTATTTAATAACATCATTCTTGAAGATTTTAGATCTTTACAACTTGTATGATGATTTTTCAAAAATTAATCTTCTTGTATTTTTCTTGTTAACCATGTACTTTTATACTTGTTTCACCACTAGAAACATGATTAGTTTCTTTAAAAATAATGTTTTAGTAAATCTTGTGTATAACTTTAGTTTCTTGAGAAAACTAGTTTTAAAATCATCCAAGTTTATGACTAGTGACATGTTACATACTTCATCATTCATAAAATCATTTTCATTCTTCAAGTTCATGAGAAACATAAAGTATGATGATTTTGGTCTTTCACAAGGTCACCACCTTAACTTACTAGATCATGTGTTAAATCACAATCTAGTAGGTTTCATATGATGTCTAACATCACTAACACAAATCATCAAGAAGCAAATCAACACTAATCAACATGTATTCTTATGTTATTAAGCTTATATTAAAGTTTCATCTTCAAGTTTCTTAGTGTTCTTTAAGCTTTACATCATGTATCAACTTTTAACCACTTAGATAAGATGTAAAATGAAAAGATCAAGACTCTTACCACTAGCACAAGGCTAGGGATGATCAAGTGAAGAAAACAAGTGGATAAGAGCAAATGATGAAGGTCCTTCAACTTTCGAAAGCTCCAAGCTTCTTAACTTAGCTCCTTACACCACTAGATCACCTTGGAATGTATGGAAGAAGGTTGAAAATGGAGATGGTGTGGAGGTGGTATGTGGCCGTGAACATGGAGGGAGGAGAAGGAGATGATGGTGTGTGTTTTGGTGTGTGTAGACTAAGGTTTAGAATCTTTAGGTTTCATTTATAAACCATGTTTATGTATTAACCAATGGATCATGTGTCTACTAAGTACAATACAAGATCACAAATCAAATCCAAGAAGATAAAGGGAAATCAAGGGTGGGGCCACCTTGGTGACCGTCCACCATGGGGGGGGGGGGTGTTGGTTGGGTTGTGATGGAATGTTATGTTAACTAGTTAGATTTCAAGTACAAGTTTAGGTGTTTTAGCTAATATGGTGTCATATAGTGTGTTAGGGTGTTCGGGGATTATAACTAGCTCAGAAATATTAAAACAATGCTTCTAGTATAATTTTAGTATTTCGGGTAGTGTCCGGTTATTTGGTTGGATACCGGTTCGTTAAAGTGCTAAATTATTCCGTTTGGTGTTCTTTATGTACCCTTTTGTGACACTTTTAATTCCCGACACTTAGGAAAGCATTCAGGACCATTTAGTCATGTTTTTGCATAATACTAGCTTATTAAAAAGCTGATTTTTGCTGATTTATGCTGAATTCAGCATTTTGAGTGAGTTTTAGGCACTTTCCTGCACTTAAACTATCACTTAGGAATGCAGTTTTGTGGTCCTTACTTCCCTACCCACTATACTAGTGTAGTACTTAGTCTCTGGCCCATACTGGGTCTCAAAACCCTGTTTGTCTATGTACTGAACTCCATCATCATTTTCCCAGTTTGTCTGTTAACTGTGCTTTGTGCATCATTTACGTCAATATGTTAGCATGCAGTCAATGATGTGTCATTTGCAATATGTGATGCACATGTAAGTATAATGCAGTAATCAGAAAGCAATTCAAGTCATAAATTGTAAATCAGCTCAGTCATTAAGCACTAATCATCATTTAATTATTGTACGGATGAATGCAAATTTGACAGTTGTCACAGGGACCAGTGAATTGAGATTCACCAATCTCGTGCCAGCAAATAGGCGAACGACACTTGCGACCATACAATGCTTCGAAAGGTGCCATTTGAATACTCGCATGATAACTGTTGTTGTACGAGAATTCGATCAAAGGCAAGTGTGAATCCCAGTTGCCACCAAAATCTATTACGCAAGAACGAAGCATATCCTCTAAAGTTTGGATAGTACGCTCGGTTTGACCGTCTGACTGGGATGGAAAGCGGTGCTAAGGTTAAGAACAGTACCCATAGCAGATTGAAAAGTTTACCAAAGGCGGGACGTAAAACGAGCATCACGATCGGAAATGATGTCAATGGGGATACCATGGCGACAGATGATCTCATTATTGTAGATTCTAGCCTATTTCTCGACTTTGAAATCTTCACGAATGGGAAGAAAATGAGCGGATTTGGTCAATCGATCAACGATCACCCAAATACTGTCATGACCAGAAGAAGTGCGAGGAAGTTTAGTGATAAAGTCCATGGCAACGCTCTCCCATTTCCAGACAGGAATCTCTGGTTGTTCGAGTAAGCCAGAGGGATGTTGATGTTCAGCTTTTACCTTCGAACAAGTGAGACATTTTGCAACGTAGGAGGCAATATCCCTCTTCATCCCAGGCCACCAGTATGACGTAGGCATATCATGGTATATCTTGTCAGCGCCAGGATGAACATAATACTTCGATTTGTGTGCCGCCTTCATCAGAAAGTCTCGAAGGTTTTCACGATTAGGGATCCAGATACGATTGAGATAGTATAGAATGTCATCGGATTTAGACATGAGTTCATCTTCCTTAGCGCCTCGTATTTCAACAGAGAGACTACCTTCGTTAATAGAGGCTTCACGAATGCGGTTTTGAAGATCGTTAACGAGTTAGAGACAACGGACACTCTTCACATGAGTTTTACGACTAAGCGCGTCGGCTACTAAATTCGCTATACCTGGATGGTATTTGATTTCGCAGTCGTAGTCGTTTAACAGTTCCACCCAACGACGTTGACGCATGTTTAGTTCCTTTTGGTCGAAGATATGTTGAAGGCTCCTATGGTCGGTGAAGACCACACACAAAGTACCATAAAGGTAATGTCGCCAAATCTTCAATGCAAAAACAACTGCGCCAAGTTCAAGGTCATGAGTAGTATAGTTTTTCTCATGTATTTTGAGTTGCCTCGACGCATAAGCGATGACCTTGTCTCGTTGCATAAGCACACAACCAAGACCAAGGTGTGAAGCATCGCAATATACGACGAAGTCGTCGTTACCATCAGGCAGCGCGAGGATAGGAGCATTACAAAGCATCTCCTTGAGCGTTTGAAAAGATTCCTCTTGTTCAGGACCCCAAACAAAAGGTTTCTCTTTTTGAGTCAAAGAAGTCAAAGGAACAGCGATCTTCGAGAAGTTAGAGATAAAACGACGATAATAACCAGCAAGACCAAGAAACGAACGAATTTCAGACGGAGACTTAGGTGCGATCCAGTTCTTCACAGCTTTGATTTTAGCGGGGTCAACGTGAATACCAAGTTCGTTGACAGTATGACCAAGGAATTGAACCTCTTTTAACCAAAATTAACACTTGGAGAAATTGGCGTATAGACGTTCACTCGTGCTCTTCTTGTGTCTTGGAATAGATAAGAATATCGTTGATGAAGACGATCACGAAACGGTCCAAGTACGCTTTGCACACGCGGTTCATCAAATCCATGAAAACAGCAGGTGCGTTGGCCAAACCAAAGGGCATGACCACGAACTCGTAATGACCATAACGTGTACAAAAGGCGGTTTTAGGTATATCTTCTTCGAGGACTCGAAGTTGATGATACCCAGAACGAAGGTCGATCTTTAAAAAGCAGGTCACGCCTTGCAATTGATCGAAGAGATCATCGATGCGCGGAAGAGGGTATCGGTTCTTGACCGTAAGCTTGTTGAGCTCACGATAGTCAATACACATACGGAATGACCCATCTTTCTTTTTAACGAACAAAACAGGAGCTCCCCAAGGAGAAGTACTAGGGCGTATAAAGCCTTTATCAAGAAGCTCTTGAAGTTGACTCGAGAGATCTTGCATCTCAGAGGGTGCTAAGCGGTAAGGAGACTTAGCGACGGGCGTTGCGCCAGCCACTAAATCAATGCGAAAGTCGACAGAACGAGCAGGAGGCGGACCAGGAAGATCGTCGGGAAACACATCGGGAAAATCACGTACAACCAGAACGTCACTTATGCTTGGGCCTTTGTCCTTCTTTTCCATAATATGGGTGATAAAGGCGAAGGCACCCTTGCGTAAGCATTTGTTTGCTTGGATACACGACATAAGCTTGAGACCTTGAGAAGGTTTCTCACCATACACGTGTAGAGAATCACCGTTCGGAAGGGGAAGACGGATAAACTTTTCAGAACAAATAACTTCAGCACGAACTCGCCTAAGCTAGTCCATGCCTACTATGATATCAAAGCTACCCATTTTCATAAGTATAAGGTCGATTGAAAACGTATGATCGTTGAGAATCAAGGAACAATTGGAAAGAACAGAATCGACAGTGACGGATTTACCATTAGCGACTTCGACAGCGAAAGGTTTTGGCAACTTAGAGCGTTTACACTTAAGCAATTGTTCAAATTCTAGCGACACAAAACTTTTATCGACGCCAGTATCAAACAGACAAGAAGCATAAACATGGCTCACAAGAAACGTACCAGTAATAACATCGTTGGCGTTCTGAGCCTGAGCGGCAGTGATTACAAAAGCTCGGCCTCTAGCAGGTTGTTGAGCTTGCTGTTGCTGCTGTTGCTGTTGTTGAGGCTGATAACGCTGGGGACAAATATTGGCGAGATGATTGAGTTCGCCACACTTGAAGCATGCTCGCACAGGAGCAGTTTGAGGTTGAGGGAAGTTTTGACATCGGTTAGCAAAATGACCATACCTCTGGCAGTTAGCACATTTGCGGCAGGGTACGTTGGTAGGATGATGAAACAAACAGGTGGTACATTTGGGATGAGATCCAACAAAGCCTGGTCTTGGTCGTTCGGTGTTTGCGGGTGCAACGCCGGCTAAAGCTGGTAAGGGTTGTGGGTTTGGCGGAGTGACGATCGCACAATTTTGGCTTGAAGCCTTCTGCTTCTTGCCTTTGTTCTTCTTGGACTGGGAGGATGAAGGTTCAACAAGGGTGGTAGTATTGGTGGTATCAGTAACAGCTTGGTGAGCATTCTTCGACGAAACCTTATCGTAGACTCCCTGAAGAACGCAGTTGTTGTTAAGTTCGGTGGCTATGGTATAGGCTTCCTCTATGGTTTTAGGGTTAACAGCGGCAAGATGATTGGTGACGGAAGGTGCAACACAACGAATGAACTTGGCTATTGTTTTAGGGACAGAACCGACTTGTCCAGGGCAAAGGACACTAAGCTGTTTGAAGCGCGTAATCAGACCATACATGTCGCTCCCCTTTTGCGTTAGGTTCCAAAATTCGGTCTCCAATTTTTGGAGCTCGTGAGGAGGACAAAAGTGGTCTTTCATAAGCTGCTTAAGCTCGTCCCAAGGTAACGCATGTGCAACATCGTTTCCCCTCTTGTTGCATTCGGTGGTCCACCACTCGAGTGCCCTCGAGCGGAAGACTCCAGTTGCGTTCAAGGTTCGCAGTTCATCAAGGCAACCACTTTGCAAGAATGTAAGTTCAACTGCGTCAAACCAATTCATCATGGCGGTAGCGCCATCTTTGACTGTAAACTCCAAAGGTTTACAAGCCATAAATTGCTTGAATTGGAATGTCGGCTTAGGTTTTTCGGCCTTTGAATCGACAGAGCCATGCGGTGAATCGGTGTTTGGCTGAATCTTGCTCACAATATCGGGTATGACCTTGGCCATTTGCTTGGCCATGAATTTCATGCAATCCCTTTGTGACATGGAGTTAGATTTGGCGTTGGAGGTCGAACCCTTCTTTGACTTGGTTTTCTTGGAAGCACCGTCGGACGACATCTAAGAATTGAAAGAGAAGGAACGGATGAGACTTGATCATAAATTCAAAATAAGTTTGCAAGTTTTAAACATGTAAACATGATGTAACACGTATGGTTCACATAGTTAGCATGATTTTAACAAGTATTCAACAAGTATAAACGCGTATGAATGCGTAAAAAGAGTATAAATTTAGTTTGTTCACGAGGATTATTATAGTTTTTGATTGCGCTAGACGTGCGAATTGTGTAACGGTTTTGAAACGAACGAGGTAACAAGTATGAAATCACATATAAATTGAATCACATAAAAGAGAGGCTCATAAAACATAGGATTGTTTCGGGTAGAGAAACGTCGACTATTCCAAAGTGAATCGAAAGTCCTTTCAAATTAGAGAAACGTGCTTTGGCCTATAGGTAAGATACTCTCGTCGAGAAGCGATTAACGGTATCTTACCCTTCCAGTTACTACACGTCTCTAATTGATTGAAACAATCGAAACTTTGGCGAGAACGAAAATCGAGGAATGGGACTCAATCGACAAGGTGCGGGTTTCACCCCTAACTTGACGATTTCGTACCCTAATGTGGTTGGTACTCGTCGGGTCAAAATATAATTTCGACACTTTGACGAGGGTCCACTAGAGTTTGAATTGGAAATTTACCATTTAGATGTGGATTTCACTCCTAGCTAAATGGCGAAATTTCGTGCATAAATAAGAATAAGCCGAATGAGAGTCGTTCACCAAATTGTGGGTTTCAAGCCTATTTTGGTAAACTCGTCTCTTTTGTATAAAGAGTGTCTTCAAGTCTTCAAGTGTATTGTGTAAAATGTCTTAGGAAAGACATTATGTAAATATTAACACCAAAAGAAGATAAGGGAGCAAAGAAGGAAGCATGTCATTTTAAGCATGAAACAAGAATGGTCAAAAATATGGTTCCTACTATAGACTAGGTCGAATATGGCAATTCTACCTAATTCCCTATAGTTATGGCTCTGATATCAATCTGTCACACCCCAACCAATGGCGGAATCATCGGAGTGGGACTAGTTCGAGATTGTAAGAGACTTCATAACACTATTTGTGACAATATTTAATTCAACCGATTTCATTTCATAAATAAATTGTCAAAACATTACAAGAAATTCAAATAACAACATTGTTCAACATAACATAACAAAATTGATACAACACTTTAAACCTAAACGTCTAAGTGAGTATCTAGGCATCATTGCTAATCCATTTCATAGCATCATCAATCATCAACCTATAACATGTTTAAAATACAATTCAATGCAAAAGCAAAGGCGAGTATACAAGTTTGTAAATAAGTATAAGTATAAAAGTTTAAAACGAATCCACATGGCAACTTAGTTTATACAAGATCAACCTAACATGGCATGCAATATTTCTAGTCAACCCTTTGTTTACGCAAAATGATATAATTCAACATGACCACTAGTCTACGGGCGCTGCGTTACTCCTATAGCGCTATACATGTCAAATGGAGGCTCGTGAAAGCTAATGACTAAAACATATCACATAAGTATGGTCCACGTATAAGCATCAAGTATAACAACATAGTATTCATGTATAAGGATTGTTTTCGTGCATTGCATAAAGAATAAGTTAAGTGTGATTTTAATAATTTAACATGTTACACCCCAAAAGTGGTAAACATAAAAAGGGGGTTGCGAGTATACTCACGGTTTTGCAAGTATTCTACTTGAACCCGCGAGTGAGTTGTTGTTGATTAGGGGATTGGAACACCAAGTCCTTCTACGCGAGGAAACAAAGTGTATGAGTAACGGATATTAACGGTAGATTAAGGATTTAGGAAATTAAAACCCAAGAACATAAGTATATGAAAGTAATCATCCTTTAACATAAGTACTTGTTTTTGACACTATGGAACCTCAAGGGTTAATGTTTTTATGAGTAATATACTCAATAGAATCGTAACAAGTCTTATGCCTTAGATGATAGAAACCTAACTCGTAAGCTAAAGCTCAACCTCATAAACCGAAACTATAATCTGGTGTTGATTTTCAATATGAGCCCAATAATAATGCACACTTAATTATTGAGAAAGAAAATGAAGTTGTATTATAATTAAGAAAACCCTGTTAAAATACAACCTCAACATATTTAATGGAATTCTTGGTTTATACCAACATGTTTAATGGAATTCATCTAGTCATTAATTTGGATAATTGCATATTGGAGAACCATTTCCCTAGATTATTTGCGCTTAAAAATATTGTTTGGTTAGTCAAAGAAATTGACTTGATAACGAATCTTGAAAGTGGCATAGTATGTTAAGGGATGGGGTCGAAGAAGTGGAAGAGTTTTAGGTTAAGTGTGTTCGACGTATAATTGATTGGTTGTCCTTCCTAGTAGCTCATCCCCAATTAGATATGAGCATCTCTAGAAAGGTGAATATTTTTGTTTGGAGGGTCTTGATAGATTTGTTACCTATTCGGGTTAATCTTGATGATAGAGGTATGAATGTTCCTTCTCTACAATGCTCTTTGTGTCTTAGCCTTGTTGAGACTATGGAGTACTTAGTTGGTGATTGTGAAGTAGCTCGGAGGCTTTGGCACTCGGTTGATTCGTAGTTAAACATTGTGTCATCGGTTTCGAAGAAACCTTCCACCTACATTTAGTGGTTGGATGGGGTTCAATTGAAGGTCCAAAAGAAAGATGTGGTAGAAGATATAGTGTTAAATACTTAATGGGTAATATGGCAGTTTGGGAATGAGACTTTGTTTTTGCCGAATAACAAATGAAGAGCACGGTTTTTTGAGACATTGTTTTATACTCTTTCTTGTGGGTTGTTAATGAGAGGAAAAACGTTAATTTGAACTAGATCGACTGGTTACACAACCCTTTGATGAATTTGAGATCGGTTCACTCGTAACTCAAATGGATTACCCGAGCTAAAACAAGGTCGAGCTCAAGTCGGAGTCCGAGCCCAAACGTTTGTTTAGGCTCGTTTAGTAAACAAGTTTGAGCCCGAAATTTTTATATCGAGTTGGAGCTGGCTCATGAGCCTAAACTAGCATTTTATATATGTACTAGTTATTTAATATATATTCATGACAATACAAAACTTGATAAAAATAACCATGTAAACTACAATATTGCTAAACGTACGAGCGTATACTGTGAAATTACGCACATTGTAAAACTCAAAACCCTACTCACGCATGTTGAAAAACCATAATCACGCATATTATACTTATGTAATGAAATATGTTATAATTATGTAATGAAGCATGTTATGGTTTTCAACATGCGTGATTATGTCTTTTCAACATGCGTGATTATGGTTTCTTAACACGCGTGAATAGGGTTTTGAGTTTTACAACATGCGTAACTTCACAGTGTACGCTCGTACGTTAAGGAATATTGTACGTTAACCGTCCTATATTATGTAAACAAATATACTTTTACATATTTATAAAAAAAACTATAAAAATAAAATTGTTAAATACTTAACGATTAATAAACAAGGCTGGCCCAAATCAAGCTCGAGTTTATAAAATTATTTATGAACTAAGCTCGAGATCTCTTAAATTAAACGAGTTAAGCTCGAGCTTCTTTAATTCTTGCAAAATGTTTTGCTTATGTTTGATGATTAAGATGTTAAATCAACATTAATTAACAAACACAAGCCAGTGAGGCTATGGCCCAGTGCTAGTGGGAAAACCCTCTAAAGTGTTTAAAAAGGACGAGACTATGGGTTCAATACCCCAGGAGTGTAACATTTAGCCAATAAAAAAAGAGTAAATTGCCCCTTTGAAGGTTGTGAACGATTCGGAAGTTATGATCAAATGGTTTTTATGGGGCAGTTCTAATGAACCTCGGAAAACTCATTGGGTAGCTTAGGATCGGGTGGGGTTACGACTCCTATTATAGAAGGTGGCTTAGGCCTTTGTAAACTTAGAGAGATAAATGTTGCACTTCTTATTAAATGGGGATGACGTTTTAAATCGGAGAGTAATAACTTATGGAAGAAGGTTATTGATGCTTTGCACAAGCGTAGGAACAATTGGGATTTCATCCCAAGTCGATCGACTTTGTACAGCGTTTAGAGTAATATTGTAAAAGTTATATCAAGGACCGTTGTGGAGGATCTTCTTATCCATCGATTTTTAAAGGTCTGGAACGGGGATTTCATAGTGTTTTGGCTGGATCCTTGGTTGTTAATCGAGCCTCTCAAGGATTCCTTTCCGACTCTATTTGCTTTGGAATCTCAAAAAAGATGCAAAGTTTGTGACAGGATATGATTTATCGGCAGGTTAAAGGAGGTTTCGTGGGAGTGGAAGAGGCTTTTGAGTGGCGATGAAGAGTTGTTTGATTTTAGCAATCTACTCGCCCTTTTGCAGCCTGTTGTGTTATCAGAAACTTCAGATAGATGGGCATGGATTGGAGCTACTGACTACGAATTCTCGGTTGGAGCCGTTAAATGTCTTATTGCTAAAAGGTCTGATAATAGCAACCTTTTTATGTGGAGCTGGTGTAAATGGCTTCCTTTGAAATGTAAAATCTTTGCATGGCGTGTCGAGATGGATAAAATCCCGCTTGCTATGACGCTAAAGTAGATGAATATTATTATTTATGACCTGGTTTCCCCTTTGTGTAACTCCAGTGAGGAAACGGTGGAACATCTGTTCACATTTTGTTTCATCGTCTCGGTAATTTGGAATCATATTAGTGCTTGGTGTCGTGTGTCTTACTTCTTTATTTTCTCGTTTCGGGCACTCATGGAGTTGCACAACCATGTCGGTCTCATCGATCCAGCCAAAAACGTTTTTCAAGGGATCATTTCGATTGGTTGCTGTTGCATTCGGAGAGCCAGAAACGCTTTAAAGTTCTCAGGCAAGCTGGTGAGAATAGAAGATATTATCTCATAGATCAAGTAGATAGGATTCTTGTGGTTTAGAAGTAGATCAAAACTAAAGTCGATTTCCTGTGCAAATTGGTGTAAATTTGTAATTATGTAGTTGTCTGTTGTGTTGTTGCCTCGTTTTGTGGGTTTGGTTGGCGTTCTCATGGAGTTGCACAACCATGTCGGTCTCAGCGATCCAACCAAAAGCGTATTTCAAGGGATCATTTCGATTCGTTGCTATTGCATTCGGAGAGCCAAAAACGGTTTAAAGTTCTCAGGCAAGCAAGTGAGAATAGAATATATAATCTCATAGATCAAGTCGATAGGATTCTTGTGGTTTAGAAGTAGATCAAAACTAAAGTCGATTTCCTGTGCAAATTGATGTAAATTTGTAATTATGTAGTTGTCTGTTGTGTTGCTGCCTCGTTTTGTGGGTTTGGTTGGAGTTCTAATGAAGTTCACTTTTTTCAAAAAAGAACATAAATTGACAAACATAACTATATATTAAGAAGTTAAATCTACATTATTTAACAAACTTTTTTTAACGGGAAACCCAATTCAGGAAGAAACCCATTAAATTTGGGGGGAAAAACTCATCTTGTGGGAATCGAGCCCAAGACCTAGTTGTAACACTCCACAATTATTGTATTATTCATTTTCGTGTTTTTCGTATTCGACCATTGTAATCCGAGACTTATGATCATAATGGAATTCATTTTATTTATTTATTTATTTTTTTCTCTCTCAATAATTGTTCAATCAAACATATGTGTTATTCATATAATCATCAACACACATTTAAATCATTCAAAAACCGACTTATGTTGTGTAAATTCGATATTCGAGACTCAATCAATCAACTACAGTGTCATACTATGTTTATAAATTATGTTAGAAACTTAAATTTATACAAATAATAAAAGAGAAATGTATACAATAAAAAACCCATTACATTAGGGCTCAAAAACAAAAAATAGATTAATGGGCCAATTTTTAACTTTCCATATTTTTCACCACCTTTAACCCTAATCCATCACCTACAAATGCCACACTCATTCCACCTCTTTTTTTTTTTTTTTTTTTGTCATTTTTCAATGAATTCTTTCTTCTTGAAAGTGAGTTCCATCTCTTTTCACCTTCTTATCTTCTTCTTGTTTTTCCTTGTGTTTTCATACATCCCCATCTTGGAGAAATCCTTATGGAATGTCACCAAATGTTTGCCATGGTAAACCAAGATGGTGCATCACCAAAATAAAGACCAATCTTGGGTTTTCTTTAACATGTTCTTTTTACCTTTAATTATGTCATTTTCATCTTATAATACTAACCATGATCAATTATTATAATGCCTAACTTAATATTGTCTAACTCTTTATTATATGTCTAACATTACTAACCACGCTAACTTCTTTAACCATGCTAATAATCACTAACATTTTATTCATGATACTAACCACTAACCCCTTTAATTTCGTTGCTAACTCATTTAATCTTGCAATTAATTTTGGTAAATTCATTCATTTATTCTTGCAGTTAGGTATTATTATTACAAAAATCATTATGGACTAACGATATATATATAGAAAAAGTATATTGTACATTACGGCTTAATGTACTTTACGTACAACAACGTGCGTGATTTGTTATATAACATGCGTGATTAATGTTGTCAATATGCGTGATTATTGTGTTTCAACATGCGCGATTTTGGATTTTTGAGTTATAACGTGCGTGATTTTAAAATGAACGTGCGTAATTACCTGTCGTACTTGATGTACGTTAAGCCGTAATGTACGTTAACCTTCCTCTATATATATATATATATACACACACACATTAAACCTAGCCATGACACCAACCAATTTACAGTGAAAAGTTGTGTGCAAATGTAAACATTTATCTTAGACTAAATTCCTCACACTTGGTCTTCTAGTGGGTGAAATAATACCTATAAAATACACATAAATTAATAGTGTCGAAAGTGAGTGTTTAGTTAAGATAATATTTTTACGTATTTTCATATATTATTATTATTATTATTATTATTATTATTATTATTATTATTATTATTATTTATCTCTTATTCAAATCCCATTTACATTCCAACTTCTAAATCCTTGTACTTACACACCTTGTTCATCCTTGTTAGGATAATTTGGTGCTTCAACCTCTCAAGACGATCATCTCACGTTTGTGGAAACCAGTTGCAAACTGTGAGTATACTCGAACCCTTTTTCCTTTAAACACATTTTGGGTTGCAATATATGAAATTATAAAAACTCACATATACACCATCAATCACATTATTCAAACACTCAATCAATGAATACATGGTATTTGTCATACATACATGGTAGAAGTCAATCTTGTGTACTCAATCGCCTACCTTAAGAATTATAGAACTATAGAAGTAGCACACCGCCCTTATGGGGTATTGTTAAGTATTCAATGTTATACAACATGTTCCCTTATGTGGAAAGGATATGCTAGTGGACACTTGGTTTGATTAATAGTTTACCCAAGCTAGTAGTATACAAATTGCCATGTTAGATTGAGACATTTTATTCCATATTATGTAGACCAAACTTGTATGCCCTCTAACTATTTTATTGACTTTTATTATTCGTATATTGTAGGGAATTGATGATAATGTTCAAGAAATCTACTATGTGGATTTAGAAACGTACGAATAAATTAGTTTTCTTTTTGTTTGAATATTTGAATGGATGTAATTTATTTTCTTTTGACAAGGTACAAATTTGAGTTTATGAAATAAAAAGGGTTAATTGTCATTTTCAAGTGTTATGATGCTTTGAGCAATCATCCATTCGCCCATGTCCCGATGATTCCGTCATCGGTTGGGGTGTGACACTAGTAGTCCCTAAATTTTATTCCACCTCTCAAAATACCACTAGGCTATAATGCGATAGGCTAATTAACAATATATAACAACCTACTCCATTTAATAAGTTAAATCAGCGTTAATTAACAAGGGAAATTGGATTTAAATAATCCGAACTTTCACCTGTTGGCCAATAACACTCCGAACTTTCAGTTTGGCCAGCAGCACTCTCAACTTTCATCCTATTTTCCCAAAACACTCCCAAACTAACATATCACTAACCAAGTTAGTTTCCATTGCTGATGTGGACATTTTTGGTGACTGATGTTAGTTTTTAAGTTTTATTTATTACACAAACAGTCCCTGTAGTTATAAAAAAAATCATAAAAATAAAAAAAAAAATCTAAAAATTCAAAATAATTCAAAAAAATCGTAAAACTTCAAAAAAAAATCAAAAAAATTCTAAAAAAATAAAAAAAAATCTAAAAAAATAAAAAAAAATCATAAAAAATCATAAAAATTCTAAAAAAATCATAAAAAACCGTTTCGACCCGTACCGTTTCGACGCGAACTGTTTCGACGCGTACCGTTTCGACCCGGACCGTTTCCACCCGGACCGTTTCGAACCGTACCGTTTCGACCCGGACCGTTTCGACCCGTACCGTTTTCGACCCGGACCGTTTCGACGCGAACCGTTTCGACGCGTACCGTTTCGACCCGTACCGTTTTCGACCCGTACCGTTTCAACGGTACGCGTCGAAACGGTCCGGGTCGAAACGGTACGGGTCGAAACGGTACGGTTCGAAACGGTCCGGGTGGAAACGGTACGGGTCGAAACGGTCCGGGTCGAAACGGTCCGGGTCGAAACGGTACGCGTCGAAACAGTTCGCGTCGAAACGGTACGGGTCGAAACGGTTTTTTATGATTTTTTTAGAATTTTTTTGATATTTTTTAGAATTTTTATGATTTTTTATGATTTTTTTTTATTTTTTTAGATTTTTTTTGATTTTTTTAGAATTTTTTTGATTTTTTTAGAATTTGTATGATTTTTTTGAATTTTTTTGAATTTTTAGATTTTTTTTTTATTTTTATGATTTTTTTTATAACTACAGGGACTGTTTGTGTAATAAATAAAACTTAAAACTAGTAAATTATAACTACAGGGACTGTTTGTGTAATAAATAAAACTTAAAAACTAACTTGGTTAGTGATATGTTAGTTTGGGAGTGTTTTGGGAAAATAGGATGAAAGTTGAGAGTGCTGCTGGCCAAACTGAAAGTTCGGAGTGTTATTGGCCAACAGGTGAAAGTTCGGATTATTTAAATCCAATTTCCCAATTAACAAACATAAACATCGAAATATAAAAACCTACTGCATTCTAAATAAAGGGATATGCATCAACAAGAAAACAAAGTTAAACTTATCCTACTTGTTCAAACTTGTCATATGCCATAGATTAAGAAAAAAGAAAAAAGAAGATGTTACATCAACACTAATTAACAAACATAAACAGCAATATATTGTCATTATATATAACTAGGTTAGAACCCCGTGTATTACACGGGTTAAATAAATGTAATTTTATATACTAAATTAAAACAGTTATTATTTAAAAATCTCGTTTATTACACGAGTTGACCAAATGTAATTTTATATATTAAATACTAAAAAATTATATATCTAAGAACCCCATCTATTGTACTGAATAAATGTAATTTTATATATTAAATAATAAAAATCCGTGTATTGTAAGGGTTGAATAAATCTAATTATATATAATAAATAATAAAAAAAATTATATCTTTAAAAACACTGTGTATTACACGGGTTAAATAAATGTAATTAATTTTGTAACCTTGTATACCGCAAGCGGGGCGAACATATACTAAATAATAAAAAAAATTATATCTTTAAAAACACCATGTATTACACGGGTTAAATAAAAATAATTTTGTATAGTAAATAATATGCTATTGGATTCGTTTAAAAAATCATAAATTTGGTTCAGTTTAATTCGAATCAAATCACAAACTTGGTTAAGTTTAATTCGAATTGATAAGAACCCCAATTTGAAAAATAAAAAACAGAATTATATTATTAGCTTCTCCTCTTAATTAGTGTTTTTTTTAAGTTTGATCTAATATCTAATAAGTTATTTTGTATATTTTGTTTGTACTTCAAATTTTTTACATGAGCGTATTATTGTTTTTTTAAGTTTAAGATTATTGTTTTGTGTTATTATTTAAAAAATATCTTTAATTTATAACTTAAATTTGAAGATAATATATTATTAAAAAATAAAATGATTCTATCCTACATTCAAAGTAAGATAAGATTTAATATTAATTGATTATTTATTATTTAATTAATTGATATAAGATAAGTATGAAAAGGCAGAAAATTACAAATGTAGACGCCTTCAATGAATGACACGTGTCACTTATTGGTTTCTTTTATTATAGTAGATAGATTGGTTTATACGTGTAATTAACAGTTTGCTTTTGTTCGACGATTACGGAATTAAATCAACATTAATTAAAAAACGTAAACATCAATATATAACAACCTACTCCATTCTAAATCAAGGAATATGCATCACCAACAAACTATAACAAATTTAAACTTATCCTACTTGTTCAAACTTGTCATATTCATTTATACTCATCATATATGTTGATGTTATCATAAACAACCATATTCATAATGACATTTGCAAACATTCAAGAACAAGTTTCTAAAAGTGTTTATTCATTTAGACTATTTAGTTAAAGCCACGTAAAATATAAACTTGCCCTCAAATTAAAGGGTTTACAAAAAGTTTGCTAAGTGTTAAATTCTTTATTGCGCTATTTAATTATCCTTTTTTTTAAAGGTGTGAATTATTCGCTAATGTCGGGAGGTCTAGCATACGTTGTCTTAATCGGGTCCGCGCTAGAGAACTCACTCGCACAATAGATCCTCAATTTAAACCCCTCAATGAGAAATCCATATCATCGAAACTCGAACTTGAGACCTGAAGTAGAAAACTCACCCGAGCCCCCCATAAATGGAACTTAAATACATGTGGCCACCACTAGAGCACTAGTGATGGTAGATAGCGATCTTTGGAGTTTGGACTATTACAAAAGTTTGAAAGAGTGTATATATGGAGATAGATACATATACGTGTATAGATATTCAAGACTTTTGTACACAAGTGGCACGCATGTTCCATTAAGAAGCAATTATAGCAACTCTCAACTGCAAATGTCTTTTTTGCCTGTCCATTAAATGACTACGATTCAAGTTGATCGTTACGTACATATTATGAACTTTGACAATCTTGCAATAAAATTTAAGGGTTTTATTTAATGATAATAGCATATAGGGTTATTTTTTTCAATATAAACCAAAGTAACATGTGGGTGTTATTCACGATGTGGTTACGATTAAATGATCAATAGTAAGTGTTTAGAAATGCAATTTTTGTAACCTATATATGTTTAGTTTTAAGTTCTTCCAAAATAAACATTTATAACGTTACATAAAAAAATATCCGTCTTTGGTGTAAAATAAAGGAAAGAATTTAAATAATTCCAACTATTGTTAATCGCCCGCCACCTGTCTCAACTACAAAAATCACGACTAACAGTCTCAACTATTAACGAGTAATTCTTTATTATATTAATATGAATATACTAGAAATGTGATAACTGATTGATTGCAGGCTTCTAGAATTATAAGGGGCAAACTATACTGGGCTCACATCTTGTAAAAAATTGTTACATTACTTTAGGAAGATTAAAAAATCTTTTACAGAAAAAGAGTGTGTAATCGTGCATTCTTGGGTACACACTACACACGACAAAATTTCATCTAGGGAGAGGCTTAGAGAGCGGGTAATTGTGTCTGAGATAGGTGGAGCTGGTTCATTTGTGTTATCAAATATAAGTTAAATCTTGGCATAAGTGATTAATTTAGGATTATTGATGTAATAAAATAGGAGCAATCATTATAACTAAAAAAAAGGTTGAATGTTAACTATTGCGGACATGACACAATTTATTGGAGTTGAGTTGTGGACCATCACAAAGGTTCACTTTATGCTCTATGAGCCTAGACGTTAAAAAGGTCATTGTTCCATTTTAATGTATAAACAAAAATCAATGTTTATTACCATCTATAGGTGATTTTCCCATTATAAATATTGATAGTGTCTAGTGTTGACTTGCATAAACATACACACGGTAAGCAACTCAAATGATGCTTGTGATATTAGAGTGTCTCATTGTAGTGTGTATTGTATACCTCTTATATAAATTCATTGACCAAAAAAGAAACCAATCATGTTACATCTTGCATTATGAGTGCTTCAAGCCTCCTAATGACCGGAAAGTCTCCACTGACTTTTCGGGTGAGCTGATGAAGCGATGCAACTTGCCTCTCGAGGAGTATCGGTTTTTGTTGCGAGCTATCGTTAGCTCAGGCATCGGTGAAGACACTTACGGTCCAAGAAACTTCTTCACGGAAAACGGGACAAACTCTACGTTGTCCGACACCCAGTTTGAAATGGACGAGATTTTTACAGAAACCCTAGATAAACTGTTTAGTAAATCTAGGGTTTCTCCCCAGGACATTGACATACTGGTTGTCAATGTCTCTGTACTGACGTTAGTCCCATCACTAACGTCACGTATCATCAACCATTACAAAATGCGAGAAGATATTAAATCTTTTAACATTTCAGGAATGGGATGTAGCGCGAGTTTGATCTCGATCAACCTCGTCCAAAACATGTTCAAAACTCATCGAAACAAACTCGCTCTCGTCTTAACCACAGAGGCCATCGCGCCAAACTGGTACAACGGGAAAGAAAGGTCCATGATCCTCACCAACTGCTTGTTTCGCTGTGGCGGTTGTTCGGTGCTCTTAACCAACAAACCGGCTCTACAAAACCGAGCCATGTTCAAACTAAAATATCTCGTTCGAACCCATTTGGGCGCAATCGATGAAGCCCACACATGTGGCAGGCAACAAGAAGATGACAAGGGAAATATAGGGTTTTTCCTAGGGAAAAACTTACCAAAAACCGCCACGCGAGCTCTAACCGAGAACTTAAAAGAGATAGCGCCGAAGATACTACCATTAACCGCGATCTGCCGCTTCGTTTTGCTAGTAAACATCCAAAAATTTGGTGCTAAATATTTGCATATAAGGGGTAAAAAGAAAGTGGGTTTGAACTTCAAGCTAGGTGTGGACCATTTTTGTTTGCACCCAGGTGGAAAGGCTGTGATTGAAGGGGTTCAAAGGAGTTTAGGGTTAGGGGATGATGACATGGAGCCATCTAGGATGACACTTCATAGATTTGGTAACACGTCAGCAAGTAGTTTGTGGTATGTATTAGGGTATATGGAGGCTAAAAAGAGGTTGAAAAAGGGAGATAGGGTTTTGATGATCGGGTTCGGATCCGGGTTCAAGTGTAACAGTTGCATGTGGGAGGTAACAAGGGATTTGGATGATAAAAATGTTTGGGAAGATTGTGTGGATAATTTTCCACCAAAGTCTTTAGTTAATCCATATTTTGAGAAATATGGATGGATTAATGAAGAAAATGCTGCAAATGAGCTAGAAGCTTTATTGGAATCATGAATTCATGATTTAAAGGTAATTAATAATTAAGTTTGTTTTTAATTTACATGTATATTTGTATTTGTTAAGTAAAAAAAAAAAAAAAAAAAAAACATTAATCTTTTCGAATTTGATAAATTTGGGGATTTTACTAGATTGATAAAGGGTTTTGTTCAGAATTTATATAGATGAAATAGAGTTTCATAAATAATCATTTACTGTAAACATTTTTCATTGTAAGCATTCGTTTTGTAATAAATGCAACATTGAACATTCTTTTGTTCAGCCGAACCGTACCTAGAAGTTGTATTATTGTTTGTATATGCTAAATAAATTCGGATACTCGATTGTTGAATTTTTTTTTTTTATTAAATGTAATGGTTAGTGCGAATCAGTGACACAGCTAGCCCATTAATTAATTCAAGGGTATCATTTGTATAAAACCGAAAAAAATACACTACGAATACAAGGTTGAGCCCCTGGTGCGAATAGTGTAGTTGTGTATCATTTAATTAACAAAATGTGATTCGGGTTTTTTAAGGTCAACCGATCTGGTGCTAAGATTAGCCGAATTATCGATTTCTTTACTGTCTATTTTTAGTTCCATTCCAGTTCAAGCTAAATTCGGTTGGTTTAATTTCAACTCAATGAATTAATATTACTTATGACAATGAACCATTTGGTTATAATGTGATTTTGATGTTTGGTAGAAGCTCTTTAAGAGTAGGGCTCACAAGTCACAACTGTTAAACTTTTGATGAGGCTGCCACCCACTATTTAGTATTTAGCCAGCTAATTTTAGAAAATTAAAATGATTTTTGGTTTTTGAAAAAAGAATAATAATACGACTCATAACCAGTTCATTATTTTATTTTTCTGCTTTATTTTGTTCATTATTTTATTTTTCTATTTTATTTTGTATATTTGTTAGTATATATATGTGTGTACTAAACAACAATTTTACAAATTATGTAAGAATTTTTAATTAATATTAATGTCTAATATATCTTCACAAAGTCAAGATAATACTTATAATGATTATAATAAAATATACAAATAGAACATCTTAACAAATAAGAAGTATTTAAGAATTCTAATTATTAGCAAGACCTAAAATCCCAATGAGGTAGTAGTGGAGTGGTTGGGGAAAAAACTTAGGGTCTGTTTGGTATGGGGTAATGGAATGGACGAAGGAATGGAATAGATGAGGTAATGGAATGGATGAGGGAATGCAATGGATCATTACAATTCCATGTCTTGTTTGGTTACCATGTGAATGGAATGAATTATTATTGTGTATTGTTCGGTAGGCAAGAAAAACGGAGTAATAAAATTAGCGGTGAGTGGTGGTGGTGGTCGGTGGTAGTTATTGTGGGTGGTTATAGGTGGTGGTGGTGGGTGTCGGCGGCGGCGATGGGTGGTGGTGGTGGCGGCGAGTGGCGGTGCGGCGGTGACGACGAGTGGTGGTGGCGACAAGGTGGCCGTTGGTGGTGGGTGGCAGCAAAGGTGGCGGTTAGTGGCGGCGGCAGTTGGTGGTAGCGGTGGTGGTGGCGTCGATGGTGGTGGGCGGCAACGGCGAGTGGCGTTGGCGGTTGGTCGCAGCTGTGGGTGATAACGGTGGCGAGTGGGTGGTGGCGACGGTGGCTGTCGGGGTGAGGTGGTGGCGGGTGGCGGCGATGGCGTCGGTGGTGGATGGTGGTGGTGGTGGGTTGTGGCGAAGGTCGTTGGTTGTGGTGTTGTTGATGAATGGTGCAAGAGGGGATGGAATGGAAAAAAAACAAGGGTGGTGGAAGGAATGATTTTGAGGGAATGGAATGCATTTTGGAATGGGTGATTCCATTCCATTGACCAACCAAACACTCTTTTCTTCATTCCCTCGTAATCACTCATTCCATTCCACCTCTCATTCCTACATACCAAACACTACCTTAGTCTTCCTTGTGAACCAGGTTTGACTCTCACTCTGCTCATTATTTTCTGCGGCATCCAGGTGAATGGCGAATACGGGTGGCGTCGGTTCGTCTTGGATGGGAGGCGAGGTTTTACCGATTATTCCACTGTCGTGCGGGTGGAGGTTGGGTTTCCGTGCATCTAGGAGAGCCAAGGAGTCGGCGACTGTCGAGTAGTCGACGTGGGCCACAGCACCTGATGTTACGGTAGTTGGCACGTCTTTCCTTACCGTTCAAAAACAAGACTTATATTTATAAATATCAAATAAATCATGAATCATAAAAGCCTTCTTACCAAATTTATTACCCAATCAAACAAAAAAAGTAACCTGACTTCCGTAAATCTGATTTATAATACACATCATCTTGGTTAATGCTTTTAGCTTAACTTAAGCTAGTGGGATTCACCCATAAGACACGTGGGAATTTGGTTTTGGTCGATATCAGTTTGCTTTGTTACGGTACTGATACTTTGTATAGTTTACGATAACAAATTTAAAAGGATACCAATATGCGTTTTACATCGACTGAAAACTACAAAAATGAATACTGGTACTGGTTTGTATTAGTTTTGATAATACTGATATGGGTACCGGAATGTCAATATCAGTCTAGTTCGTCTTGGTTACGGTACCGGCAATAGCTAATGCTTATGATACCAAAATATTCTTTATTTTGGACACAACTTCGTTTTCAATAAAATTTATTAAGTTAAAGAATATAAGTTATTAGAGAAAATCATATTAATTAAAAACTAAATGAGTTAAAGACTTATGATAATGCAAATTTGGTGAACTTGAAACTTAAAAGAATATATATTTTTTATTCTAAAGTTATTATTTATAGCGCATGCAAATAAATATGTATAGTAATAGAGACATTGTTATGTGACTACTATGCTATGTTTTCTTAATCTTATTGTATACAAAAAAAAAAGGCATGCGAAGACCAAAACATGATGAAACCATTAACTTTTTTTCTTCTTCTAGAATGGAATAATTAAGGTGAAGTACCATGAAAACCCAAAAATAAAAGATAAAAGACTATAAGAAATAAGTGAAAGTCGTTTTAAATTAGTAAGTACAAAGATTTGTTTTTATCATATAACCTGTTTGATTAATAACATTATGATAAAATAATGAGTGGTTTACCATTAGACAAGACATTTAAGATATAACGAATTAACGATGTAACTTTACTTTTGCATCAAATATAACGATGTAAATGTTAAGTGACCGTCGACATTAGACAACTCATGTTGTCATCTTTGGTCTTGTGCATTTATTTGACATTAGTTTTTATTTGACATTTTGTAAGTTGTATAGCCTTGGCTTGTGTGTTTTATTATGAAGTTCCCTTTATGTTAAAAAAAAAGTTTTTAGCAACGTTAAAAGGGAATAAGAAAAAACAAATGCTTGAAGATGGACCCAAAAGTGTCGATGAAGAATTTGTAATATATAAAGTAAATGCATTTATGTTCACTAGTACTTATATATGATCTTATATAATACCATAAAGTCAATGCATTTATGTTCACTAGTACTTATATATTTTTTTTTGAACGGCAAATTTGGACCACTGGAGTATCATCGTGCCACCCGCGGAACCACCCGATCATATCCATCTCCACTAGGCATAATGCCTATACACCAATTCAGGAGGAAACCCAATAAATATGGGAAAACCCCCCTTGTGGGAATCGAACCCAGGACCTATTGGTCCCAAAATATGATCTTATATAATACCATTTATTTGTAGTAATATCAATTCTAAAAAAATTAACAAATACATAAACATAACTACATTCAACATATTAAATAAACCTTCAAACAAGATTACATATTGTTTCACCATTTCAAGCCCTTATCATTAAAAACCTAAATACAAAATTAATTTGCACGTTGCCAAATTTGTAAACGTAAAACCCTCTTTTTAACAATTTTGTTACTCCTAAACACCACCTAATCAACATGTATTTGTTGGTATCTGAACACCTACCACATTTGTAGGCGGCAATCACCAATGCCACTAGACCATAAGGTCATGGCTTCTCGTCTAATTAGGTAGTGAAGTAATTTGTTACCTAATTTATAAATTTATAATCCCAGATAAGCAATACCCTTGCAAGTAACTTTTTGTGATCGATATTCAAGGTTTAAACTTTTATTTTTATATAATATAGTGTGACCAATATTTAAAGTTTACATTAAAATTAGTTTTTTTTTATGAACAGGCCTAATAGCAAGAAGATGAAAATAAATATTGGGTGAGAAAAGATATTCTTTATTAATGGGTGCAACTTTTACATTAGAATACATGGAGTATTTATAAGGGGGGAAAGTCTTGGAGAACAAGTTGAACTATATTAGGAATTGATAATCATAATATAATTAATTATTTATAATACTCCCCCTTGATTATCAATTCCATACGCTTGATGCTGCCTCATTAAAAACCTTGCCAGGAAAACCCAATGGAACAAAACCTTGACTAAGGGAAAAAGAGTGCAGCGCGTATTATCTCCCCCTGATGATAATCACTTAAGCTCCTTGAGTCGACGCATTCCGATCCCATGAACTAACTTCTTGAATGTTGAGGTCGGAAGTGATTTAGTGAACAAGTCTGCCAAATTTTCGCTGGAACGAATTTGTTGAACAATAATATCTCCATTCTTTTGTAGATCATGTGTAAAAAAGAACTTTGGCAAAATGTGTTTTGTTCTATCACCTTCGATGTATCCTTCCTTTAGTTGAGCAATGCATGCTGCATTGTCTTCATGTAAAATTGTCGGTCCCTCGTCTCCTGAAGAAATACCACAAGATCCACGAATGTGTTGTATTACAGTCCTTAACCAAATGCATTCTTGACTAGCTTCATGTATCGCCAATATTTCTGCATGATTAGATGATGTGGCTGTGATTGTCTGCTTTACCGAACGCCATGAAATTGCAGTACCTCCACTTGTAAATAAATACCAGTTTGAGATCGCCCAGTGTGAGGATCAGACAAATACCCTGCATCTGCAAAACCAACCAAACTTGTTTTCGATTGATTTGTAAAATACATACGCATATCTTTTGTACCTTGAAGGTATCTAAATATTTGTTTTACCCCATTCCAATGCCTCTTTGTTGGGCGTGAACTATATCTTGCCAATAAATTTAACGAAAAATGATATATCAATTGCACTTAAATATGGTACTTCTGGACCAAGGATTTCCTCTCCATCTTTGGGAGGTCGGAATGGGTCTTTTTCTACATCAAGCGGCCTTACAACCATTGGAGTACTCAATGGATGTGATTTTTCCATATAAAATCTTTTAAGTAGTTTCTCTATGTAAGTTTCTTGATGCACAAGGATTCCACCCTTAAGGTGTTCAATTTGTAATCCAAGACAAAACTTTGCATTTCCAAGGTCTTTCATTTCAAATTCTCTTTTCAAGTATTCAACTGCCTTTTGAAGCTCCCCTGGAGTTCCAATGTCATCAACATATACGACAATTATAACATATTCAGATCCTGACCTTTTTATAAAAATACACGGGCATACAGAATCATTTTTATACCCTTCTTTCGACAAATACTCACTAAGTCGATTATACCACATACGCCCAGATTGTTTTAGCGCATATAATGATTTGTTTAAATTTGATTGAAAGATGTTCTCGAGAACTAGATTTACAAGAGTTTGGCAATTTAAATCCTTCGGGAAGTTTCATGTAAATATCAGTATCAAGTGAGCCATAGAGGTGTGCTGTCACAACATCCATTAGACGCAAATCGATCCCTTCTTGTATTACCAGACTAATAAGATAACGAAAAGTTGTCGCATCCACCACTGGAGAATATGTCTCTTCATAATCAATTCCAGGTCTTTGTGAAAATCCTTGTGCTACTAATCTTTCCTTGTATCGTACAATTTCATTTTTCTCATTACGTTTTCGCACAAAGACCCATCTATATCCAACAGGCTTTACACCTTCAGGTGTATGAGCCACATGTCCAAAAACTTCTCGTTTATTTAGGGAATTCAATTCTGCCTCTATCGCTTCTTTCCATTTTGGCCAATTATTTCTTTGTTTACATTCCTCAACTGATTTTGGTTCTTGATCCTCATTGTTTTCCATTACTTGTAGCGTTTATATGAAAAACTATCATCGACGTCGATTTCGCTTCGGTTCCATACCTTTCTAGACATGATATAATTAATTGAGATCTCTTCGTTTTCAAGTACCTGAGGTTCTTCTAGAACCATCATGTCTAGTGTCTCTTCTGGAGACTCCTTTTCTTGCGTTATTGTTACCTCGACTTGACCATCTACATTATTTGCTCCCTTTTTCTTTCGATGATTTTTATCTTTAGAACCGATTGGTCTACCACGTTTTAGGCGTGCATTAGACTCATTACCAACATGTGGTTGTCCTTGTGGGACACTTATTTTTACTGGAGCATTAACAACTGGTATATGTGACTTAGTCACTCTCTTTGGGTCAGTAAATGTGTCTGGTAATTGATTTGCTAATCCTTGTAAATGAATTATCCTTTGAACTTCTAGTTCACATTGTTTAGTTCGAGGATCAAGATCAGATAATGATAATTCATTCCAAATAATACTATTATCCAGCTGCTTTTTGTCTCCCCCTAATGTTGAGAATGTTGATTCAACAAAATGACAATCACTAAAATGAGCTGTAAATAAATCACCCGTTGTAGGTTCTAAATACTTAATAATCGATGGTGATTCATACCTAACATATATTCCTAACATCCTTTGAGGCCCCATCTGTGTGCATTGTGGTGGAGCGATTGGAACATATACAGCACAACAAAAAATCTTTAGATGGGAAATATTTGGTTCCTGACCAAGAACCAAGTTTAATGGGGAGGAAGTATGATAACTCGTTGGCCTGATGCGAATTAGTGTTGCTGCATGTAAAATTGCATGTCCCCATGCAGATGCTGGTAGTTTTGATTTCATAATCATTGGTCTTGCAACCATTTTAAGTTGCTTGATAAGCGATTCAGCAAGCCAATTTTGTGTATGTACATGAGGTACAGGATGTTCTACATTTATCCCAATAGACATGCAATAATCATTAAATGTTTGGGATGTAAATTCACTAGCATTCTCTAACCGGATTTTCTTGATGGGGTAATCGGGAAAATGTGCTCTTAGCCTTGTTAACTGAGCAAGTAGTCGTGCAAATACCATATTACGACTTGATAGTAGACACATGTGTGACCATCTAGTTGATGCATCAATTAAGACCATAAAGTATCTAAATGGTCCACTAGAAGCATGTGTAGGTCCACAAATATCCCCATGTATTCTTTCCAAAAAAAATCAGGGATTCAGTCCTCGCCTTCATTGGTGATGGGCGAGTAATCAACTTCCCTTGTGAACATGCAACACATGTAATATCCTTGGACTAAAGAATCTTCTGGTTCTTCAAAGAATGCCCAACTGAATTTTCTATAATTTTTCGCATCATTGTTGATCCGGGATGGCCTAACCGGTCATGCCATATGATAAAATTTTCTTGGTCTATAAACTTCTTGTTTATGACTGCATTTGATTCAATTGCATTAATTTTAGTATAATACAAACCAGATGCAAGTGCGGGCAACTTTTCTAAAACATGCTTTTTACCCGAACTAATATTTGTGATATGAAGGTACTCATCATGTCCCTCAGATGTAGTCTCAAGATGATATCCGTTTAAATGAACATCTTTAAAACTTAATAGATTTCTTTGAGACATTGGGGAAAATAACGCATTGGTTATTTTAAATGGTGTTCCACCTGGCAACACTACATAAGCTTCTCCAAAGCCTTCAATTAATTTTGATTTACCAGATATAATAGCAACATTTCCCTTTTTCATGGTTAAAGTAGAGAAATAATTCTTTTTCTTAAGAATTGTATGCGTTGATGCGCTATCTATTAGACGTATATCTTCTCCATTAATATGAATCTTAGTTAAACACTCCATATGCTTCAAAACAAAACAAAATCATATAAATAAAATGTCTAACATGCTTCAAACATAACAAATCCCAAAACAAAACAAAACTCAAACAAAATGTCTTAAAGAAATGAAGGAAATAACATCACTTAAAAACTAATAATTCATATGTAAGGAAAATTGCAAGCATCCAACTGGGTTGTATCAGCCACGATATCACCAGAATCCAAGTTAGTTGGCTCAATAAGGAAATCATCATAATCCAGATTAGTTGCATCATTATGGTCTTTATGACCATCAACATTTGCAACCTCATATGTAAAATATGTCTCTATTCCTTTTGCTTTGTCTTTGATGGATTGTTGATAAAGTTCCACCAAGTGTTTGGCCATACGACAAGTCTTCGACCAATGATTGTTACTTCCACATCGGTAACATGCATTCGATGAAGATCCCACCTTCTTTTTATTTTTTTCATCACTGGATTTATTTTCATTATTATGCCTAGGGGTGAGCAAAAGTCCATACCCGACCCGACCTTTTCAGTTGCTTTATAGCTTGAATTGTTCAGACTCCCATTCATCTGGAAGTGAGCATATGATGATGAATCATGAGTTCTCATGGGGGATAAGAGGAAACAAGGGGTTTGGAGATCCTAATCGTGGCCGGTGAGAAACAATTCTTCATCGGCAGGCAACTCATCCTTGGCTTTGTTATTGATTAAGTTTCGACGTTGGTCGAGCTTAACTTTACCATTTCTGTTGTGTTATGCTTACCTAAAAACCGTTAAACTGAAGAACGAAGAGATATATTCATTCAAAAATACGATTCAATTAGTTGGTGAGTGCAATGAGTTGCTAGAAGGCAAAATCAGTGATATATTTGAGAAAACAGGGGAGCTTCATTTACAAGTGAATGATATGAATCATCTTGAAATTGTGTCGATGCATCACTCATTTTCAAATTTAAAGTTCCTTCATGTTTCTGATTGTACATAGTTGACATACCTCCAATTCCAGGTTTCTATTTCAATCCGTGTGTTTGAATTATTTTTTTGTTACTTCTCATTCCATTGTTGAATCATGCAAGTATAATTGTTTGATGTAGATTAAGTAGGTACTTAATAATAATTGATACGAAATTGAAAAATTATTTCTTGATTGATAGGGTGTTTATGCTTCAATCTAGCGTTTACTATCCATGATTAATTTCGTTGCATGCCAAGTGTTCGATAAAATGTCTGAGTGAAAAAATTGACGAAATGTGTTACCAAAACATAGATAAAACATTGTAATTAAAAACTAATAATTCAAACATCCAAAAACTAAAAAAGTATTAACAAACTTCAAACATAATCCAAAACAAATGTAAGAAATCCAAAAAAATCCAACAAATCCAAAGAAAACGAACTGAAACCGATACTACTTTAAGTCCTTTCTCCTTTTTCCGTATCCATCTCCAGCCATCCGTTAATCGACATCGATGTTCATGTGATCCGGTTCCACTTTATCATAAATTTCTACATGAAAAAAGATATATATAATGATAAATACAACGTAAACAACAAACTAAGGATGTGTATTGGTGTATGTCAAAATTACCTTTTCCAATATCATCAAACTCTACCGAATCTTCGATGTAGATTTTCTTTTTAATTGATGCATGAATCCAATCCTCTGTACATATTAATGCCTCGACAATCGGAGTTGATAAAGAAGTTCGATAAGTATCGACAACTCTTCCGCCTGTATTAAACGCCTCCTCAGAAGCAACACTGGATACCAGGATAGCCAATATGTCTATAGTGATAGGAAGAAAATCTAATTAACACTATCGTATTATTATAAGTAATAAAAATAAACTACTAATTAGTAAACACATTTCGCCATTTTCGCTAATACAGGGTATTTTGAAGATGCAGCCTTCCACCAACCCAGAATATCAAATCCCTTGTAATGGGCCTCCTCTTCGTCGTCTAGGTACCTCTCAAGTTCTGACTTGGTGTTATAAGATGTAGAACTGCCATCCGCTTTAAATTTTGTAAAAAAAAATCACTCTCTCCTTGTGATGATGGTTCAAAGTTCTTCTGACTTGGTGAAACTTTATCTGAACCTTGTTTTTCACTGCTTGATGCATAATGCTCATACAAAAGCTTCAATTCATCCTTTATACTATTAACTACAATTTGAACTTGTTTCTTCAAGTCATCTTCTGTCTCATCATCTTTTTTTTTTCAGCCCTGAATATTCTCTCAATCCAAACTGAATAACACGAACCTTTAACCTCAGATCGAAAATTGCAGCAAAATACAGAATGTAATTAAACGATCTGCCAGTCGGTAGATTTCTCCAGTACTTGTCGAACTTTAGGTGCATCTTATCACCCATAAGTTTACCTTCCAAGTCAGATCCGTCTTTCATCTTCCTTAAATGCTTGTCTATATCCATAACGTTGTAAAATAAATAAATTAACGGTAACTGTTTTTGTAGCAGTAGCGTTGGCAGTTTTACGCTGAAACAATTCTAACACTCTTGCCAATTGTCTCGCGTAGTTCCAGTCACTGACTCTAGGAGCATCATCACCCATATCATTTTTATAATTTGGGTCATCTAGATCATATCTGTTAAATGCCTTCTCAAATTTTTCTGCCTTGTCTAACATCTCCCAAGTCGAGTTCCATCTTGTAGCCACATCTATACCGATAAATGCTTTGCTTTTGATCTTTTCTGCCTTAACACATTTTTTAAAAGTGTCTAATCACTGAGGAGACATTCTAATATAGCGAATTGCATCTCTGATACGATCTATGCATGTTAACCCATCACGTAAGCCGTCTTTCACAATCAGATTGATTATGTGTGCCATACATCGGATGTGCAAGTATCTCCCGTCAAACAAGAGGTTGTTTACCTATTATTTAGAAACTGTATGGCAAAATCATTAGCTGACGCATTATCTAATGTAATGGTCAGCACATTTTCAATGTCCCATTCTTTTAAACATTGAATAAGGGACCTACCTATCTCGTCTCCCTTGTGGCTGAATATTTGCTTGAAGTTGATGATCCTTTTTTGTAACACCCAATTGTCATCTATAAAATGAGTTGTAACACTCATATAGTTAACCCGCTGATTTGAAGTCCACGTGTTTGTGGTTAGACACACCCGTGTTCTATTCTTTGCAAAAAATGACTTCAACTTCCCCTTTTCCTCTAAAAATATCTCCCTAATATCCCTCGCAATCGAAAACCTGCTTGGCATCTTAAAAGTCAGATTAAAACTTTCTATAACCCTTCTAAATCCCTGATGCTCAACGGTTGAAAACGGGACCTCGTCGATTAACACCATCTCTGTAATGGCTCTTCTACTCGCTTTCGCACAATACTTCCATGCCTTTACCTCACCGCTACCGCCCTCGCCATCATCGCCTTTTTTCAAGAAAATATTGCTTTGGTTTTTTAATCGGTACGGATACTTTTCACATCTCCTACTGTGTTTACTCAACGCCGATGTGCCATTTTTTACGGGTCCGCATCCAAATCTTTCGAGCAATGCTTGCATCTTGCCCGTTGGTTTCCATCCTCATCTTTATACTTCTCAAAATCAATCCAAACAGTAGATTTTCCTGATGTTTTAGAACCTGTCGTTTTCTTCGTCGTCGTGGTTTTAATTTTCTTTTTTGCAGTTTCTTTTTTGACATTCCGTGACTTCCTCTTTCCTCTTCCGTCTCCGTGAGAGTCATAGCTTGATACCTTCTCGATGTCGACATTTGATGAATCCATCTACAGTTTATCATAAAACATACAATCAAATTACATATGTACTGTTAAAGTAAAAAAAATATACAATCAATTAAAACATCTTAACGTAGCATAACTGATCAATATTATATAAACATATTTGCTGCATTAGTTATCTTTTATATCCAAGAAACAAAGACAAAATCATGTTGTCGAATCAATTTCCCGGATCCATTTCGATTTGTACTAAGCGTTTTGTTTTGTTTTATTACCAACTGACCAACTCCAGCTAACCTGAATATGCAAACATGTTTTCAGTTTGAACGAGCAAAACCAGACTGGACCAAACCAGGGCCTGTTGTGTCCGCAAACAGGCTTCTTACATACCCGTCAGTCGACAGGCTGCATAAAGACTCGCAAACACTAAACAGATTGATTTGAGTTACATTTATGTTTAACCCAAACCGTCGACAGGCTGCATACAGACCCGCAAACAGGCTTCTTACATACCTGCCAGTCGACAATTGTTTTATTATAGGCTATAACCCGACAATCGACAACTGTTTTACATACCTGTTTTATCGACAACTGTTTTATTATACACTATAAAGCAACAACTTATGTTCTTATTTTATTATAATTTGATGAAATAATTGGATTTTATTTAACATAACCGTGAAATGATATGATCTTGTTTATATGCATAATTGCAACAAATCCTAATGCTCATTTGATCGTTTTATACAGGAAGATGATGTTAAGAATGCAAGAGAAGATGCAGGATTTGAAGCAAAGATTCTAAAAGAACAGAATACTTTATTAAACAACAATTAAGTTTATGTTAACATCTTATTGATCAATTGTGCGTGTTAACCTCTAAACGATCAATTGTATGTGTTTACAGTTATTCGAAAAGTCTTATATATCAAACAAATCCTACTGCAAACAGGTCAGTATACGTACATACCTGGTAAGTGGTAACCGCAAGTCTGCCGTATGGTATTATACCAGCTTTGTTCTTATGAGTTTTGAGTTTTAAGATGATCTACTATATATTATATACATGCAGTAGGGAATACAGATTTGATTTTGAATACATTAAGGATTTGTTTTAGAATATATTATGGATTTGTAGTAGGATTTGATTTACAATATAATCTTTAGAATATATTATGGATAGGATTTGCTTATTACAGATTAAAATTATTATCACTTATAGGCCAGATTTGCATTAAAATTCAGATCACTTATATAAATATCGGTTCCTTGTGGTCCAAGTCGGTTCCTTTATGTTTAGAACCGGAACCGACCCGAACCCGAATTGATCCTCAAAACAAGAACCGATTTAAATACCTACAGGTTAGGGCCGGGTCGGTTTCGGGTAATTTTAGGGTCGGGTGTCAGTTATTTTCGGTCCGGATCCAGAAATGCTCACCCCTAATTATGCCACTTTTGGTGGGTCCCTTTGTTTTTAAATTGAACACTATGATAATTTCCTCGGCCACGTCCACGACCAGGACCATGACCACGACCAGGACCACAATGATAACCTCGACCATGTCCGTACCTTTCACTTTGGCCATTATATGTTGCCACATTAGCTTCAGGGATTAGGGTTGCTCTAACCGGACGAGTCTCATGATTTTTCATTAAGAGCTCATTGTTTTGCTCGGCCACAAGCAAACATGATATTAACTCACAATATTTGGTGAAACCCCTTTCACGATATTGTTGTTGCAGTATTACATTCGAGGGGTGAAAGGTTAAGAATGTTTTTTCTAACATTTCCTTATCAGTAATATTTTCACCACATAGAATCAATTGTGATGTGATTTTAAACATTGCCGAGTTGTACTCGCTTATAGACTTAAAGTCTTGCAACCTTAAATTGATCCATTCGTAACGAGCTCTCGGTAATATTATCGTTTTCTGGTGGTCATACCTTTCTTTCAGGTTGGTCCAAAGGACAAGTGGATCCTTGATAGTGAGGTACTCACTTTTCAAAGCCTCATGAATATGATGGCGTAAAAAGATCATGGCTTTTGCCTTATCTCGGGTTTTTCTTTATTTTTTTCTTTAATTGTTTTACCCAGATTATTGGCATTCAAATGTATTTCAGCATCAAAAACCCATGACAAATATTTTTTTCCAGTAATGTCTAGAGCCATGAACTCAAGTTTTGCAAGATTTGTCATGATAAGGTATGTTTAAAAAAAAACATATGAGTTAATATACGTCTTTGATTTATAAATTAATATATATATCAAAGTTATGGCACAGTTAATATATGTCACTCTAATATATATATATATATATATATATATATATATATATATATATATATATATATATATATATATATATATATATAAAACCTAAAAGCAACATTTACTGTAACTATGATTATTTGAAATAATAAGATGTCTCTTTTAACAGTTGAATAATGTTAAAAATAATAACAATATTATTAAACTTCATATTATAATATGTTCATCTAAAAAAAATTGCAAATAAATAAAACTATTTAAAAAAATCTTTTAGCTTGAAAAATACCCCGAACGTAACTGAATTATACAAATCAAAACATTGTCGGCTGTATCACTCTTGATTAAATAAGATATTTTTGGGTCTTTGTTGACATAAATATCAACTAGTATCAATTTTCTTTCAATATTTTAATTATAAAATAAACGGATGATGTAGGGTTTCTAGAAAATATGAAGTTGGTTGAGATTTAGATCAGTATGTTTGAATGCAATATAAGTGACGAAGGTATTTTTTATACAATATAATATATTACACTTTGTGTAAGACCACCCGTAGTGGGGCGGTATTTTTTAAAAAAATTGAAAAAAAAGCTCAAAAACGCCCCCCCCCCCCCCCATTACATGGGACGTTTTTTTATAAAAAAAATTCAAAAAATTGAGTTTGGCGTTTTTATGATAACGTTGAAAAGAGAATTGCATGGGCCAATGGGAGTGGTCCAAGGTTTGACTGGCCAATGATAAGTAGTTTGTTTTTTTTTTTTGTTTAATGATTGGAAGGGCATTATTAGGCATTATTCCCACTACGTCACTTTGTTTTTTTTTTTTTTTGTTTAATGATTGGAAGGGCATTATTAGGCATTATTCCCACTACGTCACTTTTGCAATAACGCCCCATGCTGACTGGACTGCCACGTGTCGAATAATGTCACATGGTGGGTGCATTATTTTAATGCCCCATGGTGGGAGCATTATTTTGTTTAACCACTACACATGGTCTAATATGATCATACATAAGTTACTTTAAATTTGAAAAACCTTATTAATTTAAAAAAACAGACTATAAAATATGCCAGATTAGCAATTAAAGTACAGTAAATTAAAAAATTTGTTATCTTTTAATTTAGGTTCATATGCCTAAATCCTTATACAATATTATAACTTTAAATTTTATAATAATTTCATCAATACATAGATGGATTTCTCGAGATCAGTGGGCATTTAAAGCTTGAAAATTAGTTTTTGACATGGATGTGACAATGTTTTAAACCATGTGTAGTGGGGCGTTTTTTTAAAAGAAATTAAAAAAAAAACGACGAATCACGCCCCTATCCCATTACATGCCAGCGCTATTGGGCGTTTTTCGAGAAAAAAATTCGATTGGCGTTTTTCAAATCACGCCAAAAGGGCAAATTTTTTGGCCAATCAGATGGAGATCGCTGGAGGTTGGGCCGGAATGGGACGAATTCGAGCTGGAATGAGGTTTTGTGGCTGGCCGGAGTTGTTGTTTTCCTTGCCGGAAAACCTGCATAAAAACCGAAGAAGATGATGGAATGCAGAAAAGGTTTTAAAAAGTTTAGTTTTTACAACTTTGGTCCCTGTGGTTTAGATATGGTTTTAAATTTAACTTTTGAACATTTGAATTTTGGTACTTGTAGTTTAGATATGTAATATTTTCTATTTAACTTTGGAAAAAAAAAATTAAGAATGTAATGTTTTTTTATTTAAATGAAATTTAATTAGTTTTAATTAAAAAATTTAATAATTGTGTAATGATTGACGGGGTATTATTGGGCATTATCCCACTACTCTCTTTTTGTAAAAACGTCCAATAATGCCCCCTTAACTGCCACATGGCGAAAAACTCCCAAAAGGTATGGGCATTATTCACTAAACCACTACGCATGGTCTTATAGAAAGACGATGATGTTCGCTAGCAGAGGGGATAAAAATCATATCAAAATATATCCATAAGATAAAAATCATTTAAGTTTATTATTATAAGTTTAACTCTACGACCATTTAAAAAAATTAACAATATTATTATAAGTTTATTATTATGATTCTTTTGGAAATTCAAAAGAATAATAACATGAATATTTAACACAACCCACAATCGTATGAATTACAATATGGATTATGTATGAGTGTGATGAATAATGGTAAAATAGTTAGAGAATATGATATACCTTATGATTGTGTGATCCAAAGCAAGCGTGCTGATAACGTGTTATGAACAAGCCTAATAGCAAGAAGATGTGAATAGATATTGGGAGAGAAAATATATTCTTTATTAATGGGTGCAACTTTTACATTAGAATACATGGATTATTTATAAGAGGAGAAAGTATTGGAGAACAAATCTATACTATATAATAAAAGAAACCACTTTGAGGACACTTGTCATCATATTAGGGCATCTCTTATAGATAATTATTGTTTTAATTTAATCTTTTCTAATTAATTATAGATAACCATCCTATTAAATATTATTTAGTTTAATATCTTATGGATAATTATTATTTAGTTTAATCTTCTTCTCATTTATAATATTATTTAGAGAAAATTACGATTTTGACCCCTGTGGCTATATCACTTTTACCCTTTTAGCCTAAAAAATAATTTTTTAACATCTGAGCTCCCAACGTCTTCTTTTTCTAACTCTTTTGGCCCCTAACACTAACCCCATCCATTAAATGTAAGGGGCCAAAAGGGTTAAAAAAAAGACGTTAGGAGCCAAAAAGATTAGAAAAAAAGACGTGCTCAGATGTTAAAAAATTATTTTTTGTGCTAAAAGCGTAAAAGTGATATAACCACAGGGGCCAAAATCATAATTTTATTATTTGATGTATAAAATTAGATTTATTCAATTCGTACAATATACAACGTTTTTTAAGGATATATATATATATATATATTTTATTATTTAGTACAGAAATTTACACTTATTCAAACCGTGTAATACGCACATTTTTAAAGATGTAATTTTTTTTATTATTTAGTATATAAAATTACATTTATTCAACTCGTGTAATAAATGAGGTTTTTTAAAGATGTATTATTTTATTATTTGGTAAACAATATTATATTTATTCAACTCGTGTAATACACGTGGTTTTAAAGATATAACTTTTTTATTTGGTATATAAAATTAAATTTATTCAACCTGTACAATATTGTTCTTATAGATATAACTTTTTGTTATTTAATATATAAATTTATATTTATTCAATTCGTGCAATAAAGAATGTTTTTAAAGATATACTGTTTTATTATTTAGTATATAAAATTTATTTATTAAACTCGTGTAATACACGGGGTTATAACCTAGTTGAACTATATTAGGAATTGATAATTATAATATAATTAATTATTTATAATATTTTTGTTATTTTTAGACCGTTTTGTAACCGCCATTGAACGGTATCAATTTTTGTGACCGTATTCTACTTTTATTTTTAACTTTTTTTCACCTATTTACAAGCATTTGTCACAGCAATCAATAATTTGATTTTGATTGCCAAAATTTTATGATTTTTGCCACCAAAAAATAGGCAATCGTTAACTTGCAACCGTTTTGAGACCGAATCCTGGTTGTCGAAAATTTTACTATCATATTTTATTTTTGTCAAAATGTGGTCGCAAATGCCAGTTTCGTAAGGCGTGATTTTAACATTAATTAAGTAGACATAATTAAAATGTAACTTTGCTTATAGTATAGTTTCTTGTGTTGGTTTTGGCCACAAAACCTTATTGTAGTTTTCTTGTTACTCTGCACTTTAATCACCTATTTTTTAAATCAATTTATATTTCTAAATTCCACCTTTAAACTTAAATCAATTTATATTTCTTTTCCATGGTTTAACGTCGTTGCCGCAATGCACGGGTTTCCATTTACTATTACTTATTTATTTTTCTGTAACCAATTTATATTTCAAACCTAAACATTAATAAAGTTATAATACAGACCCTCAACTTCAATAATGTTATCTTTTTTGAGTTGATTTTTCTATTCTGACGTTGTGAATTTCTTTCGACAGTTTCACCTTTTTTATATAAAGTTTTGGATAATATCAACATCCACGCCACATCACCTTGGTTTACGTAAGCCATTTCAGTTTTTTTATAAAGATTCGAACACCCTCCCCCGATGTGCAGGTTTGTGTTAACGTTTAGGCATTACTTTTTTTACGGTTTAAAGTCACTGCCACAACGCCCAGGTTTACGTTTACTGTTATTTGTTTCTTATTTTTTATGGTATTTCTGGATTATAAATTGTATTTTGTTTTTATAAAACAAAACATGTATTACATATGTGTGTGACTTAGTTGATCATTTATACAATATTGCTTTTATATTTCGGTTTAAATTTGGCAAGTTCAACTTTTTTACGTCTATTTTTGTTCAAATTAACGGTTATTAAAATATAATTCCTTAATCCGTGTGGGTCGAAGTTAACAGGTTGTTTGCGGAAATAATGTAATGTATATATTTAGTGTTTGGCATGTAATATGTAATATGTCAAAGGGTGTTATTTTAGATAGTGAAACCTAGAAAGTGTATAGTTGTTTGAAAGGGTGTGGTGTTCTTGAAACAATGTGTCGTTCATGTATTTACTTGTTTAGGGTTATATACAGGATCGAGTCTGTAAGCTACAATCACAATCATTCATGTCGGAAATCAAAGTATCGATTGTTTGTTAAATTCTGGGCAACAACGGTCCTACTACAACACACGGGTCCTAAAAGCTCGTGATTATTTTATATCACAAAAGGTGATTGGGGTTGTCTAGAATAAATTTGTGACAGAATCTGTGATAAAACCGAACCAGGCTTGTTTAATTTATATCCTTAAGATATGTTAAGTTTGACGTCCTGGTTGAGGTGTGCGCATATAATGTATATATGTGTAGGCCCTCGGGGGGCAAAAGTGAAATTGCACCAATTTTAACATTATTTTACTAATTTCGTGAATATAATGTTAAAAGCGGCGGACGGTTAGTCATGCATCATGTGGTGGAGTTGATAGCCGAAAGACATGGGGTTACATGCACTAATTGGCCTTTGTCCCGATTGCTAAGTGTTATGTGTCTTATGTCCAAGGCTTGATGCAAAACTACTGTCGAGCCGGTGCTCTCACACTGGAAGCAGTCTCTCTATTCCTACGGGGTAGAGCCGTAGAGGTAAAGCTGTCTACATCTTACCCTCCTCAGACTTTACCTTAGTTTTGCTATTGGTGGGATTTATTGAGTATGATGATGAAGAAGATATGTTTAATTTGCATCCTTAAGTCACCATCAACTGCATTCTATTTGCATTTTCACTCTAAGCTTTTGCATATATATATATATTTTTTTCTTTTGGGAAATATACATGTAGCTAAAGGTTTTTTATTTTGACATGAACACCTTGATGAATTAGTTATAAAAAACGTACTGTTGTTTATCTACGTACCTTTTCTACTATTCACTTCGTGCAATTAAGACTATTAATACATGACATATCAAATCTGACATACACCACTGACCACTCCTATATAATTATATGAAACCCATCATTCTGACTAACACCACTCCTATAATTATATGAAACCCATCATTCTATTGGATTTTTTTTTCTTTCTGATTTGGTATGGTTGCTTGGTTCGTGAGTAGTAAATGGCATCAGGAAGAATTGATTACTGGTACAAACTGATCCATTAGTAACACCTGTGATCAATATAGCGAATATATATCGGCAATAACTACAATCATTTAACAGTGGCGGAGCCAGATTTATATGACGGGGTCGCAATATAATTTTTGCAAACACAAAAGTGTATTTATTTAATAATTTGTCTTGATGAATGTACTATAACCACTATAACGATATTATAACTAGACTTTTGTACCGGTTAATATTTGTTTTGAGGTTTTTTTTTTTTTGAGTAAATTGTCATTTTAGTCTCTGAGTTTTTGTTTAAATTGTCATTTTAGTCCAAATAGTTTTTTTTCTTCTTTGGGTCCCTGGGTTCCTGACTTTTCCCTTTTCTTGCCATTTTGATCACATTGCCTAACTTAGTCTAAAAACCAGGTTATAATCAAGGGTATTTTTTGCATTAAATTATTATGAGGTTTATAAATTATGTTGTAAACAACCCCTAATTATCACTACACAACAGTTATGCCAAAAATACCCCGGTTATAACCGGATTTTTAGACTGAGTTAGGCAATGTGATCAAAATGACAAGAAAATGGAAAAGTCAGAGACCCAGAGGAGAAAAAAAACTATTTGGACTAAAATGGCAATTTGGACCAAACCTCAGGGACTAAAATTGCAATTTACTCATTTTTTATGAAAGGTTACTATAAATGGTAGATCTTTATGTTAAATTAAAAATGTAATAAATACAAACGGTCACTAATTAACTAAAATGAAAACAATAACAAAATAAAGGAATTTATATATTTTAAAGCTAAATTAAAGAATTAAATAAACTGAAACGTACTTGACGTGTTTATATGGTTTTCAAATTGAAAAAAATGAATCGCACAGTAGTCTCTAAGGGCAAGTAAAAACATTTTAATAAATGAAAGTTTTTCTATTAGGTTTTTCTAAATCTTGGTTCTGTGTGAAACTTCATTTGTCGGAGGGTGGCCGGAGGGTCAACGGACCCTCCTGACCCCCTGTTGTTCCGCCACTGAATCATTAGTAACTTAGTATATCAGAACTACCGACAATAACTAGGTGGTCAAAACTAGCGGTGTAGCAACTTGGGCGATCAATAGTAATCGAGTTGTTACCGTTGATAGACCAATCATTAGTAGTAACAAATTGGTAACAGTCGAGGAATTTCTTACTCACAGAAGTTAATGTCGATGGTAATAATTTTAGCCATCAATTGTCACTCTTTCATGAAACATTTGTGTCTGATCAACTAAACATTGTGATTGTTCCCTAACTATATAACGATAATCTTTAGTCTGATTACATACTTTTTTATGGTACACGTTTTCCTACATAATACACATGCTCGTTCATTTTCTTTTTACATTAACCGATTAAGAATTTTAAGAGTAGCATCGAAATACATTAATCTCAGAGTGATACATACACGAATTAGAGATGGATATATAGTAAACTACATTGTTATCAATGTTTGATACAACACGATACTGACATGAAAATAATCACGTTTTTCATTATGTTTAACATGTTTGATAAACATGTGGTCTTCACATTGACGTATTAGTGTAACTCATTTAATTAACGCATCATGTGAGATATGACATTTTTATCGGTTTAAGTCAATTCGTCAACCCCTTTACCCCATTAATTAGAATCCACAAACCCTGTTAATTATAAATAGAAATAAATAAATAACATAACATATATTATAAAGACAACCCTTTTACCTGATAAATTACAATCCACAAACCCGGTTTATGGCCCGTTTACCCCGTTCATTACTCGTCAACCCCTTTTGACTCGTTTAGATGTATATATAAATGGGTTACACAAGTGGTTACATGCTATTATATATGTCCTGGTTAGGATTAGTGTCTTTTATAGACATAAATATATAGACCATGTTTGTGCTTATAAATTTCAACCTGCAAGCCCGACACAATTAACACTCCTAGCTAATACCAATACATACAACAACGATATTATTTGTTCGCAGTTATCTGTAAATGCGCAACAATTAGAAAAAAAACGAGTGTAGAATCACTAGAAAAGCCCTAATCGATCAATAATAGTGGACGATCTCGATGTCAGAAATGTGATTAACCGAAAGCTATGTATAACACCCTTGTTATTATCTTACGGTTTTCGTATAATTTACGAAAACAAACATGTAATTTTGATAAATAAGGTTAGTTAATACTTTTACAATTTAAAAGCATATACAACTTAATGTAATTGAATTCGTCGTTTAAAAGATACGACGAAACGCCGCGCTGAAGCTTGTATTTTAACGTGTTCGGTTCCTCATCGAGCTTGATCTTCATCAGGGCACTCTTGACATTCACCTATGATCAAAACCAACTTAAAAGTTAGTTTTGATAGTTATATAACAAGTTTAAACAAGTTATGTGGGTCAAACAAACAAGATTAAACAATTTTGGGATTCAGGGGGGGCTAGACGCCCCACCTAGCCCCTTTTTTGACAGCAAGTTCCTTTATTGTTGCTGCACTTTGCCCAACTACGAAAATTCACCAAATATTAACTTAGAACTTGCATAACTTTCACTATACAAGTCCGTTTTACGCGATTCTTTTTCCTATGCGACCGTAATTTAATTCTCCATTTCATGGAGTTAAAATCCGACATCCGGATTAACAAAATTTCAGACTTATAAGTCTTCGGCTTACGACCCTTTTTACTAAATTTTGACCCGTTCATGATTTTATCACACAAACATGTTTATTTGATCTTTAAACTCATGAAATTCATAACTTCAATATCTCCTATCTTATTAATCTCAAATCACAAGTTTCTTACATAATAAAAACCCGTTTACGCTTAAGTGCTTATTTTGACCCATTAAGGGTATTTAAGCACTTTCAAGCCTAAAATCGCTTTCGATTGCTTCTAGCATCCCATCACCACATTTCTCATCATATAATCTTCCACCATAACTATATTTATGGTGGGTTTAATGTGGTGATCTATATAAACCAAATTTTACCCCTCGAATCATTATTTTACGGCAAAGACTCTCAAATAGTGCCATTTGACTAACATATTACCTCTTTCAGCTTCTATACTTATTCTAAGTATTTATCTAATCATGAAACTTGTTTCCAAACAACCTTTAAGGGTTGTTTGCTCAGTTTAACTTATAAGGGCGCTTTGGTCCATTTTGACCATTCATTAACTATGAGAGATTATTGCAAACATGTTGACCCATAAGCCCTCTTTTTAACTATGGTTTTATTTGAAAAGTCATTATACCTTTCAATTGTAATGTCCGTAACATTTGGTTTACCTATTAAAGTAACCAGAAATCTATTTTTGACTCCGTTTAACTCTCATCAAACCTTACATTTAAATGAGAGTTATTCTATCATGCGTACCTGGCTCGGATCAATATATTGACCCGTTTCGATACCTTACCTTAGTAACCGCTAAGCAATAGCGATGTACATATCCATCTGATATTTATTCCTATAATCATATAGCTCAACAAACCATTAGTCGATATTGTCAAAGGGTGATAATTTCACCTTTTAACCCGATTGGTCTAAAGGACCATGAAACTCTATGAGATGGTATTTATTACCATCTTATCCATATGACTAATTCCGGTTTACACCGTATAGTCGTTCTACTTGTAAATCATCTATTAATTTCTTTGACCCATTATAACCCATGTTATAACGTGTCTTTCCCCCATTTAACGGTTATTGTCAACAAGTGACCAAAGTACCATTTTACCCTTATTATTTGCAATGGTTTACCTTATAAGGTAACCATTTAAAAACTCGTTATCTTTTAGTCATTTCATGACTAATTAACCGCATTAGCTCCTTTTTATCCATTAAACATGATTTATGACCATTGTCTTTTGTTCCGGACCGCGCTTGCCGTGTCGGAACGTCATAATTTAAAACAACACTTACTATTCACGACCTATCAAACCAATAGGTATTAATTAACTAGAGTGTAAGCTTTACTTACCTTGTATCCGGATTATGCTCTTTTCCGCGTATACGATCCGTTTGACCCACTTATTTCCCAAGCCTCCATCTAGCTTGTCAAGAGTCAAACTAGCATCATAATTCGTAAGATGGTTAGATTAGTCATCATTATTATGACTAGTTCATCTTACGGACTTTATGTCGAAACTTCTATTCGACTTCATCATAGGTTAGTTCGACTTTCTAAAGTCAACTACCTTTAATCATATAATATGCACGATTAAGGCAAATCAACATTATGATTAGAACCCGTTTTATCCCATATCTCATGTAATTAGTCAAGCTTGCCAATTACGCGTTTCACTTGAATTTCAACACTTTACTTCTCATTTAGGCATTTTAACAAACACCTAATGGGCATAATTCTACATGTTTACTAAGGTGCTGTTTGTTTTTTCTGTAGGAAAAGGTCTGCAGTCTGCGGACCACATCTGCAGGCATCTGCAGGAGAAGAGGTGGACCAAATGTCTGCAGACTGCAAGGAGAAGAGGGTTTGTTTTTTTTTTTCTTATAAAAAACACTTTTCACACACACACACACACAAAACACACACTGCCTCAACTCTCTCTCTCTACTCTCTCTCTCTACAAGATAGCACCACCACCGCACCACCTCCGCCATCACACTACCACAACCACCGTCGTTCAACCACAACCACCCGTTCAACCCCCGTCGTTCAACCACAACCACCCACCCGGTTTCTGAAACAGAGAGAGAGAGAGATCCAGAGAGAGAGATAGTACGAGGGGTTTTTGAAACCCTAATTTCACCGATCGATTTGGGGGTTTCTGAAACAGATGATGATCGATGAAGATGTTGATGATCGATTTGGGGGTTTCTGAAACCGATCGATTTGGGGGTTTCTGAAACCGATCGATTTGGGGGCGATTTTTATGTTCGATTTCTGAAACAGATGATGATGTTCGATTTTGATGATCGATTTGGGGGCGATTTCTGAAATAGATGATGATGTTCGATGATGATGATGATGATGATAACAGATGATGACGGCGATTTTGATGGTGGAGGTGATTGGGGGTGTCGGGTGGAGGAGATGGGTGAACGTGGGGTGGCGGTGGTGGCGGAGATGTGGTGGTGGAGGTGGTGGCAGGATGTGGGGGTGGAGGTGTGGAAGAAGAGACAAGAAGAGGTTTGTGTCTGTGTGGTGAAGACATGGGAACATGTCTGTGTGGTGAAGAGGTCTCGCAGACCTTTTTTAATGAAAGGTCTTCGAGAAAACAAACAATCTGCAGCATCCAAACGTCTGCCCGCGTCTGCGCGGCGCAGACATAAGTGGCCAGAAGTACTTCTGGCAAAAAAACAAACAGAACCTAACTAGTTCATAACTAGCTATTTTCACCAAGATTTACATCAAGAATAAAATCTCTATGTCTAGTGTTTATAAACAACATCTAGGTCTTGCATCCTATCTTCAAATTTCACAATTTAACATTCAGATTCATGTGTTCATCATTTTATCATGAAAACCCACTTAGCACATATAAGGGAAATCATTAAATCTCTAGTCTTATGGCACTAATTCTACAAGTTTGCTTCTAGGACTTGTTCCTAGACTTGTATTCATGTCAATATCATCCATACATTCCACATGCACTCAAGAATTTCGATTGTGGGTGTTCATCATAAATTCAAGATATCACCGAATTACAAAAATCGACATACCTTGTGACCTCCTAGCTTAGGGGATCAAGGATTTAGTTAAAGCCCAAATTTCTTTGCTTGATTCATCTTCGATTTTGCTGGATTTGTGAGCTTTAGGGTTTTGAGCTAGAGAGCTTCTTGGCTCCAGTGTTTATGTCGACCAGAACACACACTCAAGGTGTGTGTTTTGGTGTTAGGTTTTTATTTATTAAAAACTAGTTTCTAGTTTAACACCTTTAACCCCTCTACTTTTCCCAAGTTTTATTTAGGGTGTTTTAATCAAGTTTCCTCATTACTACAAGACTTGTAATTAACTAGGTTATTTATTTCCTAGTTATTTTTTTTATCTTGTTCATAACCCGTTTTATTTTAAGTCCCGTTAACTCGGGCTCTCATAAACTCAATTCCTTAAACCTTTGATTCGTTTGTATTTAATATTAGGATTTCTTATTTAAATCCAAATATTTACCGGGTTATTTTTACTACTAACGGTACTTTACCCGTCTTTTAGTATTAACGGAGTTTGATTACCAAACCCGTTTTCGGGGTGTTACACTATGAAATTTGGGAAAGATGTGTGACTATCATGGCCGGCCCTGAGGGTAGGCGGGGAAGACTACCGGCCAGAGCCCGATATTTCGAATGACATATATTTTTTTTAAATCCGATATTTATATGTAAAAAATAAATGGGGAATTGGCCTGTAATAATCCCACCTAGACCTTATTGGCCATTAATAATCCCACCGCAGAGTATTCCCCCCGCTAGTCCCACCTTTCACCTATTTTTCCTACAATGGTCCCTCGTTAAAAAAACTTGACGGAGTTAAGCTTTTTTTCCAAATTGCAAACAGATTTTTAGGGCTTTTGATCAGAACGATGATACGAGTCCATTGATGTAAAACTTACTTCGAAATGGTGCTCCAAGTGACTTTATTTTGGTTAATTAGAAATATAAACACTCAAATTGAAGCGCCATTTTCATCGTTTGGAGCCCCGTTTCGAGACAAGTTTTACATCAATGGACTCGTATCGTCCTTCTAATCAAAAGCCCTAAAAAACTGTTTGTAATTTGGAAAAAAGCTTAACTCCGTTAAGTTTTTTTAACGGGGGACCATTGTAGGAAAAATAGGTGAAAGGTGGGACTGGTGGGGGGAATATTCTGAGGTGAGATTATTAATGGCCAATAAGATCTAGGTGAGATTATTACAGGTCAATTTGCCAAAATAAATTAATAGGGTATACCCATACAAACACTAACATAGGCCCACTTACAAAGCTATTTTTATGGTTTAGATTAGTTATTAGCCTATTGACATTAGGTTTAGACCTTTAGTGAGTCAAATACCCAATTTCGTTAAGGCCTAAAGGCAGATTTTTCCAGCTCGATCAGAGTACACGAATTCTATGGTTTAAATATTCATGGATGTGGTAGTTGAAGGTGCTTTGATATTTCTGAAATTTATGACAGTATACAATTAGTTCTCGGGCCCTAAACACTTGCAATTAATATTATGTTGCGATTTATTTTGTTACAAGAATGGCAAACACATCATGAAGTGAGAAAATGAAGTTTTGTATGGCGCATTTGAGGCGGGAAATAATATTAATTGGAAAATATAGTAAAAAGTATGGGTTTACAATTAATAAGGTGTTAGTTTGTTTTTTTTTTTAAAAGCTCTCCACAGGCTCTTTTGTCTGGGCCGCGTAGACCACGCGCAGACTGTTTGTTTTTATGAAGACATTTTATTAAAAAACGTATGCGCAAGCTCTTCTTGGTGCATTAGCCCAGCCAATTCTAAAATCTTCTAAGGTCTGCAGATGGTTAAACACCACCACTATCCATCACCACCAGCACCCACCACCACCATCGTCCACCGTCCACCACCACCGCCGTCCATCACCACCACCACCACCTTCCACCAGCCACCACCACCATCTACCACCATCACTGTCTACCACCACCATCCACCACCACCGTCCGTACACCACCACCAGTTTATTTTAGAAGTTTACATGTGTTAAAAATAAACAGTCTTCTTCTTGCAGACTGCAAAGGTTTAGTCCACCTATTCTTCTACAGATGTCTGCAGATGTGGTCGCTGTAGACATTTAAACTCTTAAAAAACAAACAACACCTAAGTTTTTACACAAGTAATCATATATAATTATTGTTGATTGTTGATATATTATTGGGAAATTGATCTTGGTAGACGTCATTGGCCATTGGCAGTCCCACTTTTGAATATTCTCTCCACCCAGTGGCGAAGCTTGAAAATTTCCACCGGGGGGTTGGAAGTCACCGGACCTAATATTTGGGGGGTCGAAAACGTATATACCTAAAAAATTCAATACGAAACGTACATACATAACACTACTGAACGAAAAGTTCGGGGGGTCGGGCGCCCCTCCCGACCCCTTGAAAGCTACGCCCTTGTCTCCGCCAGTCCAACCTTTCACCTATTTTTCCTCCACTGGTCCTCCGTTATAAAACTTGACGTTATGTTTTTTTTCGGAATTACAAACAGATGATTTGGGTCTTTTGATCAGAACGACGATACGAGTCGATTGATGTAAAACTTACCTAGAAACGGTGCTCCAAACGACGAAAACGGTGCTTCAATTCGAGTGTTTAGACTTCCAATTTAACAAAAATAAAGTCGTTTGATTGTATCGTATGATATGTCGAAAAGTTTTATGCAAGTCCATATAACTTAAAGAAAATGAGTGATGTGAGAGTGGTGGTTGTGTCAAAAGCTATACACAACCCCAATAACCCCAAAAGTTATCACATGCAGTCCTATGATGTAACAAACATGTTAATATGTACATTTGAGGTTGTGTATGTATGGCATCACCATACATAAAACCAAGAAAAAACAGTAAATCCTCCTTGCTCTTTTGCAAATGGCAAATTAATGGGGTTATGTACATCCCTTATGATTGTGAAATATTCATCAGATTATTAAAACCTATATAAATTAGCAAACTTTTTGTGCATAAGGACTTGTAAGTTGTGCTTTGGGTGTTTTCCAAAAAAAAAAACTTGATATTTTATTTTTAACCCAAAGGTTTGAACCTTTTTCAATTTTAACCCTACATAATTTGTTTTTTTAACTTTAACCCAAAACTTTTCATTATTTGCAATTTAACTTCACAACTTTTGTCACTTATACTTTTTATCTATCACAAATTTTCGTTTTATGTATAGTTCTAAATTTTTCGAGTTAATACGACGCAACGTGCATGTGTGGTTCAACGTTTTTACCACTATTTTTCCATGTTTGACAAGTTCATCGCAATACGCATATTATAGGTCGAGTCAGTGTTGGTTGTCGATAACGGTTGTGTGACATTAGTACTATTTGACACCGTTTTACGCCCCGCCGCAATGCGGGGTGTGCTTTGGGGATTTTTCAAAGAAAAAATTGTTATGCATATGGTTGTCGTAACGTTGGCTTTGGGGGTTTTCAAAAAAAAAATTGATTTTTTTTACTTTTCACCCAAAAGTATTTCATAAATTACTTTTAACCCAAAACTATTTGTTTTTTACTTTTAACCCAAAACGTTTTATCTTTTACAATCTATCCTCATAACTTTTTTTACTTTCAACTTTGGTCCTTTATAGTTTTCATTTTCCGCAAATTTTGCGCTCTATGATTGGTTCTAAATTTTGTGACTTAACACATCACAGCATGCGTCTTTGGCTTAACGTTTTTACGTTTCGTTCTTAATTTTGCGTGTTAACACGACGCAACGTGCGTGTGTGGGTGAACGTTTTTACATCGTCTATTTTTACCCCGTTTGACAGGTTTAACATAACGTGTGGGTCGTAGATCGACTTAGTTATAAATAAAGAATCCCCGCCCATTGCGGCGGGTCGTAATCCTAGTTGAGTATAAATCATATCAGATTTTTGTTCTGAAATTTGTCAATAACAATTCTTTTTTTTACCGATATGTTCACTGTACTTTATTAGTAAAACTAAAAAAGGAGGTAAGAATCTTGTAGACTTTATTATAAAAACACGTAAAATTATTTCGCATATCTACTTTATGTTCACGTATCATTAGCTATGTCTTAAGATGTATAAAACTCGCTAACTTTATACTTTTATTTGTTAGAATTATGGATGCGATTTGTACATTTGAAAACATCTTTGGCAGTAGATATATAATTAAATACAAAATGAATATGTAAAATTTGTTAATGTATATGATAAGTAGGGCTGTAAACGAACCGAACGTTCAGCGAACAGTTCGTGAACCGTTCGGCGGGAAGTTCGTTTATGTTCGTTCGTTTAATAAACGAACGAACATGAACAAGAAATTCCGTTCGATTAGTCAAATGAACGAACATGAACAAAGGTCTCGTTCGTTCAATTGTGTTCGTGAACGTTCGGTAAGGTGTTCGTGAACATTCGTTCATTTGCGTTCGTTTATGTTCGTATGTTCGTGTTTTAATTAAAGATTTTTATACTTTCATATATTTTATCTATAGTTTTTATACTATTAAACTTTTATTTAAATCATTACCCTAACAACTAAACTAGGAAACTCTCTTTCACCTTGTTTATGCAACATTTCCCTTTCTTTTCTCATTATTTACATCGACGAATATGATCTACCTCCGTTCCACAATAAGGGATTCAAGTTCTAGTGCTACTCTCTGGGTCATCCACTTTTATCCTTCATCGCGTTCGCCAAATTTATTTGTGTTCGCTTGTGTTCGTGAACCGTTCGTGAACACGCTCATTTCCTTAATGAACGAACACGAACATGAAATCTCGTTCGGTAAGTGTTCATGAACCGTTCGTGAACACATTTATTTCCTTAACGAACGAACACGAACAAGGCCTCGTTCGTGTTTGTTCGGTTCGTTTACAGCCCTAATGATAAGTATAAAGTAGATAAATAATTAAATACAAAATGAATATGTAAAATTTGTTAATGTATATGACAAGTATAAAGATATAATTTAGGACACTTTAGCATCAAATGGTAATTTCAAAAAACGGCATCAGATGGATGCTTTTCACATTCGTGATATAGATAAAATAAAAAAATTAACCAATAAAATTCGAAGAACAATTCCCACCTTTATTTAAATTTAAAATTTAAACTAGTATTAAGCACCCCCGCGTTGCGGCGGGGGGCGAGCATTAATGCCACACTACTGTCAGTGACCACCGACACTGAAGTTGCGGTGTTAATGCGAAGAAATTAAAGCGAAACGTCGAAACGTAAAACATAGAATAAAATAACTAAGTAGATCTAGGACTCGCGCGTTACGATGAACCCGCGTCAATTTTTTCTCGTTTGACAGGTTCATCGTAATCTATATATAATATATATCATTACCACTATACAAACCATAATGCATACATTACAACAACCATTGCATCAATATGTTGCAAATTATATTTATACAAGATTTGGCTAAATTAATTAGATTATTATAAATAATAATAATTTACAAATAAAACAACACAACTTTGAATGTATCAAACCGATTGAATATGGTAAGATAATGAAACCATTATTTGATTAGGGTACAACCACTTAAGCACAATTTACAACTATACATGCATACAAAACAAATTGAATTTGGTAAGGTAATGAAACCATTATTATTTAATTAAGTTACAACCACTTAAACACAACTTACAACCTATATTTAATTAAGGTACAACAATTTAAACACAACTTACCACCAAATATGCACACAAATGTTTAAAATTAACATTAACAGTATATAAATATTACAAATTAGCAACATATTAGTGCATACAATTTTGTACTCCATGCTTTGGATGATTTTAAAAAAATTACATATTATAAATTAGCAACATATCATTGCATAGGGGTGAAAATTGATATTACACTTTTAACTCATAACTCTTTGACATAACTTTTTCAATTTAACCCCATAATTTTTTTACTTTCACTTTTGGTCCCCTATACTTTATACTTCTCAAAACTTTCGTTTTACGTTTCATTCTAAATTTTACGAGTTAATACGGCGCAACATACGTGTGTAGTTAAACGTTTTTACGTTTTGTTTTACATTACGCTCTAAATTTTGCGAGTTAACATGATGCAACGATGCGTGTGGTTCAACTTTTTACATCGTCTATTTTTCATGTTTGATAGGTTTTGATGCAACGTTCAGGTCCTAAATCGACTTAGTTATTATTTTCAATGTTTTACGTTTCGGTCTAATTCATGCTATTTGTCACGATTTTACGCCTCCGCCGTAACGCGGGGGGACTTAATACTAGTCTTTATAAGTTTATACCATGATATTTTTTAGAGTAAATTACGTTTTTGGCCCCTGTGGTTATATCACTTTTACTATATTAACCAAAAATAAGAATTTTTAACATATCTGTCTCCATGATCTCTATAACTAACCATTTTGGCCCCTAAGTCTAGAGATCATGGGGGCCAAAATGGTTAGTTATAGAGACCATGGGGGCTAAAATGGTTAGATTTAGGGGTCAAAATGGTTAGTTATAGAGACCATGGGGCAGATATGTTAAAAATTCTTATTTTTGGGCTAATATAGTAAAAGTGATATAACCACAGGGGCCAAAAACATAACTTACTCTATATAACCTATTTCTTTTCTTGGACCGATTGAGAACTAGTCCAACTTTATAAAAATTGTTAGAAGAAAAGCGATTTCATTATCAAAGTTGAGTCAAGCTAGTGTAAAATATATATTAGAGTGCTTTTGTTTACATATTAAAACAGTCAATCGAGGAGACTATAAGAAGATAAATGAGATGTAGATGCCATTGTTTTGACATGTTTAAAAACTAAAAGTGATATGGAGAAAAGAATAATGTGAGGGCCCAAAGGTCTTGAACCTTTTAATTAATGTATTAATTAATATCCTTGTAATTGTATGTAGTGTGTTTATCTCATTTGTTCTTTTCGGAAAGACTTTGACTAATCATCATATAAGGGACGAGATGTAAAATTGTTAGTTAAGTGAAAAGGTCTTAAGAAAATAATATATATTATAAGACATGCGATACCATCAACAAATATTTATTTTACAACGAATTTTAAATGATGAGAATCTAGATAGTGAGGTGTGAACACTTATTTAGTTATGTGTTTCTTGTTTATGTATTAAAGGGGTGTTTAGGGTTGAGTTTTGAAAATAGATTATGCGTTTTGAATAATCAGAATCAGATAATTAAGTGTAACAAAACGTGATGTTGAAAGATAGTGTTTGGATTTGATTATGTTGCTTGATATCACAATAATCGGATAATCAACTATTTGAGTGTTTGACAAATATATATATTTTAAAAAATAAACAAGTGAAAATCATTTTCTAAACGCAAGAAATCAATTTTTGGAAAACTGCGTTTTGCTGCAGTATGGGGGGAGCTGTTTTTGGAAAACTGTGTTTTGTAACTTTCTAGACGCAAATAATCATTTTTTAATTTTTTTTACCCAAACACTCAAAACTGATTATTTACGATTTTAAAACTCAATAATCTAAAAATCTCCTTCAAAACTCAACCCCAAACACCCTCTAAGTTGAACATTTTCTAGGTTGATTATAACTATATATCATCAAAATAGAATCTCGTTAATGAAATTTTGGGTGAATTTAAGTAGGTAATTAAGAATAAACAATTACAATAGGAAACTATGATTCATGCGAGGTAGTGATAGTTAAAATTGACATACGAAAAGGTAAAATGAAGATTTATTCAAGATGTGGTCATGTTGCAAGTTGTATATAAGTATTTATGTGCTTGATTTAACGTTTTCTATAATTTTTACTAACATAATATTTTTAGCGAACTTCAAGTAGTCTCTATTAGTGAAAAGCTAATAATCATTACTTAAATAAAACTCAATATAAGTAATGTGTTAATATCTTTTAGTCCATGAGATTCTTCATTTGTCTTTTAAAGCTTATTTCATTAGGCTACGAGACATCCATCTGTTTTATTCTACTCACCTCACAACTCTTTTTTACACATCACGTAATGCGATGTGCCACTCTCGCCGCATCGTGCGGACATCCTGCTAGTGTCATATATATACATTCTTCAAAAAAAATTAAAGAAATTATATCGCGTATACAATCGGATAAACGAACACACTTTATCAGGTAATCAGGTATATCTTGAAATCCATTTACCTAACCCCAAACCCGTGTCAAATATGTTAGGTTTCAAGTTAACCCGTTTATCTGATTCGGGTTCAATTGTCATCCCTAAGTCACCAATTCTCGCGATGCCGAATAAGAAAAAATCCCATCCATCCATTGTGCTCTTGAGATTCTATCTCCCTCACTCGATAAAAAGAAAAGGTGAGTGGACATAAGTGTAAAGATTAGTAAAGTAGAAGGACCAGAATCTTTTGATAAAGTCAAGCAGTAGTAGACTTGTGAAATTTCTTCACACCTTCCTTCTCTTGTCTGTTTCTGTGTGTTCGTTATCTCTCTCTTAATCACAGACTCATATTTCATCATAATAACTTCACCACCAACGAACTCACTTCCTTGGGTTTCTTTCGATCCAAACATGGGTTCAGTCATCGATCAAGGTAATTTCTATCTATTTTGTATTTGATGAAAAAGTAACATTTTATTTGATTTTAGTATCATTTAATTGTTCTATGTCTGTGGAGCATATGAAAACTTCACAGTTAAGCGTATTACTAGGATGAATGACCTCCCGGAAGTCTAACAAAAGACAAATATGTGTGTTCCTGGTCAGCAGGGGTGTGCAGTAACCGAACCGAAAACTGACGAAACTGAACCGAAATTAACTGAAACCTAATTAACCGAAAGTCGGTTACTTTTTGTACCATCGGTTAACCGAACCATTTTTATTTTCAAATATTTCTAGTTTTTATACCTTCATTTCATGTTTTATACCTCCATTTCATTTATTTATACATCCATTATATTATATGTATATATACATCCATCATGTATTTATATTCTTCCTTTTCATGTATATATACCTTCATTTCATTTATTTATACATTTATACATCTTTTTCATGTATTTATGCATCTATTTCATGTATTTTATATCTCCATTACATGTATTTCTAAGCAAAAATTTCAGCTCTTGTTTGATTAGGTTATTAACCAAAATTAACCGAACCGAAAACCGACAAATTAACCGAATTAACCGATGACTTTGGTTACGGTTACGGTTAATGCTAATAACTGAACCAATTAACCGATGACTTCGGTTACGGTTACGGTTAATGCTAATAGCCGAACCGAACCATGCACACCCCTACCTGGATGGGCAACTCATCAGAGACAAAGCGGATAATATTGGTGGTAGGAGAGGCCGGATATTACATTCGAACTCAATATTCTAATTTTCTTCGAATTTTGTCTGTTTAAGTGTGCTTTCCATCAGTAGATGACTTATGTTAAGGAATTTGCACTCTTCTAATTCGTGTTCTGGCTTATTTTACTTTATAATATACTAAATAATAATTTTTTTCTCAATTTAAGGAATTATGAAATTAGCATTTAGTATGATCTGAGGTGTTTGGATATTTTTTTTTGTTTTATGGTTGCACAACTAGATGGTCATTTAAATTCAATCTAAACGCGCGTAAGATGTAATTGTTGGATGACAATGAACTAGATTCGTGCGAGAACCTGTACTAGCAGAATTTTGTAGGTTTTATGTTTGTATGTTACATTTGCAAAATCAATTGTAGTAATTGATAATGCAAAAGTTTCATGAAGACTAAATAAATTATTGATTTGCTGATCGAGTGATCGGAATACTCTTATTGATAGGACTTCTGCATTTATACTGTTAAGTAACTTTGTACTTATTCATTAATAGGAGACATAGAAAAGGGGCTGATGACTTCGATAAAGCACAATCAAAACCCTAACGCTCTCGCAGAGCCATCACCGTCACCTTCCCCGTCCGCTGTAACACCTCCGGCGTTGGTGCTATCAAACTCCGGGAAGCGGATGGATCAGGCGGGGAAGAAAAAGTACGTCAAGCAAGTGACAGGTAGACATAATGATACAGAGCTCCATTTAGCGGCTCAACGTGGCGATCTGGCAGCGGTGAAGCAAATACTTGATGACATTGATTCACAGATGGTGGGGACTTTAAGTGGTGCTGATTTTGATGCTGAAGTTGCGGAGATTCGTGCGTCAGTGGTTAACGAGGTGAATGAGCTGGGAGAAACGGCGCTGTATATGGCTGTTGAGAAGGGGCATCTTGAGGTTGTGAAGGAGTTGTTGAAGTATTCGGATAAAGAAACGATCACGAGGAAAAGCCGTTCTGAGTTTGACGCTTTGCATATAGCTGCTAGCCAAGGACATGATGGTAAAAGTTCTTTAACTTTGTTCCATATCAGTTGTGGTAATTCATTGAAATGAAAGATTTTATATTGATTTTGTGAATGCCTTTTTTTGTGACTAAAATGCCATTTTCGTCCTTGAGGTTTGGCCAGTTTTGCGACTTTCATCCAAAGGTTTGTTTTGCTGCATCTGGATCCAAAAGGTTTGAAATCTTGTCATTTTCATCCAGCTCATTCAACTCAATCCATTTTTCTTTGTTAAGTAAGGGGTATTTTCGTCTTTTTTGTTAACTTAAACGGCAGTTCGGTCTTTTTCAGAGGTATCTAATCTTTTTACACAAAGTGAAAAAGACCAAGTTGCCCTTTTAAGTTAGCAAAAAGGACGGAAATACTTCTGACTTAACAGAGAAAAATGGATGGAGTTAACGAGCCGGATGAAAATGGCAAGATTTCAAACCTTTTGGATCCAGATGCGGAAAAACAAACCTTTGGACGAAAGTCGCAAGACTGGCCAAACCTTACCGTTCTTTCAAATTTAAAACTTGCCAAGTTACATCAAAACAGAAGGTAGACGGGCAACAAGTTACTTCAACAATTGCTCAGCCTCAGGGGGACGGGGTTTTGTCTTTGGTAGATTAGGGTTTGCAATTCAGAAAATGGCATCGTACTCTTTTTCTATTTATAGAGTGTAGTTATAGACAGCTTTGCTATTGGTGGGATTTTTGAGTATGATAATGAGTTATAGACAACTATATGTATAATATCTTCATAGCATTGATGAAGTTATACCAACAATTGCAGCCATTGTTCAACTACTACTTGACCACGATCCATCACTATGCCAAACAAAATCCCAAAGAAACGCTACACCGCTCATAACCGCAGCTACAAAAGGGCACACCGCTGTCGTCAAAGAACTGCTATCAAAAGACAGTAGCTTGTTAGATATTCCAAAAGCCAATGGAAAAAACGCATTGCATTTTGCAGCTAGATCCGGGCATGTTGAGATTGTGAAAGCTTTACTTGAAAAAGATCAACAACTAGCCAGGAAGACCGACAAAAAAGGTCAAACCACGCTACATATGGCTGTGAAAGGAGTTAGCAGTGAGGTTGTGAAATTGCTACTTGAGGCTGATCCGGCTATTGTTATGCTGCCAGACAAGTCGGGTTTTACCGCATTGCATGTTGCTACAAGAAAAAAACGAGCAGAGGTAAAAGTTTTTTTCGTTTCTTTTATGGTGTTTGGATGTTTGCATTATTGAACCGGTTATCTGATTTTTGTCTTGTATACAAAACAAATAAGCTTCATACTTTCTGAAGAGTAAAATGCCATTTTTGTCCCTGAGGTTTGGTCAGTTTTGCGACTTTCGTCCAAAGGTTTGTTTTTCCGCATCTGGATCCAAAAGGTTTGAAATCTTGCCATTTTCATCCGGCTCATTAACTCCATCCATTTTTCTCCGTTAAGCCAGGGCTATTCTGTTTTTTTTGGCTAACTTAAAGGGCAATTCGGTTTTTTTTCTCTTTATGTAAAAAGACCGAATACCCTTAAAAAAGACCGAATTGCTCTTTAAGTTAACAAAAAAGATGGAAATACCCCTGACTTAACGCAGAAAAATTGATGGAGTTAACGAGCCGGATGAAAATGACAAGATTTCAAACCTTTTGGATCCAGATGCGAAAAAACAAACATTTGGACGAAAGTCACAAAACTGGACACAAACCTCAGGGACGAGAATGACATTTTACTCCTTTCTGAAACTGCTTATATTAAAAAAAAGGGTAATTGCACGGTACCCCTGACCGCGGAAGGGATCTCCCTTCCCAGTTCACCACCCGACAAGGATCCCTGGCGGCAAATACCCATAGCCATCAAAGAGGGGTAAGAAACATGTTTCAAACCCGAGACCTCGAGTGTCCTCGGTCCGGCTTTAAAGCGGGTGTCGGTGGCCACCAAAGTGGCACTAATGGGAATTGAACTTGGGTCTCCATTGGAGAACCCAAGTCACTCCACCACTAGGCCACTTGTGGTGGTTAAAAAAAGGGTAATTGCACGGTACCCCTGACCGCGGAAGGGATCTCTTATATTAAGTAAATATACTTATTGGAATATATACAATAAGTTGTTGACCACTGATATATATATGATTGTAATATTCAGTATCTCACATGATCAGATTCTAAGGCACAGCCAAACACCCCCTTATTGGTTCTGATTTCAGAAGTACTACAATGGTATTTGCTCATTTTTACACGTGTCATTTTTTAATTGTTCTTTGCAGATAGTAAACGAGTTGCTTAGCCTCCCTGATACGAGAGCTAACGTGAACGCACTGACCCGAGATCACAAAACGGCTCTCGACATAGCCGAAGGTCTTCCATTGTCCGAAGATTCTTCCGATATAGTAGCCTGCCTTACTCGTTGCGGTGCGGTTCGTGCAAACGAATTGAACCAACCAAGAGACGAGTTACGAAACACAGTGTCTCAGATCAAAGACGAGGTACACCAACAACTAATGCAAACTCGAAAAACAAACAAAAACGTCCACGGAATCGCTAAAGAGCTCAGAAAGCTCCACCGTGAAGGTATCAACAACGCCACGAATTCAGTAACTGTGGTGGCGGTGCTTTTCGCAACGGTTGCGTTTGCCGCCATTTTCACCGTCCCTGGCGGTGACAATCCCGATGGGAAGGCGGTGGTCGTGGACCACGCTTCGTTTAAAATCTTTTTCATCTTCAACGCGATCGCTCTTTTCACGTCATTAGCGGTGGTGGTGGTTCAGATTACGTTGGTTAGAGGTGAGACAAAAGCCGAAAGAAAGGTGGTTACGGTGATCAACAAACTGATGTGGTTAGCTTCTGTGTGCACCTCAGTGGCGTTTATCGCGTCTTCTTATATAGTAGTCGGTAGAAAATATAGATGGGCTGCGGTTTTGGTCACAGTTGTGGGGGGTGTTATTATGGCGGGTGTTCTTGGAACCATGACTTATTATGTATGCAAGTTTAAGAAAACGCGATCGAAGAGAAAGAAGGATAAAATGGCGCAAAGTGGTTCAACCTCGTTTCATCACAATTCTGAGTTATCGAACTCGGAAGTTGACCGAATCTATGCCATATGATGTATATTATAGTTGTTTCTGTAATGTAATGTTTATAGGTAGGTTTATAGTAGTCAACAATCGGGTTGACCCCGGTATTATGAAGTCAGAATACGTTTAACTTTTGGTCAATCACCATGAAGAACAAGTTGACCCACGCATGATTTAAAAGAGTTCGGGTGGTTTTGTATTCTGATATGGGTTTGCCCTTAAATTCAGATCTTTAAGTTATGCTACTACTTCTCATGGGCACATTTTGTGCTTTTCATGACCATTGCTACATGTTTTACTGTTTGTTTGAACTGTGGATGTGGTTTGTGGTGTTGAGATAAACCAATGGTGGGGACTTGAACACGGTTTGTAGTCTAGCGGTATTAAGGTGTGTTGTAACAATAACCCTCTTTAGGTTGAATGTTCAAGTCATATGATGGATAAACATGTAGATTTTAGAGTAGGATAAGATGGTATGCGTATTAGATGTTATAATTTTTATTTTAAATAACACGGGTTGAATAAATAAATATTATCGTAACAAATAGTTTTAAGAAATATAATATCGTTAAGCTGTTGCTTATAATTATTATGAGTTTGATAAATAAATAAGTAAATCAGTATTTTGTTACTAATATCAAATATATATATATAGGTAGAGGATCCTGTAAAAAGTGTTCAAAGTGTGAGAAGTGTATTATAACATATATATAATACTATATAACACCATATAAACACCGTATAACAATATGTAACACCATATAACACTATGTAACACTATATATAGTATTATAACAAATATAACACTATAGGTTGTCTAATAGCATGTCTATGATAGATGTATAGTGTTATATTTGTTATAACACTATATATAGTGTTACATAGTGTTATATGGTGTTACATATTGTTATACGATGTTTATATGGTGTTATATAGTATTATATATAGTGTTATAATACACTTCTCACACTTTAGGCCATTTTTACACTATCCTTACCCTATATATATAGGGGAGGGTTTAAATGAGAACGCTAAATAATGTGAGAACCGTGAGAACAAATGAAAAAATCGCGAGAACTTGGTCAAAAACAATTCAAATTCAAAAAAATTTTCTACACTCATCATTATTATTCGAATACAATGTTAGAAATTTAATTTACACGTTTAAATTTATATGAATTCGTAAAAAAAGAAAATTTACACATGTGCAAGTTTGCCATTTACAGATGTGTAAATCTTTTATATTTACACAAGTGTAAAAAATCTAAAAAGAGTGATTTTGAAAGGAGAAATGAATTATTTGATGTTGTAATTTTTTTTTTTTGATGTTGTATCTTAATTACAATGAGGTTTGTATTAAAAAAAAAATTGGTTTTGATTGGTTTTTTCGTTCGTTCTCACGGTTCTCGCAATATTTAACGTTCTCAAGATAACCCTCCCCTATATATATATATATATATATATATATATATATATATATATATATATATATATATGAACGGGATCAGGAGAGAACGATTTGAAGTGTGAGAACAGTGAGAACGATTTTCAGCCATTGGATCTTTGTGATTTCTGGTTAAGATGATGCGGTGGCATTTTTGTAAATAGTGGGAACCTTATAACTATCAGGAGGGATAAAATTGGAAGATCCAAACAAGGGTGCACATGCTAATCACATGCCATTTTCTCCCATCATATTTAAACGCCAATAATTTTTTTATACGTGATTATTTTTCTAAAAAAATTACACCATAAAACTCAGCGTTTTTTATCTTTTCAACAAGTATACTATTGATATACTTTTCGGAAAAAAAATGAAATGAGTTTTATTGCGTTTTTTCTGAACTGGGTGTTTTATGGCGTTTTAGACTAGTTATTTTTATGACGTTTTAGACTAGTTATTTTTATGACGTTTTTCTGAACTATGTGTTTTTATGGCGTTTTAACTAGGTATTTTCATGACGTTTTTCTGAACCGAGTGTTTTATGGCGTTTTAAACTGTGTTTTTCATGGCGTTTTAACTGGGTATTTTCATTGCGTTTTTTCTGAATTTGGTTTTTTATAGCGTTTTATTTGAACACCCAGTTCATGTGTGTGGGTTTTTTTTGACAATATTACCCCTTAGTGTAATTTAGAATCAATGTCACATGTCAACTCTAAAATCGTTCTCACACTTTTCACCGTTCTCTCTAAATCCTGACCCTATATATATATACATATATATATATATATATATATATATATATAGGGGAAGGTTCATTGGGGAACACTAAAAAAGTGGGGAACAGCGGGGAACTGGCTCAAACGAACTCCGATTGGACTCATTCCAGTGGCGTTGGAACCGGCTCGTCGAACCCTAACTAAGATCTCTTAACCCTAAACCCTAAATCCTAACTCCTAAACTCTAAACCCTAAAGCTAAAAAATAAGGCTAAAACCTAAGCTAAACCGTAAAATCTAAACTATAAACCCTAAAAGCTAAACCCTAAAGGCTAAACCTAAAGCTAAACCCTATAGCTAAACCCTAAAGCTAAACTCTAAACCCTAAGGCTAAACCCTAAGGCTAAACCCTAAAGCTAAACGCTAAAATCCAAAACCTAATATATTTAGGGTTTAGGTGTTATGATTTAGGGTTTAGAGATCCTAGTTAGGGTTCGACGAGACGGTTCCAACGCCGCTGGAATGAGTCCAATCGGAGTTCGTTTGAGTCGGTTCCCCACTGTTCCCCACTTTTTTAGTGTTCCCCAATGAACCTCACACTCTATATATATATATATATATATATATATATATATATATATATAGGGGAGGGTTTAAATGAGAACGCTAAATATCGCGAGAACCGTGAGAACGAATGAAAAAACCACGAGAACTTCGTCAAAAACAATTCAAATTCAAAATTTCTTTTTACACTTATCATTATTATTCGAGTACAATGTTAGAAATTAAATTTACACGTTTAAATTTTCGTGAATTCGTAAATAAAGAAAATTTACACATGTGTAAGTTTGCCATTTACACATGTGTAAATTTGTTATATTTACACATATGTAAAAAATCTAGTAAGAGTGATTTTGAGAAGAGAAATGAATTATTTGATGTTGTAAATTCTTTTTTGATGTTGTATTTTTATTACAATGAGGTTTGTGTTAAAAAAAATTTAGTTTTGATTGGTTTTTTCATTCGTTCTCACGGTTCTCGCAATATTTAGCGTTCTCAAGATAACACTTCCCTATAATATATATATATATATAAATTATAAACTTTTTTAATTATATTTTACACGTGTATTACAAACCCGTGTATTACACGGGTTGACATTATTTGGAATCGTTAATTAGTTAAATATTAAAAAAGGGTAAATTTCTTTAATTAATTAATAAAAAAATAATTTTTTAGTTGTAATATATGACGAACCCATTGCACTGTATTACAATTTATAACATATTTCAACTAAATATATCCATTGCTCATTGTGTTATATTGATACGTTAATATTTGTTCGTAAATATTATAAATATGTAAATTAACTTTCGGGTACTACACAAACCCGTGTAATGATTTGTAACTAATTTAACTTTTTTAACATTTTTAGTTAATGAACTATTTGAAATCATTTATTAATTAATTTTATTATTTTTGATAAAGATAAGTGATATTCATGTATTAATTAATTGTTAAAAAAGTTTTAAAAAAATATAAATAATTTATTTTAGGTTAAAGGAGAGAATGTCATGCGACATTAATTGAAATCCTTTATTAGAATTTGATGATTAGATTACTAATTTACTATTATATTTTATAATAATATAAATAAAATGATATACGGGCTTAAAATAAAAGGTTTTAAAAGTAAGATACATGTTTTATTCTCAAACTCATTATTAAAAAGCAACTGCATGTATTAAAATTAAAAAAAAAATTATTTAGACGTCATTATTATATTGTAAATATAATTTAAGTATTCAATAACTAGTAATTAATTTGTTTAATAACAATAATAATTAAAAGGGAAGAAAAAAATAATTGAAAAGGAAGAAAAAAAATATTAACAAACAAAATCTATGAATATGGATGCATCTAAGCCAATCTGTAACCAGATTACGCCCCTGTCATAGTTGTAGTAATCCGGCGTTAAAAACCCTTCTGTGGGGCGTGATCGGAGGCATTAGGTGGAGGGGATTGGCAGCATAACCAACGTGAAAGGGGGGGGGGGGGGGGGCGCCTATTGAACTAGCCAATCAGCTCATTTCTTCCTTTTTTTAATTTATTTTATTTAAGTATTATTTTAATCGATGTTGGGTAGTTAAAAATATGAAACCATTTTGAAAAAGTGAGTGAAAGCTTATGTCTACATGTCAGTGACGTGGCACTCATTTTATGATGTGGCGTAAAAATGAAACCATGGTTTGATTGGGTGCAAATGGTATTTAAGATCATCAATGTGCAATTGTGGGCCTATCAATTGCCTAGTTCACTTTAGTTTTTTCTGAACGGCTAATTTCTTTAATCCCTTGTCGTTTGTGGGACTTGAACCCAAGACTTTCCCATTCCTAACCAAGGTGTTTTTAAAGGCTTTGTTTTTGCCAATGTGGTTCAAAATTAATGAAGGGTCAATTGCTGTGATCTTTATCGAACAAGAAAACGTGACAAATTAAGATTTTTTTTCCTTTCTCGAACAATTGTCGTATAGGACTCCTTGTTGGGCTGATTAGTTACATCCCAACTTAAAGCTTTGGTTAGTTACATCCCAACTTTTGCAAACTTTATGGAGTATTTCAGAGGAAAGGAGGTGAACAAGTATAAAATAGTAGAAGAGATAAAAGAAAACACAGATCAAAGGTAACAAGTGTGACTGGGAAAGACTGGAGAAGTTTTAGCTTGAATTTTTAAAAGTATTCTGTTTGTTACTGTATCGATGGAATCATGAGCTCCTTGCTATGTTGGACTTTGTTTTGTTAAACAAGTAACAAAAGATGTTGCCGTTGCCTGTAAAAAATGGAGGTTAAACATTAAATTTTGGGTGTTACTATCCATAATTTTAATTATAATTACTAATGGCTATGATTGATATTCTGAAAACAGGATGTAAAGCCGTATCTAGCTTACGAAGACCGGTGCCATGTAACACAAGTATATATAACTTATATGTTATATTTTATACAACATTTGATTCGATCTGTGCCATGTGACACGGGTATTTATAATTTATATGTTATATTGTATATGACATTTGATTGGTACCGTATATTTTTAGACAATAACACTTATCAAGTACAAACAATCGTTGTACGAGAGAATAATAATTTTTTTTTCATAAAAATTAAAAATAAAAGAAACTCTATCAAGAATTTATAATAATTCCTAAAAAATTAAAAATAAAAGAAACTCCATCAAGAGTTATAATAATATAAAAAAAACTTAAGGAGGATAAATAATTATGGATCATCATATGTGTTGCTTCATTATTTGTATCATCTTTGACCAAAACATATATAGATAGAGAGTGGGGTTCAGCTACAAAGTCTATTTTTTTTACAAAGTGTATAAAGTCATAAAACACCACAGTTTCAGCCGTAAAACACACTCAAAACTCACAAATAACATAGTGAAGATCACTAAAACACAATATCCAAACCCTAACACTCCATAAAAACTTCAAACACACCATCGTAAAACTATGAATATAAAACACAAAATGATAATCAACATAAAACACACTAATGTTAGTTATTCGATAATCAAAGCCTTATCATCCAAAACACAACACAAAACCCACAAATATGGCGTTTTAGTAATCTTCACTTTGTTATTTGTGGGTTTTGAGTATGTTTTATGGTTGACATTATGGTGTTTTATGACTTTTTACACTTTGTAGGAAAAATGGACTTTGTAGCCAACTCCCACTCTATAGATATATGTCACACCCGCTCATAGGCGGAAGCGCAAGGTGTGAACTCGATTAGTTTCCATTGCATACGATGTAAGTAAACAAACTATATGAATAAAATACGTACGATGTTCATCCATTCATCAACAAGAAATAGTTTACAAGTCGTAAGTTGTTCTCAAAAGACATCACGAGTTATATTGTTTCACAAAAAGACTTGTACAAAAATAAAGTTTTAACGGATCGAGGTTTGCATTCCATCTTTCGCACAAGGGCGGGAGATGTGAACCAATTCCTCCAAAAGGATGACATCGCTTTCTTTAAATGCTCGTTCTTGTTTCATGAAGTGCAAGGATCCACTAGTTTCCTGAAATACATGTAAGTCTGAAAAGTCAACATAATGTTGGTGAATTCATGCGTTTGAATTCGTATCAAATGAATCTTCAAAACATTTGAAAGTTATAGTATCGAAACTAGTATTTGTTTGTGATTTGCGACTCGCTTGTAATCTTTATTTTAGTTATATAAGCTACTATTAATCATTCTAATTTTGTAAAGGGTCCAATTACAATAGACAGTCAGGTAAACGTGCAACAAGCTATGCCACGCAGGGGTGGATCTACCTCTTAACAAGGGGTAACCCACGTTGCCCCTTAATGCTCCGACGGTAGTGTGCATTTTGGAAAAATTCGACGTTTTTTCGATTTCGTTACCCCTTTTCTTTGAAATGTTGCCCCTATAAGGATTTTCTAGATCCGCCACTGATGCCACGACCCCCTATTGACAACAAAGCTATTGTTCTTCGACGCCGACGAGTTACTGTGCACGACCCGCTTGTAGTTAGTTTGGTAAAAGTTTGCTCATAATTCAGCTCGATCTACTTGGCTCATGTAAACATCTGAGTTGACGGTCGCTCGCTCGTTAGTTCGCTCGAACAAATTCTTGTCCATGATTTTTTTATATATATTTGTAGTTTGATATTGTGTTTGTTGAAACTTATATAACTTGAGGTCGTTGTTAACTTGTTATATGGGACTTGTATAAAAACATACAAAATCATCAAAATTTAGAATAAATGAGTTAGTTCTCCGAATCACACTCAGGCAGATTCTTGTTATAAACTCTTACCCCACTTGATATGGTTCGACTCAGCTCAATTATTACTTAGCCTTAACATTCAAATTTGCTTTAATCTTACCTAGAAATTTAGTCATGTTTCTTTTTTAAAAAACAGAAAATGACAAAAATGTATCTTTTAGAAAAGGTTCAAATTTATATTTGAAAAGTTAAACCTTATTTTATAGCATTAAGCAAAACTGGTGCTGGTGGATGACATCTTAACTTAATTTAAGATTTTGGGCCACACATTAATTAAATTAATAACATTAAAGCATAATTATAAGGGTTTTTGTCTTCCATATTTTTCTGCTTTAAAGTGAATGTTTCCTTTAAATTTATATATTATTTGTTAACCTTATCAGGCGTCTTTCAAGTGTTATCAAAAGGTCTACATGTATTATGTATATGTTTAACTAACTTAGAATCCCGTGTATTACACGGGTTTAATAAATGTAATTTTATATAGTAAATAAAAAATAATATATTTTTGAAAACCTCTTTTATTACACGTATTGAGTAAATATAATTTTATATATTAAATAATAAAAAAGTTATATTTTTAAAAACTTCGTGTATTGTGCAGTTTGAATAAATGTAATTTTATATACCAAATAATAAAAAAGTTATATTTTTAAAAAAGAGTTAATTACTGTTTTTGTCCCTGTGGTTTGTCAAAAATGACTATTTCAGTCCATTAGTTTAAAAATTGCGATTTCAGTCCCTGTGGTTTCACTTTCGTAACCATTTCAGTTCATGTGGTTTCACTTTCGTAACCATTCGAATCCATTTATTATGTTAGTACAGAGACTGAAATGGTTACGAAGTGGACTGAAATGATTACGAAAGTGAAACCACAGGGACTGAAATTGTAATTTTTAAACTAATGGAGTGAAATAGTGATTTTTGACAAACCACATGGACAAAAACAGTAATTAACTCTTTAAAAAAACCTTGTGTATTCACGGGTGAAAGAAATGTAATTTTATATACTAAATAATAAAAAAATATATTTAAAAAAAAACTCCATGTATTGTACTGGTTGAATAAATCTAATTTTATATAGCAAATAATAAAAAAATTTATATCTTTAAAAACCCTCGTGTATTACACAGCTTGAATAAATATAATTTTATATAACAAATAATAATAAAATTATATTTAAAAAAAACAAATGGATTAAAATAATAAAAAAATCCATTTTGATTTAGAAAGTTTTTTTTAACGATAGATAAACCCGTGTATTACACAAGGTTTTTAAAGATATAACAACCCATGTAATACACGTGGTTTTAAAGATATAACTTTTTTATTATTTGGCATATAAATTTTAAATAACCCGTGCGATATGGTTCTTATAGATATAACTTTTTATTATTTAATATATAAAATTACATCTATTCAACCCATGCAATAAAGGATGTTTTTAAAGATATATTGTTTTATTATTTAGTATATAAAATTTATTTGTTCAACTCGTATAACACGGGGTTAAAACCTAGTTATTATTTATATTAAATATAAATTTGAAAGTCTATCTAACTTCTAATTTGTTTTTTTTTCTTTCGGGTCGGTTTCGATTCTTTCACATGAATAATATCGAATATATGTGGCAAAACAGGTTATGCGATATTATTTTTGTATAAAAGATTCACTAGGTTATAACCCCGTGTATTACACGGGTTAAGTAAATAAAAATCTAATAGTTAATAACGAAGATTGACAAATTAGAAAACGATATTTTTAAGACGCGTTTTTTATATCCAAACAAAATTTTGTGTCATGTATGATCAAAACGTGTGATGTTTGTCAAGTTTACAAATATGAAAGCATTTGAACCATCGATTAGAAGACCACCTTTATCATCGACTTTCTTACAAATTTTAACAGTCATGTGAACATATATTTAATAACCCAAGTTTTATTTAAATAATAGTGGTCTTAATTTATTAGTTCTAAAAATGTTAAAATATCCAGTTTAGGCATATAACAATTAGCCAAATAGATAAACTTATAGCTACAAAATAATATTTAAATTTAAATTAATCATATAAGTATAAATTATCGGTAATTATTAAATTATATAGCTTTAAAATTTAATATTTTATGAAACTTTATCCGTAATTTTTTATATATTTGAAACATATATTAAATTTAATAATTTAAATTAAATAATAATTATCTACAATTAATGATGGTCTACAATAATAATTTTATTGATTTCTTTTATTATATAGTATAGATAGATTAACTTATTTAAAATAAAGGTATATGTAAACTCAAGAATAATCATTGTAAGTTCAAAGCCTGTTTATGTAAGTTTCTATCTATATGTATGTAAGTTATAATATTTTTGCACGTGCAACATCATTTCTCTAAATATAGGTGATCTAAATACAAACATCGTATCATCTTATGTAAAATAATTATTAGTGTCGACATAGTACACTCTTGAAACATTATTTATCAAAACTTTATTAAAAATAACAACCTCTTTTATAGATAAACTATTACGATTAAATGATTTAATATATAAAAATTAGCTTATCAATTTTTTAACAATATTTGAAACATATATTTAAATTTAATAATTTAAATTAAATAATAATTATCTACAATTAATGATGGTCTAGAATAATGACAAGTGTCCTTTAATTGGTTTCTTTTATTATATACTATAGATATTAATTTAATTAATATTTAATAATTTAAATTAAATAATTATTATCTATAATTAAGAATGTTCTAGAATAATGACAAGTGACCTTAAATTGGTTTCTTTTATTATATGTATAGATTATGACTAATTTAAAACAAATCATAAGAGATTTGTATTAAAATATATAAAAACTCTATAAGGTATTATATATTACTTCAACTGTATATAGATAATAATGACAAAGAAAATTTAATCAAATAACATCTTAAAAATTATAACAAAGATAATTACAATAAGCACTAAGTAACATCTAGCTGTTAGAATTTATTAGCAACATGACCCTGATCACGAGTTAAACCAAGAAGGAATGATTATTGATTTGTATGTATAGAAAATAAAATTATACTTAAATACTTTTTAGATATGATAATTGTATAACAAGTCTACTAAACCAAACTAGAAGTGCTGAATTTAAATCTTAAAATGTACATAGATATTCCATGAAAATAGATAACAAATACACGTGACTTCTTTAGGCAAAAATGTTCGGGGAGATATATTTTTAGGCGATATTGGCGGTTACATGTCACAGAATATTCTAGCAACCGGCGTTGATTTTAAAATAATTGTATGTTCGCCAGAAAATTTTGTGCAGCGTGGCCGGCATCTCGCCTCAAGATTTTCTCTAATGTCATTCTCGTCTAAAGAAGTCACGTGTCAAGTCCCGAAGGTGTCCACGTAACTAACGCTTGCCGCACTAAGGTGTCCACATTCACCCACATTTTTGTCTAAAGATTACATCTTATGTTTTTGAAATTAAAAGTTATTAAAGTTTGTTTTGTAAAAATTGACTACTCATATGTATATTTTAAGGATTTTCCCACTAAAGATTACATCTTATTTTTGTGACTTTAAAGGTTATTAAAGTTTGTTTTGTAAAAATTGACTACTCATATGTATATTTTAAGGATTTTCCCAAAATAAATAACTTAATGTAGGTGGCATCCATATCAGCATATATAGTATTTGCTCAAAGTCATTAATTACACTTTCCTAGTCTTTGTTGTTTCTTTGCTTTTATTACTTTCTTTGACTTGAAATACACTTAAATCAAAAGATGATCCATCTTTGCAACATTGATGTTGATTACCATTTCTCCCTACTTTTTAATATGCCAATAATCTGATTTTAAGCAGAGTGTAAGTAGGGGTGTTCAAAAAACTCGTGGCTCGCAGCTCGCTCGAAACTCGCTCGAAGAAAGCTCGGCTCGAAATTGGCTCGGTTGTAAACGAGCCAGCTCGGCTCGGCTCGGTTTGTAAACGAGCCGAGCTCGAGCTTGGGTCTGGCTCGGCTCGTGAGCTCGTGAGCTGGCTCGATAAGGTTTACATCCTTCATTTTTTTTGTCCCACATCGCTTAGAAAAACAAAAACTAAGAGAGTATCTCTCCTATAAAAGAAGGTAAAGACAATGGACAAAGTAAATTAACTATTTATACTTGCATATTTAGCCATATGGTTAAATTAAATGACAATTATGGCCCTTAGTCTATGAAGAAATTCAATTTTAAGGGATTTTTAAGTAGTAAATTTTGCGGTTCTTTGTTAATTCGAGCTAGATCGAGCCGAGCCGATCTGGCTCGAATTCTAATCGAGCCGAGCTCGAGCCTCAAATCTCAGCTCGATTTGAAATTCGAGCTCGAGCCGAGCCAGCTCGAACCGAGCTCGAGCTGGGTCTAGCTCGGCTCGACTCGGCTCGTTTACAGCCCTAAGTGTAAGAAGTCCAAGATAGATAAATTAATCTGTTAAATAAAAAGATAAATGCATGATTAAAGGTAAAGGTTGCTTAACTATTAGTCATTTTGTTTTAAAAAATTATCTAATTAACTAATTACAGGGTCGGCCCCAAGAATGCTTAAAAGACCTTGGGCGCGGGGCTAGTAAAAAAATCGGGACCCTATAATCCAATTGGGTTTGAACTTTTATTTGGATTAAAATTTTCATCGGGTTTAATTTTTTTTTTTGAATGGCAAATTTCTTTTATTCGTGTCGTCTGTGGGACTTGAACCAAAGACCTTGCTTTCTCAAAGTGTTTAAAGGCTTTCCCTTTGCCAATGGACCACCACCCCATTGATTTTTATCGGGTTTAATTGTTTAACTAGTTGAGTGGTTGGGCCTTTATTTTAGGCTAATTCTATACACACCCCCCCTCTTAACTGATTACACCCCCCCTTGTGAGAGGAAAACTGTCGGTCCCACGCAGGCCCCACCTGATCGTATGTGAGGGGAGGGGGGTGAGAAAAGTAATTAGGGGGGGTGAGAATAGTAGCACTCTTATTTTAACCCTTTATGATTCTTGGAAGTTGAAATCATTATAATTTTGAACATATACGCTCAAATAACCTTTTATTCGGACTCTTGGCAAACCAATATCTTCCATCATAGGGCTAAGTTGATTTCAAAGTTTTTTTTAACGGCAAATGTTCCACTACTCTAATTTACATCAATAATTCTAGATTACTCTCTCGTACAGGTTTGAACCTGAGACCAGATATCTCACGTATTATTTGGCGATAAATAATTATATTTTTAACATTTGTATCATCAACGTCAAGATTGTTAAGTCTTTGTAAGGATGTTTAAGTGAACTAATTTCTTAGTGCATTGAACAAGAAGTGGCTTATCAAATTATAACATTCAATAGCCAAATTTTATCATATTCTCATTGTATGTAAAACTTAGTTACATACCATTTGGTTCATATGTAGTCCACATGTTGTAAAGTACAAGACACCATGCAAGTTTGAATCTTTGCACAAATGACACAAAATTTTCAAACTTATAACAAAGGTCTTTTTTTCTTTCTTTTTATCAACCCCTACAAAGTACTTGCCTTTCTTGATCATCACATACAATTCTTGAAGCTGCTAAAGAACAAAAACCCATGTCACTTATGGTCTTATTTCTTGAATGCAATTGTTGCTGTGACATTTTGCAATGAGCAATTGCACTTTGTATCTGGTTTTCGATCTCAGAACTCGTGTTGATTCTTCTATGCTGAACTTGCAACTCAATAGAGCCATTGGGATTACTCGAATTGTTTGATATCGATGAAGGCCCAGCTGGTGAAGTGATTGTAGTAGAAAATCTTTTTATCATTGCACCAGAAAATGATCTTCTGTGACAATGACCACCATTGTTACTATCATGTTTTTCTTTCTTCTTTCCATTAGTTCTTGGAAACTTGCTTCGAGATACATCCGAACCACCCGATTTACCAAAGAAAGACTTGAGATAATCTTTAGATGCTTTTAGTTTTGATCCCAGAGAAGATTGTTTAGTGAGGTTAAGCTTTTTGGTCCAAGATTTTTTAGGGTTTTCAGTTGAAGTATCAAGAAAGTAATCTTCTGGATAGAGTTCTCTACTAACCTGACACGAACCCGAAGGTGACACATTGCAAGACCCGAAAGGGGTATTTGAGATAGGGGTGGCGTAGGCGCTCGTGGCTAACGGGGTGCTGAAGAAATCGTCAAAAGTTTCCTGGTTTTTGTCTTGGAGTATCGTTTCAACCATTTGTAAGCGCGGTGGGAGATGAAGGGGAAGTAGTTTCCCTTTGTAGAAAAGCTCATCAGCCGGAGAAGTTGTTGTTAATTCTCTGTCTGATGAGCTTGAAAACATCTGGAACTCGAATTCGTTTATTGAATCCGAGTGACAGAATATATTTTTGTACGAGCTTACTTCCATGTCTATGTATTCTTCTTCTTCGTCTTCAACATCGTTGTAGCAAAAAGAATTCAAAACCGAATCAACAGCCATGGTGAAAAGATTAGGGTAGGGAATGATGTGTTGGAAAATGGTGTTTTAGAAAGGATTTAGAGATGCCAAAGGGTACGTGCTAAAGCTCTTATATAGACTTTTGTTACATGTTAATGTATGTGTGATAAACATATTAAAATAAGTTGATGATTATAAATATATTAAAGATGTTTTCTTGTGACCGAACTTGATGCTTCTTTTGGGGGGTTTTCTATTTTGAGGGGCAAGAGGAACTTGTATTTATTTATTAACATGATATGCTAAAATAATTGAACCAAAAATGCTAAATCTTATATGACATGTGACTGGACAATATATGCACTTTATATATAACTATTAAACTGATTTCTTAAAAAAGTAGAGAAAGATCTATAAATTTATGTTTCTATTCTAATTTTTAACTTGTTATACATAGAATTGAACATCAAGACTTATAGTGGAATTTCAAAAGGAGTTAGGCCCTAAGGATTGACATGTGATAATATGGGATGTATCTTACATATAGTCTAATCCAATACTCATTCTGGTTTTATTGCTAGATATATCAATATCTAGAGTTTCATGTTTATAAGAGTAGATAACATGCACTCTACGGAAAGAGATTTTTGGTCCTTGCTCGTGTATTAAACCGATCACTCTAGTTGTTGTCATACGACATAGCTAGAGTTTCATGACTGTAATACTAGATAACAGTCGATTACAAAAGGTGAAGAAACACGGAACTAATTAAGGGACTAATCAGCTTGGTTTATGTTTCTACCATGATGGTTAATCTTCTTTATGGTTTCCTGAGCTCCTTAGTGACCGTGGTTATCTGCAAAACAGAACACCGTTACTCGTTAAGAGGGGAATATGGGGGTTTCCCTCTTAACCGGGCTCCGGCGTGAGAATAAGCGACTGCTTTGGGGGAGTAATTAAGTATTAAGAGTGAGAGTAGAGGGAATGGAATGTTTAACCTGTGGAGTAAGGTCTCTATTTATAGCCGGAGTGGTGTAAGAGGGTGTGGGCTGATGGGCCTTGGGCCGGAAGGCGACAACATGGAGGATATGTTCCTTGTCTCACTGGTGTCGACCGTTAGTGGCTTCTAGGAGCTTTCTGGAGCTGGCGCAACCTGATTGGAGCCACGTGTCACCGTTGTCGGCCTGACCGCCCTTCTGCCATCAGCAGGTAAGTGGAGATCGTGGGGCAGTTGTCTCTGCCTTATGATTGGTGCCATGTAGGCGTCCTTAAGTACTTTTTGTCTCCTGCATGTCAGATGATCGTGGAGCACGATTGAGCAGAGCCAGAGGGGCGTTGATTGGCTCTTTTCTTCTGCCACTTGTACCTTGTGTACTATCTGGAGCAGCCTTGCGCTGCTTCCCTGCACGAGTCTTGATGGGCACGTTAACTAGCTCGCGCGGGGTTTAGGTGACTGAGTATTGTTTCTGCATGCTAAGTGTTATTGGAACTTCTTGTTGTGTCGGTCTCGCGTGACGTAAAATAGAAATATGATGTAACTCGCGCGATGTTAATGATAAGAAGAGTTTTTAATAAGGAGTATGGTCCGCGCGCAACCTTTACGGAGGTTTGCGCGGCTTTTTTGGGACCATACCCCTTCAAGTCCCCCCAGTCCAGTGCTGCACCATGCGCAGGGCAAGTGGTTGGAGCTCTGGACTTAAAATAAAAGTTGTGGAAAATGCTTCTTTGGCTTTGGTAGACGGGGCGCGTGTAACCTATTATTGGTTACAACGGCGCGGCTACCGGATTTGTTCCAGGTGGGTTATTGCCCTTTTGTGTAGGCGCGCGGGGTTATTAAGGAATTGTTAACGTTGCGCGGCCTTATTTGCTTCTGTAAGAAGTTTGTTGTAATTTATGGCGGGAAAAACTTCGAAATTTGAACTCTGACAGGTTGGTAAGGAAAAGTCATGGTTGGTGACGTTTGAGTTGACCTCTGACGTTTGTCATCAACTTGTCTTTGACGAATCGTATTTCCGTCAGAGAGTGAGGCCCACGCGCGCGTGGTAACCGTCTTTCCGGGATTCCCGCCTTACGTGTCATCTTCTGATTGGTCACGTGCGCGGCGATCTCGGCACGTTTACCCATCGCATTAAATGCGATGGGTATATATATCCGAAGAGATGTGGGAGGTTATCACTTCTCTTCTACTATTGCTATCTCTCTCTATTCGTATCTTCAAATCTTCAAGGTATTTCTTCATATCTTCAAGTTTTTTCTTCATATCTTCAAGTTTTTTCTTCATATCTTCAAGTTTTTCCTTGAATATTCAAGATGGCTGAAGAACGTCAAGAAGATAATCCCGGAGAGGAAGGTCCTGTGCCGGTTCTCCGGTGGGACTTAGGGCTCTTTGAACAGATCACACGTGGCTTCCGGTTTCCACCGGAGTGGGATGCCCGGTACCCCGGCCAAAATCAAACGGCTGCCGACGCACCGCCGGGGTACATTACCTTGTTTGAAGACTTCTTTCATCAAGGTAATTTCCGGTTGCCGGCGACGAACTTTCTGGCTCATATTCTTCAGTTCTACGGGTTTCATGTATCTCAGTTGAGCCCTCCCGGGATGGTCCGGGTTCGACATTTTGAGTTCCTCTGCTGGTCGCATGGCATAGAGCCAACGGTGGAAAAATTTAGGGTGTTTTATCAGCTAATTCGAAACATGGGGTTTTACTCATTTGCCAGCCGAGGTGCTGCAAAGAAGGTACTTCTCAACCCTCCCAAGAGTTTCCATGACTGGAAGCCAAAATTCTTTTATATTCGCGAGGAGGTTATTCCAATCGCTGTGACGTTTCGTGCCTGGAGTGAAGCGATTGTGAAAGAAGACTTGGCGATCCCCAAGACTGAGGCTTGGTATCGGGAGCTTACTGCCACTCCCAACCGAGTGTTTGGGGAGAATGTCTTGGTAGCGGCGCGGATGAGCGATCAATGGCTGCCTGAGAGCAAGGAAGTTCCTATCTTGATGATTGATGATAGAGGTTAGTACTTTCCTTAGTTTCCCTGATCTTGTTTCGTGGCTTGTGTGTTTATTTATATGATTTATCGTGTAGAGGCGCGTTTGTATCAAGCTGCCTTCTCCACTTTTGCTGGTTCCATGGGCGTGCGCCCGCTTCAAGCTGGGGAGGAATACTGGTATGACTAGATTAAGGGTAACTTTATGTACCCGGTTGCTGATGCGTTCGCCTCGCCGCCTACTGCTACTGAAGGTGCGCACATACCTAAACCCCGTCCTCTGCGCTCTGTGACTTCTGCTGGGAAAGAGGTTGTCTATCTTTCCAGCGAGGAGTCTGTAGGGTCTTCAAACGGGGAGTTAAGTTCGTGGTCTAACGTCTTTGCAGGTGTGTTGCGCGACTTGGGCATCGACCTTGAAGAGAAGAAAAAAGCACCCAGGAAGAAGAAGGTGATCAACCTGGAGCCTGAAGCGGCAAGTAAGAGAGGTGGGAGTAGCCGCGCAGCTGCTGGTGCTGCTGGTAAAGGTACTCTTCGGCTTCGTCAAAGTGACTTGAAAGATTATGTGGTAATTAGTGACTCACTTGGAGGCTTGTCGCGCGCAGGCGAGAAGAAAACTGGAGCAGGTGGTTCGAAAAGTTCAGGTAGCGCGGGTTCTCGCAACCCCGATGCTGGAGCTACCCCTTCCTCTGTCGCGCGAGAGGAAGAGGAAGAAGAAGAAGAAATAGAAGAGGCTGCTGAAAAGTTGATTAGCAGAAAGAGAACTAGAAGCGAGACCACAACTAGTGTGGTTGCTGCGCCGATAGCTGGTGCGGTTCCTCTGATCGGGAAAACGAGCAATTTGCGCTCTCTCTATAGATTCTCTCCTGGTAAGTTCTTAATTTTTCTTCCTTTTCTTACTTCCTCTTCTTAATCACTTGGTTTCTGCAGAGACCAAGAAGAAAACCCCTGAGAAGGGAGTTGTGTTTACGGAGCCAGAGCCAAAGAGGCCAAAGGTTACCATCAAGTCTTCCCAGACTGCTGGAGCTGACTCTGCCAAGGATAAACATGTTGCTGAGGGTGATAAGGCGAAGGTTGCCGAAGAGAAGAGGAAGGTTGATGAAGAGCGTAGGAAGAAGGTTGATGAGGACAAGAGGAAGAAAGCGGAGGAAGAGAAGAAGAGGAAAGCCGAGGAAGATAGGCAGGCTGAGGAGGCGAAGAGGAAGAAAGCCTCTGATGTAGAGAAGGAGAAAGAGAGGAAAAAGGCTGTTGAAAAGCCTGTTGATGACGCATTGAGGTATACCGGTGCCGCTGCTATTGCTACTCAAGAAAAAGCGCAGGTTCCGGAGCTTGTGGGCACCACGGGGCTGGAGAAGCCTCATCAAGGGAGGGGAAAAGAGCCTGAGGTTGAGAAACCTACCCGCCCCACGCATTCTGAGGTCCCCCTCCAAGGTGACTTCCACTGGGCGGTCAGGTCCATATATTTCCAGTGGCGCTAGCTCTGGTGGCGCTGGGGGTTATAACCCACAAGCTATCGGGGCGAAGGATACCCTTGGTGATATTTACTATAAGAATTACACGGAGGAGGAGCGTGGTAATGCCCCCCCACCAGGCTCCCTGGGGTTTGAGGCAAAGAGACACCTTTGTCGAGTTCGGACCTTGCCGCGATTAGTTCTTAAATTCCTTTACCCCCGGTGAGGTTATCCGACAGAAGGCGAAGACTCATGAAGCGCTATATCGCACTTACGTGATCGGGGAGGCCAACACTCGCGCTGCTAATCATCAGATAGTTCGTGAGTGGCGGACAATGGTTAGGGAGCGGTCAGATTGGGAGAGCAACCGCGAGCGGATGTTGAAGCGTGTTAGTGAGTTCGAGAAATCGAAAACCGCCTTTGATGAAGAGAAGGCAAAGTTTGAAGCTGATAAGAAGGCGGAGGAGTGGGGGCGCGAGGGCCTGAAAAACAAACTCTGAGCTGCCGAGGATCTTTTGTCGAAGGAGAAAGCTGAGTTTAAACGTATATGTGCGAAGGACAACCAGCGCGCGTCTGCTAATCAAAATAGGATTGTTGACCTTGAAGCCAAGGTTGCTGAGTTGACAACGAAGGTCGAGGCTGCGCAGGCTGCCAAGGAGCGGATTGAGGTTTATGAACCCTTTAACCCTTCCCTTCTGTTTTTTGTTTGCATAAAAGCCTTAGTCCTTTTGTTCCTTTTTTTTTTAGGTTGAGTTGGCTGATGTGAAGTTGCAGCTGTCGAGCAAAGACAGGGATCTACAGGCCAAGGATGTCGAGATCGCTGAACTGAAACGCCGCCTGAATGATCAGGTTGATAAATGCGAATCCTTGGAAATTGACCTTGAGGCGGAGAGAGTTAAGGCCGCGACTGCTGAGGAAGCGCGTGATGTTAGTACTGCAGCCCTTAATGTAGCGCAGACTAACTATGCTGAGGCTCAGGGCATTGTTGATACTCTTGTCTCTGAGGCCGAGTGGATGCGCGGCCGCGGAGTAGTTCTGGTATGCTATTCTTTCTTGTTCTTTGGAAGTTTGTGTTAGGAGTTGCTTTGAATACGCCTTTTTTGTTATAGGTTGCCAACTCTGTCCTTAACGCTGGAGAACTAGATCGCGCCGTTGCTGCTTTGACAGATGCTGCGTGCGCAGTTGGTCATCGAGGCGGGTATCTGGAATGTGCGCAACACGTTGAAGAGGTATTTGGACAGGAGTTTGACATTAGTCATTGCTCGGTGACTGACCAGGCTAGTGCCGAGTTGACACGTGCTGAAAATGCTTATGATCACTTATCGCTGCCTGTGATGGACTTGGTCGCGAAGGCTCTAGAGCATGATGACTGGTGTCAGCGCCTTAAGGCCATTCTCGATCCACCGATAACTGTTGAACTATCAGATGGAGAGGAGCCGGCTGGTGATGATGGTGGAAACGATGGTGATGGCGGTAAGCCTGATGACGATGATGGTGATGAAGGCGAGAAGCGTGATGGCAGTGGGAATGATGAGTTTGAGTAGGCTTGTGCCTTGTAATTTTTTGCTTATGGTATGAATGTAAGTTCTTGCGCGGTTGCGCTTGTTTTAAATGGAATGAACGTTATCCGTTGTCTATATAACTGTTGCGCGGTTGCGCTTGTTTTTAAATATGATGCTTGTTTGTCCTTTCCCGTTACAATTATTGCACTGTTGTTAGAAACTTTGGTTAAGTTAGCGCGAATAAATGTAAGAGTGGCCCTTGTGCGAGCGTAACTGGAGTGTTTTCGTGCTAATCAAAAGTTTAACATGCATTTGTAACGAAAGGAGTCGGCGTAAAAGAAAACATGTCGTATGCTTTCATTGACTTAGAAACAGGCGCTTAGGCCAATAATACATTGCTTGTAACGTAAAAGGCGTGTAGCCAACATAGGAAAGTAAACGGCGCATGGCCAACATTAGTGGATAAAGGCGCAGGGCCTGGAATAGTCACATATAGCATTTACGCAGTTGTTGCGCATTCCACGTGCGCTGGATGATGTGTCCATCCGAGGTGCGCAATTTGTAAGCCCCTTTCCCTAGCACTTCGTGAACCAAGTATGGGCCTTCCCATTTGGGTGCTAGTTTTCCTGGGCGTTCAGCGTTTGAGGCTTCGTTGTCTCGAAAGACGTATTCCCCTGGCGTGAAGGTACAGATGCGGACTCGCGCGTTGTAGTACCTTTCCAGTTGTGTTTTGTACTTGGCTTCTTTAATTCGCGCAATTTCGCGCCTTTCTTCCAGCAAATCCAAGTCGAGACGACGCTCTGCCTCGTTGTCGATTGCGTTGACTGTTGTCAAACGCGGAGAGGGCAGGCCAACTTCTGCCGGGATAATCGCTTCTGAGCCATAGACTAGGCTAAAAGGGGTTTCGCCGGTACTTGTTTTCGGCATGGTTCGGTGAGCCCACAAGATACTCGGGAGCTCATCCACCCAGCCTCTTCGCTTTGTGCCCAGTCGGGCCTTAATCCCATCGACAATACACTTGTTTACACTTTCAACCTGCCCGTTGCCTTGAGGATGCGCAACGGAGGAGAAAGTGTGTTCGATTTTCATCTCTTTCATCCAGTTCTGGAGGTCTTCAGACGCAAAGTTGGTGCCGTTGTCAGTTACAATCTTGAGTGGGAGGCCAAATCTGCAGATGATGTGTTCCCAAATGAACTTGCGCACCATCATGGCTGTAGTTGAAGCAAGAGCTTTGGCCTCCACCCATTTCGTGAAGTAATCGACGGCCACTATTATAAACTTGACGGCGCCAGGAGCCTCCGGGAAAGGTCCCACCATATCAATTCCCCACTGCTGGAAGGGCCAAGCAGTGGATACGGGGATAAGATCGTTCTTGGGGCGCAGGGTCTTTGCAGAGTGCCGCTGACATGAGTCGCATTTGCGCAGTTCTGTCAGGGCGTCGGCGTGCATCCCTGGCCAATAATATCCGGCGTTCATTATCTTCGCAACAACCATGCGTGGTCCCGCATGGATGCCGCAGATCCCTTCCTGGATCTCCCTGATCAGGTAATTTGCATCTTGGGGGTCCACGCAGCGCAGTAATGGCCCCAAGAAGGACTTGCGGTATAAGATACCACCGTTCATTTCGTAATGCAGGGCCTTGTTCTGAATCTTCCTTGCCTCTGCTTTACTTTCAGGGAGTATCCTTTCTTGCAAATATTGAATGATAGGGGTCATCCAGGACGGCTGCACTATCTCGATCACGTTGACTTGTCGTAGCAGAACGGATGGATTCTTGAGTACTTCAATCCTTACATCTTTGGCGAGATGTTGAAAGGAGGTTGAAGCAAGTTTGCTCAAAGCATCAGCTGGTTTGTTTTCAGAGCGATTGATGTGGATGACCTTGTGAGACTTGAATTGTTGAAGCAACTCTTTCGCCTGCTCTAGATATAGGGCCATAACCTCACCCTTTGCATCGTATATACCGTTAACTTGGCTGGCTATCAGGAGTGAATCAACGTGTGCTTGTAAATTCTTGGCTCCCATTTTGATGCCGAGGCGCAAGCCTGCCAGAAATGCCTCGTATTCCGCCTCGTTGTTGGTGTTTTTAAAATCCAACTTGATGGCGTAAGTGAATTCATGGTTTTCAGGGCTTACTAGGCGCAATCCAGCTCCCGCGCCATCCTCATTTGATGCCCCATCAGTATAAAGCATCCAAGTCTCATTTGTCGTGTCTTTTTCGGGAGTCTCCACCAGCTCACAATCTTTGATTTTATCAGCTGGGACTTCTGTGATGAAGTCCGCTAGAACTTGACCCTTGATGGCTGGGCGCGGCCTGTACAGAATGTTGTGGCCCCCAGCTCAATGTCCCACTTTGCTAACCGCCCGGATGTTTCAGGTTTTTGCAATATCGTGCCGATGTGGAAATTTATAAGTACGGTGATCACATGCCCTGTAAAATACCTGCGCAGCCTACGGGAGGCGTGTAGCAGCGCAAGCACCAATTTTTCCATTGTTGAATATCTTGTTTCCGGGTCAGTGAGTACCCTGCTGACGTAATAAATTGGAGTTTGGACTCCGTTTCTCTCCACCAGTAATACCGACCCTACTGCCTTATCTGAAGAAGATAAGTACAGTACGAGTGGCTCTTTTTCAAACGGTGCAGTCAGGGTAGGGAGCTCGATCAAACATTCTTTCATTTGTTGAAAAGCCTTTTCTGCTTCAGGGGTCCATTTGAACTCTTGCTTTTTTACACAGTTGCGCAGGGTGCTGATAAAAGGGTATGACTTTGCGGCGTGATTTGACAGAAAACGGTTAAGCGCGGCTAGGCGGCCGGCCAACCGTTGCATCTCTTTGATTGTTCGTGGCGACGGCATTCGTTCTATTGCCTGGACTTTCTCCGGATTCACTTTAAAGCCGCCGTTTGTGACTATGAAGCCTAAGAACTTCCCTTCTTCCATGCCAAACGAACACTTGGCTGGATTCAGTTTCATATTCACACTGCGCAATGAGTTGAACGTCTTTTCGATGTCCTTCAACATTTGGTCCTCTTCAGGACTCTTGACCACTAGATCATCAATGTAGACCTCAATGTGCTTCCCGATGTCTCCCGCGAAGGTCTTATCCATCAGGCGTTGGTACGTGGCGCCAGCGTTTTTGAGGCCGAACGGCATCTTTGTATAGCAAAAAATCCCAAGATCAGTACGAAAAGCTGTCTTGTCTTCATCCTCGAGCTTCATTTGAACTTGATGGTACCCCTTGTAGCAATCCAAGAAGCATTTCCATCTGTATGGCGCGAGAGAGTCTATCTTTTTGTCGATCTCAGGCAAAGAGTAGCAATCTTTAGGGCATGCCTTGTTGAGATCGGTATAGTCGACACACATTCGCCATCCTCCACTAGACTTCTCTACCATCACGGGGTTCGCAACCCAACTTTGATAACGTACTTCTCGCAGGATGCTGGCTTTAAGTAACTCGCATACTTGCTCATTCATTGCTTTCGTTTTGTCTGCCCCTAAGCGCGTCTTCTTTGGACTTTTGGTTCAACAGAGGGGTAGGTGTTTAAACAGTGTTCGGTAATGTCGCGCGGGACTCCGGTCATGTCAGCCGGGGTCCAGGCGAAGATGTCCATGTTCTTGAACAGGAGCTGCTTGAGACGAGTTCTGATGTTTGGTGAGATTGCTTGCCCTATCGTCACCGTTTTCTCCGGGTACTTGCGATTTAAAACCCATTTTTCGGGCTCGGTTGTTGAAACCTTCGCCGCTTTTGTCGGGCGCATCTCCTCAGTTGACATCACTTCTTTCTTTGCGTAAACGATTGCCACCCCTGTCTTGGTTGGGAAACCAATCGCTGAGTGGGGGGTGGAAGTTATCATGTTCAGCTCACCTTGCGTCTCTCTTCCGATCAGCACATCATGCCTTGACTTAACAGGCATCACCATGAAGTTAACGTTCGTTGTTCGTGAATGCTTCCCGTCAGAGAGTGTGACGGGGAAGCTGATCTGGCCTAGCGGGAAGACCATTTCGTTGCAGAATCCAGACAGTGGATAATCAACTGGTTCAAGTCTCGCTTTGTCTTCATCGTCGAATTGGTTAAAGCATTGCTCGTAGATGATGTCTGCTGTACTCCCCGGGTCAATGAAGACGTACTCAGTTTCGTAATGGCCGATGATACCGGTGATGACGATGGGTCGTGTGGCTCGAGGACCCCCGCGCACCACCGGGAAAATGACCTGCTGCTCTTGCCATGAAGGCTCGTAAGGTCTCTTGCCTTTTTCTCTCGCGCTATACCTTGGTCCGTTGACCATGTGGGTCTCTAAGCGTCGGACTTTCTTGTGATTTCCCTCATCGTGGCGATGTAGCTGTCGGGTTTCTTTGCGCACGTTTTTCACTAAGTGGCTCAGCTTTCCACTCTTCAGCGCTCTTTCGATCTCTTGGCGTAAGCTGTAACAATCGTCAGTTAAGTGGCCTGTATCCTTGTGGAAATCACAATACAGGTTGGGGTCCTGCCCCTTTTTGTTCGTCATTGGCCTTGGCGTCTTGAAATCATGATTTTCCGTCATCAGCACCTCTTTCGGTGTTTTTATGAGCGGAGTCCAATGCTTTTCTCGATTATCATCTCTGACTGCCTTTCGGTAGCCGATGCGATCAATAGTATCTCGCGCATCCTCTTTGTAGCGGGATCGTTCTTCATAGCGGGGTCGTTCGCTATAACCGCTGGAGTGGTTGGCCTTCCACCCAGGGTTTTTGCCTTTGTTACGTCTGTTGTCGTCGCGCGAGTGGCCCCTTTAGAAAATCGATCCTCAGAACGATAACTGTTGTTTCTGGCGAGTGATTCTTCAGTTTGCGCGACTATCTTCGCGGCTTCCATGAGTTTATCCCATTCCTTGGGCATTCCATCCTTCCCAGTGATGGTTCTAATTAGGCTATCACAGCGGATGGCTTTCTTGAAATGGCAGCGCATGAGTTGCTCGCTTACACCACCGATTTCCAAACACTCTTTGTTAAAGCGAGTTATGAAATCTTCCAAACCCTCGTTATCTCTGCGCCAGATGTCTTCAACCTCGGCTGTGTCGCGCTGGTATCGTCTTTGTTGACTGAAGTGACTCAAAAACTAAGTCCTGAAATCCACCCATGATTTTATCTTTCCCGGAGGAAGGCTGTCGAACCAGGCGCGAGCAGCCCCGGTAAGTGTTTGGATAAACAGATGGCACCACATGGGCATATTCCATCCTCCCATGCAGCCCACGCTTGTGAAAACTCTGACGTGATCATCGGGATCAGTCAATCCGTTAAACTTTCCGACAGTCGGAGGTAACTTCTCTCTTTTGAGCGGCGCGAGCGCGATCTTTGGAATGAACTTTGAATGCTCTATAGCTTCCTCTGGTCGATAGGCGAGGCGAAAGTCACGCTCTGCCTCTTCGGTATACCCAACGTGCTGCCTTGGTTTGTAGTACTCGTGATTTCTTTGTAAACGATTGAAGACCGAAGATTCTTCATCGTTCTCCCAAGTTGGATCATTTGGGTCAGTGTCTTCCCATTCATCGTTCATGTTGCGCGGCGTGAGCCGGCTATGAACTGGGCCTCTTTGGAGATTTGACGGATCGTCATAGTAGCTTTCTGTTTCTCCCCGTGTATCGCGCGTGTCCTGCACGCTTAATCTTCGGGTAGGGAGAGGTCTGTTAGCTCTTCCTTGGATATTTTGCGGTGGTGGCATCTGGCGCGGCCCTTGACTGGGGCCGGTTGGTGTAACCAAGGACGGTTCTGCCGTTAAGACTGCTTGTTGCGCGCTTAATGATTGATACGCCGCGTTAATGGTGGCGAGTTGCTTGGCGTACCATGAGGCTGGGGTTTCGCCCTCTGGTAGCCCTAGTAGCGCCGAGATATTCTGAGGTGGAGCTGGGTTCGAAGGTCCAGCACCATTGTTTCCTAGGGGAGTTTGAGTGATGCGGGTGAAGCTTCCGCGCGGACCCCCAGTGTTGGCTATCTCGATTTCGCCGATTTCTTCAACATGCTGGGGTTGGATGTTTTGATTATCCACCCCCAACGCTGCATCAGGGTTTGCTCCAAGACCAATAAATTCGGGAATGATTCCTTGACCAGCCATGATCGAAGGAAGAAAACGACGAAGACTCAGAAAAAAGAAGATGAAAGTGGTTTGTATAGAAAAAACCGGTGGGCGCCAATGAAGAAACACGGAACTAATTAAGGGACTAATTAGCTTGGTTTATGTTTCTACCATGATGGTTAATCTTCTTTATGGTTTCCTGAGCTCCTTAGTGACCGTGGTTATCTGCAAAACAGAACACCATTACTCGTTAAGAGGGGAATATGGGGGTTTCCCTCTTAACCGGGCTCCGGCGTGAGAATAAGCGACTGCTTTGGGGGAGTAATTAAGTATTAAGAGTGAGAGTAGAGGGAATGGAATGTTTAACCTGTGGAGTAAGGTCTCTATTTATAGCCGGAGTGGTGTAAGAGGGTGTGGGCTGATGGGCCTTGGGCCGGAAGGCGACAACATGGAGGATATGTTCCTTGTCTCACTGGTGTCGACCATTAGTGGCTTCTAGGAGCTTTCTGGAGCTGGCGCAACCTGATTGGAGCCACGTGTCACCGTTGTCGGCCTGACCGCCCTTCTGCCATCAGCAGGTAAGTGGAGATCGTGGGGCAGTTGTCTCTGCCTTATGATTGGTGCCATGTAGGCGTCCTTAAGTACTTTTTGTCTCCTGCATGTCAGATGATCGTGGAGCACGATTGAGCAGAGCCAGATTGGCTCTTTTCTTCTGCCACTTGTACCTTGTGTACTATCTGGAGCAGCCTTGCGCTGCTTCCCTGCACGAGTCTTGATGGGCACGTTAACTAGCTCGCGCGGGGTTTAGGTGACTGAGTATTGTTTCTGCATGCTAAGTGTTATTGGAACTTCTTGTTGTGTCGGTCTCGCGCGACGTAAAATAGCAATATGATGTAACTCGCGCGATGTTAATGATAAGAAGAGTTTTTAATAAGGAGTATGGTCCGCGCGCAACCTTTACGGAGGTTTGCGCGGCTTTTTTGGGACCATACCCCTTCAAAAGGCGAACTTAGGTGCTTGCCTTTGCGTAGATTAAGCCGGCCGCTCTAGTTATTATCCAACCACGTCAAAACGTATCCTCATACGACATAGTAGTATTTTTTTTCTTTCTTTCTTTAATTGGTGTTTTACCAACAATTTTAGTTGTTGGGTGAAAATTCAATCCTATATGAAAAGAATGAATGTTTATATATAAGCTTATGGATTACTTCCTCTAATGCCAATTGTATTACAATGAAACTCCATGTGGTCGTATCAAGTGCTGCTAGAGCTATGGCTTAGCTCTAATGTGGATGATGCATGTATATGGTGCAACCTCAATTTGACCTTGGTTCTATGATGGAATGACCAAGAGTCGTTCTTCAGAGAAGGTGGATCCCTAGTAAAAATCAGTTCCTGTGCCTCTACATGATCTGGACCCAATCACGTAGTTTGTCCCGAGAGTATGGATTTGATGGAAGGATTGTTGGATACAAACTTAGGGGTTGTTTGCCAACTTCTGAATAGATAAGTGCTGCACCATTAAGAGGTCTGAACCATTAAGGGGTTGTTTGGCAACTTTTGAATGGTTAAGTGCTAAATCAGTAAGAGGTCTGAACCATTAAGTATAAGAGGTCTGAACCATTAAGTGCTAAACCAGTAAAATGTCTTAACCATTAAGAGCCAGTGTAATGTTTAACTGTTCAGATGCAAATGTTAGACCAATTTAGATTAGACGTCTTATCCATTCAGACTCAGTATAAAACTTAACCATTCAGAGGCAAATGTCTGAACCATTTAGACATCTGCTCGCGAAACAAACAGTCTGAATCATTAAGTGCTGAGCCAGTATAATGCTTAACCGTTCAGAGACAAATGTCTGGCCAATTTAGATAGGATGTCTTAACCATTCAAACTTTGTATAATGCTTAACCATTCAGAGGCAAATGTCTGAACCATTCACGAATCTGCTCGCGAAACAAACAGTCTGAACCAGTAAGATATCTGAATCATTAAGAGACGAAACAAACATCACCTCAATCTTATTGAAAAAGAAAAGGAGAATGGCTATGTAGTTCCTTTATTAACCAATAGGTTTTAAAATGAAATATCATGATATGCTCTTATATATCATACAAGTAGACTAAAGGGGTGTTTGGGATTCCTTATCAAAAACAATTTATTATTAATTTATATAAGTCATAAGTTACAAATACTAACTTATTATTTTTAACTTCTCAACACATAAAAACAACTTAAATAAGCTAACTCAAACACTATAAAAACAACTTATTAACTTTTATAAGTCAATAAGTTATAAGTTCTTCCAAAATAAGCTAACCCAAACACCCTCTAAGTAATCAGTTACGTCAATTATGAAATAGTTTTAAAATGATATATCATACAAGTACATCAATTATGAATACTTTTTGTCTCTTTTACCTAGGAAAACTATTTCAAAATGTTTAACTAGTGAGTTTAAGAGTTTTAATAAAACGTTCTTAAACTTCAATAGTTTTTAGGTTCAAAATGTTAATAGTTTGTTAATCTGAATAATGAAGATCAAGTAAAATGTCAACCTAAACATGTCTTGATAAACACAAATTAAAAAAACCATCCCATTTCTCAATACCTTGTTTTATGGTAGAAGTGTGTGTGGGATACACACCAAGAATGTGAAATAATGAAATCTTGTGTGCCAATTGATCAATGGAAATGAATATAATAATATGAATAAAGAAAAAATGGCCAACCATGTCTTTATGCTTTTCCAACTTTTACTGGATTCCTGCTTTGTTTTTTTCTTTTTAACCTTCTCCACTTCTCTTTGTTTTCTGTTACGTTAAACTTGTGTTTGGTTTTCTCTATATTATTATTTTCTTGCTTTCAAAACATATGATATGTGATTTCGAAATATAATTTCATAATTAATGATTATGAATAGGGTTGTAAATTAACTGAACATTCAGCGAGCAGCTCGTGAACTATTCGACAGGAAGTTCGTTTATGTTTGTTTGATTAGCTTAACGAACGAACGCGAACAAAAAATTTTGTTCGGTTAGCTTAGCGAATGAACACGGACAAAAGTCTCATTCGTTCGACGGCGTTCGTGAACGTTAGATGATATGTTCGCTTACATTCGTCCGTTCGTGTTCGATTATATTAAAAAAATAATAAATTATAAAATTTTTATCTAAACATATTGAAAACTTGAAACCATGTTTTTTTCTAAGTTAGCTAAAACTTGGATATTCAATACTTTTTTTGGGATAATTATGTATAAGTTAATTAAACTTTGAATAATTATGTCTAAATTTGTTAAACTTGATTCATTGTTTGGTGGTTGTAGTAGACTTCTTGTGTTTTGATTTATCATTTGATGGTTGTACTTATGTCCAATGTTTGAGGTTAATAATGTTTTTATTTTTTATTTTCAAGTTAAAGGTTCGTTTACGTTCGTTTTTATTTGTTTGTGTCCGTTTGTGTTCGAGACCAATGTTCACGAACTGTTCGCGAACAACTGAATTTTCTTAACGAACGAACACAAACAGAAACTTATGTTCGGTATGCATTTGTAAACAGTTCGCGTTGTTTGTGTTTGTTCAGTTCGATTACAACCCTAATTATGAATTAGTGATATTCAAATTAATCACATTATCACCATCGATTTTATTAAATCAATAAATGCTCAACAAAAAAATAATTCTCTTCATAATAGATTCACTGAAAAAAGGTTAAGGGGATTAAAAATTTGTTACCGACGGAAATGTTCTAAGCATAGCGACGCAATGAAATGGTCGTAAAGTAGATATGTTATACAAAAAAAAAAAAAAAAATCTAAACTCAAGAACTAACCAAAAGTATTTAAGCATTACTTCTCACACGATTAGTACGGATTTCAACAATATATGATACATTTAGGAATATTGGATTTTAATAATCCCAACTATTCGTCGTTGGCCGTCAACAGTCCCAACTTCAAAAATAACCACTGGTAGTCTCAACTGTTAACATATTAATCTCCAATGGACCCTAACTAACAGAACCCTAACACCGTTAGTCTGGTCGCCGGAAAAACGTTTTTAGCTGGAAAACTCATTTTTGGCCGGAAAACTCAACATTTTCGGCCCAAAACTCTTTGTAACCTTATTACGGACCTTTAGGAACATTTTTCTAGTAAAAGCCCCAATTATTGAAGTCGCTGGAAAACTCTTTTTTGTCGCCGGAAAACTCAACTTTTTGGCCGGAAAACTTAACATTTTCGTCCCAGGCCTCCTTAGAACCTTAGATAGGACTTTTAGAAACCTTTTCCTGGCCAAAAATGGGTTTCCGGCGACCGGAAACTAATGGCGTTGGGTTCTGTTAGTTATGATCCATTAGTGGCAAATGTGTCAATAGTTGAGACTGCTAATGGTTATTTTTTAAGTTAGGACTGTTAGCGGCCAACAACGCATAGTTGGGATTATTAAAATCCAATATTCCATACATTTAAATAAAAGAAAGAAGTATAAGGGGCTGTTTGGTAGCCTCTTAATGACCATTCAGATGCTACCTCTTAATGGTTTAAAACCTCTGAATGAATAAGAGGTAACCTCAAGTCTGAATGGTTAAGAGGTAACATCTGAATGGTAAATCATCACATGTCACATTCTTCTACCTTCTCATTGGTAAAATTCTTAATGGTTCCATTAAGATGTAGCCTCTTAATGACCATTCAGAGGCTACCAAACAGCCCCTAAGTCCAAGATAAAAGTAAACTAAATTCTTAGATTTGAAGTCTTTACTATCATACAGAAAACATAACATAAATATCATTAAATTAAATGTTGGATGATTGTGTTCTTGTGCAAGCTTTAAGCAATGTAATGATGCAAGTGCATTTATAGAACGTGTGGAGCAGGCTGCCTCCCATGAATGTCTAATAATGGTCCACTTTAGTGCATCTCTAAGACAGCTTTAAACAATATATCCCTCACTTCACTTCCCTTGCCTTATTTTTTTCTTTAGGATTTTTATACAAATAAATCACAAAAGTTATGTGACTCCATAGTTGCATCAACAGTTATGTCACTCCACAGTTTCATATCTACTTTTATTTCTGTCAATGCACAATTGCACACTTAAATACCGCCATACATGATCCGGGTCGGGGTTGGGACGGGTCGAAACTTTGCGGGTCGGGTCGGCAGGCGATGTCCAGGGTGGGTCGGGACGGTGCGGTTTGGGTTGGATTAGGACGATTAGGGGGATGGTGGATGCTACGAGTTTTCCATTGAAAATATTACGTCTTCGCTTATGAAAAAACTTCCTTGAACATTAAACCCTGTATATTGAATAATTTTACGCTTCCTATCTTCTCATCATTAATCAAACCCCGTATATTGAATAATTATATCTTCTCATCATTAAGCATATGTTAGTTCATTGCCTACAGCATATACTCCAATCTTTTTAACCCCGCAAATTCCAATATACATAACTAGCTAAATAATATCTTCATCTTTTTTTAAGGGATGTCATTCAATATCTAAGTCACTATAATGTTTTATAGATTGATAATTCTGTGTTTTTTCCTTCTTTGACATACCATGTTTCATTTGTTAATTCATCCATGTTTTTAACCTTAAACGTGTGAAGCCTAGACTACCTACTATGATTATGAAGCCATTGCATATGTTCTACCGGTTACTGTGGAACCTCCTGTAACAACCCTTGCTAAAATTGTTATTTCTTATTCTAATAATGCACATTAGGAAACCCTAATTGAGACCCCCAAGTGGTATGGCGCGACGCGTAAATTTTAAAACAGGCGAAACTAGGAACAGGGCCCCCCTAAAACTCAAGGGGGGATCCCCTAATTGATAATTATCCACTCAAAACGACTTTAAAACACATAAATTCGAGATGTGTCGACTCACCAGGGCTAAGCAGGACACAAGGCTACCTTAGCCTATTTTGGTCGGCCCCGCGACACGCGCCAAGGATAGGCGGAGCCGGGCGCGACACGCGGGAGGGTGCAAAATTGGCTATAAAGCCAGGGGCTTGGGACTTGAACTGTTTGAGTGTTTCGACGTAAAAATTCACTATATACGTTTAGTTATATGCTGTTTCTTTCAAAAACAATCAAAATCCCGAACCTCTGCTACGACAACAGGGTAATAACTCGATCACTGCTACGATACAATGTCCGATCGATTAAAACCGACCTGATGTATGTTTAAGTGCTGCCTGAATTCGGGCTATACTTTGTCATTCGTCGTGAGGGTTTCGATCTCGTGAAATTATCGTAAATGTTGAATTAAGTTACTGACCTAGTTTCGTTTGCATTTTTATTTAACTAGGTTACCGGCTTAATCAATATGCAGACTCTGTCAGTTTAAACTTGCAATGTGAGTCATTCTGTTTTTATCAAACTGCTTTGTAAAACCCTAAATGTTTACCAGTTATAATTACAGGGATTAATTCTTTGCAAATCTTTAATTACTGGCAGTAAGTGGGGTATTGTGCACATTACTGCTGTATTATCACTCTTAGGTGGGCGAGCCTAATTAGTGATACACGTCACTGTTGGGTGACAGGACCCAATAGTGATATGACCACAGTCATAGATCCGGTCGAGTGACAACTGGACCAGATAATTATAAGATAGGGGTGATGCGTGTGAAGTGTTATATATATTAGGTGTATATTTTAAGCCCTTTAACACTTTTTAGCCAAGTTTTAAATTTATAAAACACGATATTTACTAACACTATACACACATATGGGCAAGTGCACCCATCGTGAGCGTAGTATAGTGTTGGTAAGATACCGAGGTCGTCCAAGGACACGAGAGCTTTTAGTACCGGTTTATCCTCAACGTCTAATCAAATCAAAAAGTTTAGAAAAATGTTTTAAACTAAGAAAATAAAAACTAACTAAAATGCTGAAAAATAAAAGAAAACAGATAGACAAGATGAATCACTTGGTTCCGACTCGTGTATAGTGTAACCTTTGATTATTTCCGCACTTTTGCACATATTTAAGAGATTATATTAGTTATTGTAGTAGGCCCCTCTTTTGAAGGTGACGTTACCCTCAACCCAGTAGTTTGAGTCAGCAAGGATACAATTCTAAAGGGTCGGATTATTGAAAGATAATGAATTAAGTTATTAATGCAAATTATGGTAGGCCCCTCTTTTGGAGGTGACGTTACTCTCGACTAAGTAGTCTGAGTCAGCAGGGATACAGACCTAAATAGCCGGGTTATAGTATTAATAGTAGTTAACTTATGAGGGGATCAAAGAGTTTGGACCCCCGCCATCCAATACCGTTAAGTATTGAAGGAGGTCATACTAAATTTGACCCAGGTCCATTGCAGGACCTCTAAACGCTGAACAATGGCAAGACTCTTACCAAACCGTTCCCTTAACCCCCGACCAGGTAGCCAACATATCTCCATATAGACCGTGGAGATATGAATGGTGAAAATCTTTTATTTTATATAGACAGTAAAATAATGTCAAGACACCACGGACAAACGATAAGGAAGAATCACCTTCAACATAAGAAACTAGTTATTAAAGTCATTAATACAAAACCAAGTAAAAAGTGCGAAAAGATTAGAAATAAAAAGTATTACACTAGACACTTGTCTTCACCAAGTGATGTAAGAGACTTAGGCAAACATGGCCTTGATTGTCAAGAACTCTTACGATCAATCTTGGATCCCGAGACGACTCACACACTCTATGATGGACAATGGATGATGGTGGTGGATGATGGTGTTATGGTGGTGGTGGGTGATGGGTGAAGTGTGAGAGAGGTGGTGCCAAGTGATGGTTTGAGCTTGAGCCAAGCACTCCTATTTATAGGCTGAACAGAAGCTCGGGCACGGCCCCGTGTCCAGTGGGCACGGCCCCGTGTCCACATCCTTCTCATTCTTCATTTAATGCAACTTGTCTTATTAGTTGACCACGCCCCCGTGTCCGCTGAGCACGACCCCGTGTGCAGAAGAATCTGTGTACTATGAAGATTTGCCTAGATTGTGCGAATCTTATAGTTGACCAGGGCCCCGTTGTAACACCCCAAAATATGCAATTTATTATGTTACTTGAAATGTCTAGCCATGTTATGTTAACCTAGTTAAGTATATATAAAATATGTTAGTAATTTGATTAGAAGGAAGGTTATTTGACAAATGAACAATCTAAGTAATTGAGGACTAAACTTGTTAAAAAGGATGTAAGTTTTAATTAACAAATAAATAAAAGAAAACACAAACACACTCTGGTGTTGTGTGGATCGACCAGAGCAAGGGGTCAAGAGACCAAAACCCTAACATCATGAAATTCTCAAATTCAAGAGGGAATTAAGAGCCCAAATGGATGCATGAACTTGAAATTCGAATCATCTAAGCTTGTACATCGAGTGGTAAGTCGAATTTTCTGTTTTGAATGAATTGGAGAAAGTGGGTTTTAACCCAATCATGAAATTATGTGGAAATTTTATGTAATTGAGAGTTAGGGTTTCATAATGGTTCGAAATTGTTGCTTGATTTCTGATTGTTGAATGATTTAAGTGTATTACCCAATCGTTGTGAAGAAATCATAAACCTAATGTTTTGCATGTATGCTATTAGATGAAAATTTATACATGATCTTGAATAAAGATAGAAAAATTAGTTAAGATAGTGTAGGATGAAAGAAAGCTATGAACTTGATTGATTCTTGTTAGATTAGAAGATGAATAAGTAGAGTTATGCTATAAATACTTGTACCTTGTGCGTTGATGATGTTGTGCACATCAAGTGTTTGATGAAATGTCTTAATAAAGATTTCAGCCTTGTTGGTCATAAACGCTATGTGTTTTGAATGTGTTTATGATGTAAATGTAGATTACACGAAGTCTTGCCAAGTAGTGTATATAGACGAGTATGAGATATATATTCTAAGTATGAATGGTATTGTTTAGGTGTAAAGGAAGAAAGTTCGAGTCAAGCAAAGCAACAAGGGAATCAAGATCGAGGTACGCTACTTGTACAATTCAGGTTCATATTATATTGTTGTGTTTAACATTAGATGAGTCGTATTGAATCATGTGTGGATGTATTATTTGCGTGGGCCCTTTTATGATTGGGTCGAAGTATGTGGGTGCGAGAATAGAAAGAATGGTGTGAAGATCTATATGAAACATATTTGTGTGAAAGAATGAAAGAATGTAGTAATGTAACAAGTTTGCGGATGTCATAATGGTTACAAGTCGGTAAGTTGAATTCTTGAATTAAAGGAAAGAAATTTAATGCTAATAAGTTCACCTTGTTGTGGCAATGTAGGTAAATCCCACGGTTAGCTTTCAAGCTTCGCCCGGTTCGAACACACTTCAAGGCCCGCCCCATGTTCCGCTACTTTTGTAAAGAAGACAACGCTTAATACTTTGGTCGTTAAATCTTTGTCTAGTAGTTAAAGATTTAGTTTTGTTATGTACTTTGAATTTATCAAAATTTCGTATGCGTGTCAAGTTGTATGGCGGTATATATATTATGTCTTTTGAAAAGTGTCGTGTTAAACATATATTTTTGGATATGAAAAACAGGGGAACGCTCCTTTTACGAATGGGTCATGCCCAAATTTCATTAGAAAAGTGAGTTGTTATTTAAATAATTTAAAGAAAATTTTACGGGCGTTCCAAGTTGGTATCAGAGCCTAGGTTTGAGGGATTTGAGCATCGAATGCTTGAACTCAAACCGAAAGCTCGCGAGAAGTGTGTATTTGCTCCGCGGCGCGAAGCAATGTAAGTACCTTTAAAACTTGAAAATTTTCATTTAGAATAATTTAGTTATAGAATGTTAGGGAAATCGTTACGGGATGATGAGGAAAGGTGTGGAATGAAACGAATTAGTTTGGGTTAAAACGGGTCGGAAAGATGGCTGCAAAATAAGAAACTTATCATAGAATGCTGGGCGTCACCGTAAGCTACGGTGGCTACCGTAGCTTACGGTAGACACTGGGACAAAAATTTCCTACCGTAAATCAGTAGCTCCCTACCGTAAGGAAAAAGGTGCCACCGTAAGTTACGGTGGCCACCGTAACTTACGGTGGGGACCATTTTCAGCTTATTTCAATTGTGATGTTTTGTTTGATGTTTTCTATCATACGGGGAGTATTAGAACGTTATAATAAGAGTTTAAAGAATGATATTATGTAAGAATGTTGAGTTTTCAAAGGAAGTTATGTATTATTAGAATGATTATATGATGGAAAGGATGAATGAATGCTTGAAATAAAGAACGATGTTTACGTGTAGATGACGGATACGAATGAGGATGAAGCGACACAACAAGAACAACTGAAAACTATGATCTCGGAAGAGATTGGAAAGGCAATGCAAGCAAGTATTCCTCATTTAGCCCAAGCAGTGGAAAGTCATGTGTTGGAAGTGGTGGAAACAATGATGGCGAGCAAGATGGACGAGTTGAAGGGAATGATTGGAGAAATGAAATGAAGGAAAGGAACTCGCAAATGCACTTATAAAGAATTTATGGCGTGCAACCCATTACCTTTCAAAGGAGAAATTGATCCTATAGCATGTCAAAGGTGGATTGCAAGTACTGAGGCGGTGTTTGTAAGGAGTCATTGCGAAAAGGAGGATCAAGTGATGTTTGCCACTGGTTTGTTACAACTCCAAGCTAAAGACTGGTGGGATGCTCATAGTAAAGAGATTGGGGAAGACAAGGTTCAAGACTTGACGTGGCAAGAGTTTAAGGAACCTTTCCTAAAGTACCACTGCCCGTAGTCTGCCATTGACAGGATCCAAGAAGATTTCCTACATCTCCGTCAGAAAGATGAAACCATTGATGAAATCACCAACACTTTTCTTGACAAGCTGAAATTCTGTAAGGAAATAGCGGGAACGGAAAGAATGAAGATAAACCGCTATCATGGTATGTTGAAGGCTGAGTATCGGGAGTTTATAATTCCCGCTAAATGTGAAACCTTGAATGAGATCATTAACTTGGCCCGAGATAGGGAGATTGAGCTACGAAGACAGGCAGAAAGAGGTGAGAAGAGAGTGTCTGAGAATGTTTCCAGTTCGAGTCCGTCAAAGAAACAGAAATTTCAAGATCAGGGCAAGAAGGATAAGGCGAAAGGTAGCATTCCAAAATGCAAAACCTGTGGAAAGTTACACACGGGGGAGTGCTTGAAAGGGAAGAAGGGCTGTTACAATTGTGGTCAAGAGGGACATCCATACTATAGGTGTCCTAATCCTTCCAGAACGTGCTACAATTGTTTCCAACCGGGTCATATTAAGGCTGAATGTCCCAAGCTTCAACAGAAAACCGATAAGGAAGCAAGAAAGGAGGAAGCGCCAAGAGCTAAGGGGAGGATGTTTCAGATCACGACTGAAGAAGCAAAGGACCACCCGAATGTTGTATCAGGTATATTCTCAGTGAACTTGATGCCTACATACGTGTTATTTGATACTGGAGCCAGTAAATCATTTGTATCAAGTGAATTAGTGTCACACCCCTCTTTTAGAATCGAAAGAATGCATGCGCCATTAGAAGTAGAGATAGCTGATAGTAAGAGTTATTTGTTGCACGAAGTTTGTAGAAATTGTGAGATTATAATTGAAGACGAGAAGTTTTTCATTGACCTTATTCCCATGGTATTGGGGGAATTTAAGGTTATAGTTGGCATGGATTGGCTAGCTAAACATCATGCCGAAATTCAATGTGAGAGGAAGGCGATTCATGTGTTAACACCGGGAGGAAAACGAGTAAGTATACAAGGGGAAAGGAATGTTAATCTGAAGCTTTGTTCTATAGTCCAAGCATACAAGTATGTACGAAATGGAAGCAAGGCATTTCTAGCCTACGTGGTGGATACTAAGCAGAATACCCCTAAGATAGAAGAGGTTGAAGTCGTGAACGAGTTTATTGATGTTTTTCCGGAAGATTTGCCAGGGCTTCCACCAGAACGGGAAGTGGATTTTAAGATTGAATTGAATCCCGACGCCAAACCCGTAGCCAAGGCTCCTTATAGGTTGGCCCCAACTGAGATGCGGGAGTTAATGGTTCAAATACAAGAATTGCTCGACAAGGGATTTATACGCCCGAGCGTATCGCCCTGGGGTGCGCCTGTACTTTTTGTCAAAAAGAAAGATGGCTCGATGCGCATGTGCATCGACTATCGAGAGTTGAATAAGCTGACGGTGAAAAACCGATACCCGTTGCCCCGAATCGATGACCTCTTCGATCAGCTACAAGGGGCAAGTTGGTTTTCAAAAATTGATTTACGATCCGGATACCATCAGTTAAGGGTACGGGAGGAGGATGTAGCGAATACAGCATTTAGAACCCGATACGGACATTACGAGTTCTTAGTAATGTCCTTTGGATTAACGAACGCGCCCGCCGCGTTCATGGATCTTATGAATCGAGTTTGTCGGGCCATGTTAGACAAATTCGTTATAGTTTTTATTGATGATATCTTAGTTTATTCCCGAAGTAAGTCCGAACATGCATGTCATTTGCGCAAGATTCTTGAAGTGCTCCGTAAGGAGAAATTGTACGCGAAATACTCTAAATGTGCTTTTTGGCTTCGAGAAGTACAATTTCTCGGTCATGTGATTAATGCGGATGGTATCTTAGTGGATCCGTCTAATGTGGAAGCTGTTATGAAATGGGTACCTCCAAAGAACCCAAGTGAAGTGAGGAGCTTTTTGGGTTTAGCAGGCTATTATAGGAGGTTTATTCAAGACTTTTCAAAATTGGCCCTGCCGTTGACCAAGTTAACCAAGAAGAAGGAGAAGTTTACATGGGGTACAGATCAAGAAAAGGCGTTTCAAACTTTGAAGGAAAAGCTGTCGAGCTCCCCGATACTAACTTTACCTGATGGAACGGAAGATTTGGTGGTGTTTACTGACGCATCACACCAAGGGTTGGGATGTGTTTTGATGCAAAGGGGTAGAGTCATTGCCTATGCTTCAAGGCAATTGAAATCACACGAAAGTAATTACCCAACCCATGACTTGGAACTAGCTGCAATAGTGTTTGCTTTAAAGATATGGAGGCATTATCTATACGGTACGAAAAGCGCAATTTATTCTGACCACAAAAGCCTTAAATATTTTTTCGACTAAAAAGATTTAAATATGAGGCAACGAAGGTGGTTAGAACTTCTTAAAGATTATGATTGTGAGATCCTTTATCATCCGGGCAAGGCAAATGTAGTGGCCGATGCACTGAGACGGAAGGACTACCCGCCTCCAATCCAAGTGAAATCCATGAAGATGGTAGTTACACCACGATTTCTCGAAATGATTAAGGAAGCCCAAATCAAGTCGCTAAGCGAAACGGATTCAAGAAAGGAAAGAACAAAAGGTTTTGTGGATAAATTAGAAGAAAAATCCAGTGGAATTAAAACAATGTAGGGCCGGATATGGATACCTCGGTTTAGTGAAGCAAAAGATGTGTTACTCAAAGAAGCTCACAAATCCCGATTTTCGGTTCATCCCGGAGCTACAAAAATGTACTTGGATTTGAAGAAAAGTTATTGGTGGCCCGGTATGAAACGTGATGTCGTCAAGTATGTTGCAAAGTGTTTGACATGTCTGCAGGTAAAGGCAGAACATCAGAAACCATATGGAAGGTTGCAACCGCTAGAGATTCCGGTATGGAAATGGGAAGAAGTGACGATGGACCTAGTGACCAAACTTCCTAAGACAAGGAAAGGTCACGATGCTATATGGGTGATCGTGGACCGCCTCACCAAGAGCGCGCACTTCTTACCCATTCGGGAGACTTACTCCTCTGAAAGGATGGCGGAGATTTATGTAAACGAGATAATATCTCGACACGGAGTTCCTGTATCTATTGTGTCGGATCGAGATACCCGATTCACGTCTCGATATTGGCAAGGTTTCCATGAGAGTATGGGTACAAGGTTGCATTTTAGCACCGCCTACCACCCCCAAACGGATGGTCAGTCTGAGCGAACCATTCAAACACTCATTGACATGCTGCGAGCGTGTACTATAGATTTCGGGGGGAGCTGGGATGATCACTTGCCGTTGGTGGAATTTTCGTACAATAATAGCTACCATAATGGCATTAAAATGGCGCCGTATGAATTATTATACGGGAGGAAGTGTAGAACTCCCATTTGTTGGGAAGAAGTGGGGCAAAGGGAAATGGCGCCCAATGATGTGATAGCAAAGACTAATGAGAAGATTGAACTCGTCCGAGTCCGTTTAAAGGCGGCTCAGGATCGACAGAAAGTCTATGCAGATCGAAGAAGTCGTCCTATCGAGTTCCAAGTAGGGGATCATGTGTTATTGAAGGTAACCCCATGGAAAGGTATAATCCGTTTTTGAAAACGGGGAAAGTTAGGGCCTCGTTATATAGGGCCATTCCAGATATTAGCTCGAGTTGGAAAGGTAGCTTATCGGTTGGATTTACCGCCAACCTTAAAGGGAATACATGACACATTCCATGTGTCACAATTGAGGAAGTGCTTAGCCGATGAGACAACATACGTGCCCCTTGACGATATTGAATTGGACGAAAGATTGAATTACGTTGAAAGACCGATAGCTATCAAGGATTCCAAGGTAACCCACCTTCGTAACAAAACTATAAAGCAAGTCTTGGTGCAATGGCAACATCGGAAAGGATCGGATCTTACATGGGAGTTAGAAGATGAAATGAGGAAGCTCTACCCGACATTATTTGGTATGTATAAAGGTTTCGGGGACGAAACCTCTGTTAAGGGGGGTAGACTTGTAACACCCCAAAATATGCAATTTATTATGTTACTTGAAATGTCTAGCCATGTTATGTTAACCTAGTTAAGTATATATAAAATATGTTAGTAATTTGTTTAGAAGGAAGGTTATTTGACAAATGAACAATCTAAGTAATTGAGGGAATAAACTTATTAAAAAGGATGTAAGTTTTAATTAACAAATAAATAAAAGAAAACACAAACACACTCTGGTGTTGTGTGGATCGACCAGAGCAAGGGGTCAAGAGACCAAAACCCTAACATCATGAAATTCTCAAATTCAAGAGGGAATTAAGAGCCCAAATGGATGCATGAACTTGAAATTCGAATCATCTAAGCTTGTACATCGAGTGGTAAGTCGAATTTTCTGTTTTGAATGAATTGGAGAAAGTGGGTTTTAACCCAATCATGAAATTATGTGGAAATTTTATGTAATTGAGAGTTAGGGTTTCATAATGGTTCGAAATTGTTGCTTGATTTCTGATTGTTGAATGATTTAAGTGTATTACCCAATCGTTGTGAAGAAATCATAAACCTAATGTTTTGCATGTATGCTATTAGATGAAAATTTATACATGATCTTGAATAAAGATAGAAAAATTAGTTAAGATAGTGTAGGATGAAAGAAAGCTATGAACTTGATTGATTCTTGTTAGATTAGAAGATGAATAAGTAGAGTTATGCTATAAATACTTGTACCTTGTGCGTTGATGATGTTGTGCACATCAAGTGTTTGATGAAATGTCTTAATAAAGATTTCAGCCTTGTTGGTCATAAACGCTATGTGTTTTGAATGTGTTTATGATGTAAATGTAGATTACACGAAGTCTTGCCAAGTAGTGTATATAGACGAGTATGAGATATATATTCTAAGTATGAATGGTATTGTTTAGGTGTAAAGGAAGAAAGTTCGAGTCAAGCAAAGCAACAAGGGAATCAAGATCGAGGTACGCTACTTGTACAATTCAGGTTCATATTATATTGTTGTGTTTAACATTAGATGAGTCGTATTGAATCATGTGTGGATGTATTATTTGCGTGGGCCCTTTTATGATTGGGTCGAAGTATGTGAGTGCGAGAATAGAAAGAATGGTGTGAAGATCTATATGAAACATATTTGTGTGAAAGAATGAAAGAATGTAGTAATGTAACAAGTTTGCGGATGTCATAATGGTTACAAGTCGGTAAGTTGAATTCTTGAATTAAAGGAAAGAAATTTAATGCTAATAAGTTCACCTTGTTGTGGCAATGTAGGTAAATCCCACGGTTAGCTTTCAAGCTTCGCCCGGTTCGAACACACTTCAAGGCCCGCCCCATGTTCCGCTACTTTTGTAAAGAAGACAACGCTTAATACTTTGGTCGTTAAATCTTTGTCTAGTAGTTATAGATTTAGTTTTGTTATGTACTTTGAATTTATCAAAATTTCGTATGCGTGTCAAGTTGTATGGCGGTATATATATTATGTCTTTTGAAAAGTGTCGTGTTAAACATATATTTTTGGATATGAAAAACAGGGGACCGCTCCTTTTACGAATGGGTCATGCCCAAATTTCATTAGAAAAGTGCGTTGTTATTTAAATAATTTAAAGAAAATTTTACGGGCGTTACACCCGTGTCCGCTGAGCACGGCCCCATGGTGAGCAATAGAAGCTTCTACCACTTTGTCTTTTCTGCTGACACTTGGGCACGCCCCCGTGCTGGCTGAGCACGGGGCGTGTTCAGTCTTCTGTCTTCTTGTTTTGCTTAGGAAGATGCTGTCGTGGGGTCGGGCATGTCACGTCTTGTTCCTTTTCTTGTATTTATGTTAGATTTTGATGTCTTTTTGCTTCTTTTGTTGATTTGAGCTCATTTAATCCTGAAAATACAAAAGGAAGACAAAAGCACACTTTTTCCAACATCAGTACTAAAAAAGGGTTAGTTTTATGCCACAATTGATGTAATTTATATGTTGCATTTTGTACACATCAGGGGCAATTGTAATCGCTCTTAATACTGTAAATTATAACAATGTGTATTTTGTACAAATTGAATGCACTCGCCAGTATTTCCCGCTGATCAAATCTTTTTAAAACATGTTGCAGGTGATTTACTGTGAACAAGGAAAAGTGCCGCGTAGCACTCCAGCTTGAATGAAGTGGCTCAGTAAATAAATAAACATGTTTCTGTCATCAGGGGATTTCCCAGTGAAATTCATTTATTGTAAATTACGGGGTTTGTCCCGAAACTTATAATAAAATAATTGGGTATTTTCAGTTTAAACGATCCTGTTAAAATTTCCGCTGCCAATTAAACATCAATACCACGGGTTTCTGTCCCGCGGCTTCTGAACCGGGTAAAACGGGCCGGGGGTCGTGACAGAAAAATGTGGTATCAGAGCCACTGATTTAAGCCAATTAAGTATTTGAAAAATGCTTAAGTTTTTAATTTTCAATTTTGTGATTCTGTGAAAATTAAATTTACAATAAATAAAAATTTAATTTGGGTTTTTGTATTTCCTTATGTGTGACTAACAGCATGAATGAACTATCGGAAGCCCTCCAAAATTTCATAATCCATACTACTGATATGGAGACTACGGGGACCCAGTCCGGTTATCAGGCTGACACCGAGGAGCCAATGGTGTTTCAATTTCAGGAGAAACCCAAACCCAAAAAGAGAAGAAGGCTTCTGGACTGGAAACGAGGGAGAAAGAAGAAACTCGCTGCCCAAAGGGTGAAGAAGACGGTGGATCCAAAAGGAAAAGGGAAAGAAGTAGGAGAGAGCTCTGGTCAAGCTCAGGAATTGCCACCCTGGGAGGAACTCGACAGAAAATTGGCAAATTGTGATCTCCTTGGACCCGCTGATGAAACCCTTCTGAATTTTCCCGCTCAATCAGAACTTTCTATCAATCTGGAACCTGCCATTCCGGACCAAATTGTTAACCCTCAACCTCTTCCGCACCAAATGGAAGAATGGTGGACCAGTGACTGGCACTTCCAGAACATAATGACCAATCCAAATCCTTACTACCCGCAGTATGAACCACCCCCTGCAACTTTTCCACCCATGAACCCAGAGAACGTCGCGGAATTACGCCGTTATGGCGAAGAATTGGTGGATATGGGGACCTGGATCCGGACTGTGGGAGAAAATATTACCTGGAAGTACGATGAGAGGGTGTTCCACTACTGAAGGCGGCGGATAACAGTAGATTAGCTATTTTGTATAATAATAATAATAATATGTGAAAAAAATAATAATAATAAAATAAATAATAATAATAATAAAATAAACTATATATGTATATATCACAATAAAATAATGTATAATATTGTATAATATCACCAAATAAAGTATCTGTAAATATCTGGTTTGTATGGATGCATAAAAATATATATAAAAATATAAATGTCGCAATGTCGACGATTTTGGCTATATGTGTTGACTTACTTGTATTTGTGATTGCCCTATTGTGTTTAGTTGCTATTCATTTTTGTGACAATAATTTATATATATTGTTAATTATTCAGATGGCAAATGCAATGCAGTAAACCAACCGGCAGATGAAGTTAACCAATCAGAACCAAATAACGAAGAACATTTTCTCAATAGACAAGATATATAAAATATAGTTGCTCAGGGAATAGCCAATGTTATCCCGACAATCGTCGCCGCCGTTAGAAATCCCGTTGAACCTTCCCAAGCCAACCATAGCAAACGCACCCGCGATGATAATTTCAGTAACAGTGTAAATGGGGGCGATAATAATAATAATAATGTAATTCAAGCCCCAGTATATAAGAAAATGAAGGTGATGACAACTGGTTGCACTTACAAAGAATTTCTCGCCTGTAAGCCAGTCGAATTTGCGGGCAATGAAGGGCCAACTGCCAACTGCCGCACTACGTTGGTTAGAAAAGACCGAAGCTGTGATTAAAATAAGTAAGTGCGCAGAAGAAGACAGGGTGATGTATGCATCGCACCTTTTCAATTTTAATAATAATAATGATTGTGCATCGAGAACAGAAGAAAATTGAGAAAAAAATGAGGAAAACAAAGAAACGAACCATATGGGTGATTCCCACCAGCCGGTTCGCAGGTGAAAGGTAACACCCCGGTACTGAGAGCTTCTAGACCGGGGTCCAAGCCGGCTTTTCTTAATCGGTTGAGGAGACGTCGGAAATGACGTCATGGCCGGTCCAACGGACGTGGTGGGGCCTACTTCAGAACCATCCAACGAGAAAAACTGATGAGTGACTGGCGAGTTGGAGGCCCAGGATGAGTTGTCGGTAGGGGTGTTCAAAACCGGATATCCGAAAATTTTGGATATCCGAAAATTTTGGATACCAAATTTCACTATCCGAATCCGTATCTGAAATTTCGGATAGTGAATCGGATATCCGAATATCCAATTTTTATTTTTTTATTATTATTTTTATATATAGAACCGGATATTTCGGATAGTTTCGGATATCCGAATATAAGTTTTCGGATATTTTTCGGATATTTTCGGATACTTTTCAGATATTTTTTGCATACTTTTCGGATATTTTCTGATACTTCGGATATTTTCGGATATTCGGATATCCAAAAAAAATAAAAATTAAATTTTCGGATTCGGATATCGGATAATTCGGATCGGATTTTCGGATACGGATAATTTTGAACACCCCTAGTTGTCGGTCATGTTGAACCCAAATAACCGGTTATCACCGGTGGATGTGGGGTTTGTAAACATTCTGAGGACGCTAAGACTTTGCCGGAATCGGAGAAGGAGGTAGTTTCGGCTGACGTAACCGGAGAAGACGAGTTGTCAGTCTTGCTTTACTTTAATTCATCAGTCAAGGGGATTGCCGGTACGTCTTTCAATTCTTTTCCTTTAGTGTTCATGATTATCCCTATATTGTTTTCAATAGAAGATCGAACCATTACAGTAAATCACAATAACAATATGTATGCTGTGTCCCTACGGATGCAGTGCTTTTGATAGGGTAGTAATTAAGTTTCGGGGTGTGCAGGCTGATATAAACTTCAATCTTGAAGACTATGAAGATGACCTAAAACAGGTGTGTGTTTTCAGTGTGTGTTCTTAGTGGTGTTTTTTTTCTTCTTTTTTTTTCTTTTAAAAAATAGATTTCACCTTATCTTGAAAGTGGTGTTGCAGCCTTATCTTGAAACACCTTTACATTTGTGTTGTGTTTCAAGAAAAAAAAAACACAAATACTCTAGATTCTTGCATGTCAGGTTTTGTTTTTGATTTTGGTGATATATTGTTTTGAAACAACAGATGAGCAGTTTATCGAAGGAAGAGTTTGTGCATGTACTTCGTAGACAAAGTACTGGTTTTCCTCGAGGCAGTTCCAAATATCGCGGAGTTACTTTGCATAAATGTGGTCGATGGGAGGCTCGAATGGGCCAATTCTTGGGGAAAAGGTAAAGTTTTATTTTTTTTGGATACAGTGTTCGGAAAATGCTATAAACTAGAAATAAGCCCCCCGCGTTGCGGGGCGAGGGTGTAAAAAATATGTTAAGTAGCAACCTAACGATAACCAAAACCGGGAAAAAGATCAGGTGACTCACGTGACGTAAACCGTAGACGAACTTGAATTTATACCGACCGGCGGGGTGGTGTAAAACCGTTAAGCCAACAACGACCAAATTATCACTAATAATCAACCTATTTTTCTTAAGAATGCACTAATAATCCTCTGGTTGTCGTGATTTTTAGAATCCTCCAAAAAATCACTATTGCCTTGTTGTTCATGAATAAGATGATGATTTCTTTGAGATGGGTAGATCTGCCTTTTTTGGAAGTAAACAAAAGGTTAATAGTATCTTCTATGAAATGGATTGCTATTGTGGTAGTGTGAATTTTTGTTCCACCGTTGCAATACCTGCTGAATATTCTAAATTGATGCATCAACAAATTTTGTTCCACCATTGCAATACCTGCTGAATATTCTAAATTGATGCATCAACAAATAAATAAGAACGGTGTATTAAATTATGTATTTGACGTACAATTGTACATGTATCAAATTTAATTAAAATTAACTACTGTCAAACTTTTGATACACACATCAATATGTAAAGTGTATATGAAAATTCAAATTTAATGCATAATATTGAAGACATGCATAATATCAAAAAACCTGCATAAGACTTTTTTTATTTTCTTCACATTTTTTTTTAAGAGAAACTTTCATTAAAATACATCAGGCCCTTGACAGCTAAAACCACCAGCAATGAACCAAAACAGAAAAAAACATCCAGCCCCTATTTATATTTTAAACTCATACATATACACATTGGGTCTTGACACCATTTTTTCCAATCAAGACTAAACACTTAGACCTGAATTTAAACCATAGGAACCCATTAAGTTTTAATCCATCCTATTATTATGTCTTCAGCATTGACCCATTTACTCAAAAAAACCAAGTCGTTTCTGGCCTCCCATATACTCCACGCTGCAATCACAATATTGTCAGTGCAGCACTCTATAGCCTTTTCCTTACTCTCCCCAGGCAACTCATGAATCTCCATTAAATATTTGAAAGTTAACGCGAAAGTGGGAGGCAGTTTTGCACCAAGAACTGACAAACTGCCAAAGCACCGTCGCCGTCCAACATGCCGTGAAGATACGTTCCAGCGTTTCCCGCCCTTGGTTACACAGTGCAGAAGAGTCCAACATGTCGCCAAACTATATTGCACTTCGTCGAACCTACCTGCACCATCCATCACAAAATTAAGGCTGAAATCTTATCCTGGCCATTTATCATCAACTTCTTCACCAAGCCAACCAAAAACCCTAGCCATTCCCATTTATCTTTGGACTCCGAAATAGCCACCATCTCCATTAAATTCATAGAGTTGTGCCACTCGCTGATCTCCTAAACTGAAGACGGACTCCTTTTCCATCTTCATTTCCAGCCTAACCGCTATTGAGAATGGTCCACACAATCGCTGGTAGTGCTCCGTTTCTAGTGCAAATAAATTTGGCCAAACCTCTTTCAGAGGAGTGTTGAAAGCCTAGAATCTAACATCCTCCCTGTTTCCCTTTTTACCTTTAATGAAGCTATGGAGTCTGAGCCCTACAATATTCAGCTTATCTCTGGATTGAAGATAAAATAAAAATTATAAAGAAGCATGCCACAATCATTTGTATCCCAATGAAGTAATACCGACGTATGAATCCCCAAGTGAACCATCACAGGGGTAATCTTCTCAAATCAAACCAAAAGCTGAACACCTAAACCACCGTAATCCTTTGTCAGTTGTTGGAAAAGCGAATCAATAGGGTCGGAACTTACCAAATGTCGGAGTTTGCCCCTTCCGTTCACGTTCTTCTTCTCTCTCTAATCAATTCTCTGGTCCCTTCTATTTTCTGTTACCAAAAGAGAAATCATATATCGTAAATAAGAACATATTCTTGGATTGAAGATTAAAGCCTTAGCCACAATCAATCTCCATTAATGAAAATATAAATTCAGAAAGAATCGAGAAAGTTTTTACTCGTCTACCTTCGCCCTTCCTCTGAGACAATTTGTGACTGGTTGGAGCCAATAGCGTGACACGCCGGCATAAACTACTATCTTGCGGCCGTCTTCCATTGTCGTCGAGCCATTGGCGTCACACACCATCACCGCCGTCTTCCATTGTCGTTGGCTTCCTCCTTTGCCGGTGGCCTTCTCTCTCTGATTTGGTGGGTGACGTGAGTAGTGTAAAATGATGTCCAAAGTTAGCACATGGCAGTTTAGGGGTTCTTTGTGAAGCATACCGTAGATCGGATAATGAACGGTGTGATGCATCACTGTAGCTAAGATGCTACGTGATTTGTTATATACTAGTGTTTTACTTCCCGCGTTGCAGGATCGTAGGTCGTAAAACCGTACTATGTAGTAAGCAAAAATTGACCAAAACCCGAAAAAGCGTAAGCAATTTATTCTGCCACGTGACATCAAACGTAGGTAAAAAAAATGTGAACTTATGTCGTGAACTGGTGTAAAATATATACGAACTCAAATTTACAGTACAAAAGAAAAAAAATAATAACTATATAGCTAAATAAATCTGAATGACTAAAAATGTAAATCATAAAAAAAGAAAAAAAATAATAACTACAACAAAAAAGACCATGTTCTCATTAGAGCCACCAATCCTATTCACTTTGAGTGCAAAAATAAAAGATGGTCTTTTGGTAATTAAGTGTCAAAGGAAGGTTTAGTTTTGTACTGTATATAACACACTACTCAAAATGTTATATATACTAATAACGAAAAAAGAGACTCCCTTGGCAATTGGCATATTCTGTAAGGGCGACAAAGCAGCCAAACAAGAGAACCGCTACAAATCAACATAAATCCAAACAAGAACATGTTAAAAGGACAATAAAAAAGATCGATTAAGACCTCGCATAATAAACAGTGTGTATTGTGTACCTGTATCATCCTGGTGAACGTCCTCTTTAAGTTTTATATTTTGAGTATGTGTTGTCTTGGGTTTTATATTTTGAGTATGTGTTATCCCAAGATAAAGAAATAGGACACTTTGGAACTATATTGTTTTTGCCTTTTTTGGGTTTGTATTTAATGGGTGCTACTAAATACACCCCCCCCTAATTATTAACTATACCCCCTATAAAAACCATCACATCATAACATCACAAATCAACATTTTATTGTTTTTTTGTCTTTTTGTTGTTTTTTAATTATTATGATTTACTAGTAGTAATCATTTATTATTATCATTATAGGGTAGGGTTCCAGCGTGAACAACCTCCCAAGAGTGAACTGCGTGAACAGATATGGACCCTTGATTTCCTTTTTAGTTGTTAAGGGTAGGATTGTAATTATATAAAAAATTAGATTTAAATTATTATTTTAATAATTGAATTAAGTTACATCTTTCCTAATTTAAATTCATTATCCACATTATGTTTATTTATTAATAAGATAATTATCAAAACAAACAACAAATCACCATATTTCAATCTTAATTTTTATTTCAGATTTCATCACCAGAATTCAAATTTTGATTTTTAAGATCCACGTAACCTTCATATTTCAACGGTATACACATGTGTACTTGGATATAAATAGAACAGTACACATGTGTACTCAGCATCGTACATATGTGTACAGTAATTCACAGGTGTACATCAACATTCAATACAAAAAAAATTCTGAGACAAAAACAGACGATATACACATGTGTACATCGCATTAAAAAGAGGGCAAAATCAGAATACACATGTGTACATCGCATTTAAACAAATAATTATTTTAATAATTAAATTAAGTTACATCTTTCCTAATCCTTGATTTGAATTGTGAGAGATTTTTGCAATCAATTTAAGAGGATAATTGATTACTTGATTTGTGAGAGATTTATGCAATCAATTTAAGATTGAAATTACACATATACCCTTTTTGTATTTAATTAAATGAAAAAAATTAACCAAATAATTACCATCATGCCACTCACTTTAATCTCAAGATCAAAAAAATCAAGGGCCCAGATCAGTTCACACAGTTCACTCTTGGGATTTTGTTCACGTTTGAACCTAATCCTATCATTATAATAGTAATAATTATTATTATTTTAAAAATATTTATTAAATTTTTTTTTGAACGAACTCGGTAAAATGTTAATAAGTTATTAATGAAAACCATATTTTAGGTGAAATTAATTGTTATAAAAGAGAAATGAAAAACAAATTTTATATATAATTTAGTATTTTTTTATTATTACACCCCCTATTATTGTATTTACTATTAGAAGCAACGATGAATTTCTTATTATTATTATTATTATTACTTTTTACTTATAGTTTATAAATTGTAAATACTATTAAAAAAAGGGTTATTGGATTTTATCACACTCAACTATTGACTATTGGCCGCTCCCACCTTCAACTATCACTTTGACGCCTGTCACCCTGAACTTAACACTTAGTGTGTTCTCTCACCACGTCATTAACTGATCACTAATTTTTGATCCTGTTTTTATTCTTTTGGGGGTGTCATAGGAATCTTAGGAAGGTTTTAGGGATCTTTGGACACCCCGAAAAGTATAGTAACAAGCTCAAAAGTTAGTGATCAGTTAACAACGTGGTGACAGAACAAACTAAATGTTAAGTTGGGGGTGGCGGGCGTCAAAGTGATAGTTAGGGGTGGCAGCGGCTAATAGCCAATAGTTAGAGGTGATAAAATCCAATAACCCTTAAAAAAAGTAAGAAAATATATTTAGACTAACTTATTTAAGGATGAGGATTTGGTAGTGGGTACTGGTATTGAACCAGAAAGAAAAAATTACTACAAAAGCTAAAAGAATTGATCGATCCAAGTAAACCTTTTGTTGAAGAACCTGCTCTTAAAGAAAATACCCGTGGACGACCAACTACAAAATCCATCCATATTTTTTAAAAGTAAAATGTTAATAAATTATTAAAGAAAACCATATTTTAGGTGAAATTAATTGTTATAAAATGTGTTTACGTCCTTTTAAAAGTTACCACCACAAACAACCTATGGACATTAAAAATAGAGAAAATGATGCGGCTGGCTGAGAGAATATATTTGAATCACGTCAAAATATTTATAATTCTTGGATAACACAACCTACTACATATTATGTTGTAGATTAAAGCTCGGTATGTAAAATGTTTAATGATATAATTTTGTAAAAGTGCACTTATTTTTTTTATAGTTTCTGTTACTATTATAAATGTAATTGGATAAATAATTAGTTATAATAATAACTAGTTATTATAACTAGTTATAATAATAATAATAATAATAATAATAATAAGTAATATATAACTAATCACTAAATAAAAGATTAAAAAAGACAACTAAAAGATAAAAATAGACTAAAAACAAAATAATTTTTTTTATTAATTGATGTGATGTTTTTATAGGGGGAGAGGGGTGTAATTAGTAATTAGGGGGGTGTATTTAGAATGAGCCTTCTTTTTCAGCCTTAAACACTTGTAAGTGTTCTTTCATCTCTTGTTTATGTATTTAAGCAAGAAAGTCAAACCGTGTTTGACTTTCAGCTTTGACCATGAATTGGTCAAGACAAAGTTCGTTTGAACTTTGCAACGTGAGCGTAATCACGATGTTATAGCCCCTTGTGACTATACCTACTGATTACCACGTTTATTAGTCGAAGTGACGAGTCAAAGTTTCGATCAAAATGCACGATTATGTGCATTTTGCGTCGAAACTATTTTCAGGTATCAAAACACTTTGTTTTGATATCAAATCAGTTTTCTAACTTAGTTAAACATGTTTTAACATGTTTAACTTGTCACTTTTAGTTTAGTGCTTGTATAGGGCCGTAAGATAAGCGGTCTTAACAACCGCTTAGACTTTCGAACCCGACCCATTTGGACGATCATTAGGATCCGACCAAACATATTTTGTGACCATAGTTGTATAGGGAATAACCTTCCGAGGTTATATCTTATGGTCACTTAATTTGATTAGTTATATGATAGGTAGTTTATATGCCTTAGGAAAATGACCAAAATGCCCTTTTCATGCATAATTTGAATTCAAGCATATGTAACTTAATTTTTGACACTTAAACTGATTATGCAACATATTTAAACATGATAGGGCATATAATACTTGTCATAGGACTAGTTAGGCTATTCGTTTGCGCTTTTGCTTAAATGACGCGTTAAAGTAGCGTAGACTACCTTAACGGGTCATGACGGGTCGTAAGCACTTAGGATAGGTTCCGAATTAGAATGTAGGCTTTGTTAAACCATATCACATGAGTTCAAATACTCATTTGGTTTACGAAACCTCATTCTACCTGATCTCCTGATTTAGGTATCGATTTATTAACATAGTGATCCGATACTAGGTGCTACTTGATTCCTTGATTGCCGAGCTTTGTTAGTTCACTTAAATCGAGGATACCCTGCAATCTCAAGTGAGTACATAGTTCCCCTATTTTACTGCTTTCAATTGTTTTGGGGTGATTCATATGTGCTAAACGATTTCGATGTTTTAAAAAAACGAATACTGTGGTTTATATTAAACACAACGATTTCGATAATGTGAACGAACTTGTTTGGACATTAATACATAACACGAATGACATTCATTAACAATGATTAAGCCGACCAGTAGTATGTTATGGTACCATAGGATCTGACAAATCCCGTTATCGGTCTATCGCCATGGTTATGTATGGGGGTAATGTAGGTAACGACAGAACCTGATGATTGTTAACTTACCCTTTGGTGGTTTGTTAATACGAGTTGAACGATGGACGAGTCACACAAGTTTGAATGTATTCAACGAGAACGACCAAAAGTTAGTTTTCACAATTAAAACACGAACGATTTGAACGATGGTTTATAACACAAACGAGTTGAACGATTGGTGATAACACGAACGATTGAAAACAAGTACAATTGAACGATTGGTTTTTGGTATGTGATTAGATAACGGGACGGGTGTAATGTGATAATAGCATGGTAGATACGCCGCTGGTACTTCTTATATATAAGTGCTTTTATCATATTGCATTCCGTGGCGTTATTTAGTTCACTTGGACGAATGATTTCAAACGATGATACGCAACAATGTTTACTAAATGATATAAACCATACGATTTTTATTACAAGAACGATTTACAATTCGGTTTACAAAGACAAATGTTTTAGTCAAGATTTATGGAAACGAAGTTTTATAAACTATAACTAACTTGTTTTAAGTTGGTTAATCATATTGCAATACCAAACACTTTTCAATACAAGGTTTTCAATTAACGACTCTTGTAGTCATACGAGGTATTGCAACACTATACAAGCCATGAATCTGACACACTCACAAAACCTATGTGCTCGCCGGCATTTCTTTGCTGACTTTATTTTCACATATGTTTCAGGTGGTGTTTGATGATGTTGATGATGACTAGGATGCATGCTCACATAGGATCGAACAAGGCCTTAGTGACTTAATAATAATGAAAGACAATATGTTTGTGTTTTGCTTTTGAACATCAAGACAATGTAATAACTAATTCAATAAAATGAAACTTTAAATCCATGTGTTGTGAAACAATGATTCTGTTACGACACTCCTCGACGTTTCCGCCGCGGTTTTGTTGTTTTGACGCGGTCGGGGTGTGACAGTTTCGAGTGGATAAATAATTGTTTTGCAAATTTCGGTTGTTTTTGTGAGAAATTATGATTATTTTCAAGCGACCTTTGATGCAAGGGGTTGTCAAAGACTTACGTCGTTATAAAAATGCACGTCAACTATACGCCAACTAACATAGGAGAATGTTCATGACGTGCTTGATGATTATTTTTTTTTCCAAAGCTTGCAAAACTTTTGTGAGGGTGTTATTAGTTTGTTTTCCAAATAGTAACTTTGTAGACTGACTTACGTTGACATTCAACGTTTATATACGACACATAATCGACAACATGACTTTCTGATAATGATAAATAAAATAGATTGTATGCACTGACCTTGGAGGAATTGTCTATGAGAATGACCAGGTCAATTCATGAGGGGCCAATTCATGACCTTGGAGTAGTGGCGTCTCAAGATGTGTGGTTTTTGCATGCGTTTTTTGGACCCTCTGAATCAAACAACGACATCAACGTCATCAGCCGATCGCCTTTGTTCAATAGTTATCTGGATGGAACCCCCCCCCCCCATTGTTCTTTCGGGGTCCTAAAAAGTAGGTGGAACATACTTCAACAACTTGCACAGCCACTACATCCCCAAATGATTAGAAAAACCATGTACGCATATATTATCCTATAGAATATAATTTTGAAGCACGATGGTGTGGTGATATCTTCTGAACAAGTAGCGGATCCTCCAAACAAAGGAATAATTAAAGACAACATTTTTTCACTATTACGATCACGAACAATTCATAATCACCTTTAATCGGATTTTATCGAGCATTTGGAGCATTGACACCAACTCTACCTCCAACTAAACCAAATGAACAACTAAGATTATTATTTTTATTAAAGTGTTGTAGGTTATTTTATTTTATAGTTATTAGAATTTTATGTTATTTATTTTTATTTTTGACTTATATTAAAACTTATTTAATATTTATTTTCATTTTGACTTATTTTAAAACTTATCAAACATGTTAATGTTTTAAATTTTAAATTAAATTAATATGATTTAATTCTTGAAAAATTATAGAGAAAGCTAGTAAGAAAATGGGAATATCCTCTCAACCCTTAAATAGTATTTAGAGATAAATCTTTAAAAAGTGATATACATATATAGATAAAGACTCAGGGAGTGGATTAGTGGAAATTGGTAGGTGATGGCACAACTAATTTTACGGTATATGTAGTTAAACCACTATTTATTTCAGCTCGGAATTATAGCAATTTTTATAAAATGAGATGGAACGGATGGATCCTTTTGAAGTGCAATGTTTTGGCTTGGCGAGCGGAACTAGATAGACTCTCAACTAGGATGGAATTGACGAAGAGATGTATGATTTTACAAGATATAAAATGTCCGCTGTGTGACGATTCTACGGAATCATCGGCCCATTTATTTACTGCTAGCATTTTTGCATTGGAGGTGTGGGATCATGTTAGGACCGCTTATTCGTCTTTATAAAATAACAACTTTACTGGTTTAAAGACTTAGCATTTAACAACTTTCATAAAAACTTTTAACAAAATTTGGGCATGGCCCGTCCATAATACGAGCATACCCCTGTTAAGATTATAATCAAAACTAAATACAACACTACGGTTTGTTCTACAACATACTACTAAAACCAAAACAACAAGTTTTGAAAAGTATGACTACTAACAAAGTTATGCAAAATAAACAAGTGTTTGACACAAAACATTAAAGCAACTAGCGGAAGCGATTGGCATGACATATCAAGAACACGTGCTCGCTCCAATTCTCCAAGTCGCCTAAGATGAGGATTTACCTACATTCACAACAAACTTTAAAAAGTTAATCATAATACTTGATTCGCTTACAACAACATCATTATAATTCCATTCGTTTATGTTCTTTCATTTCTCTTACGCATACGATTACCCAACTAGATGGATTGGCATATACTCTCATAATGAGATGCAATGGTACACTTACGACCCGGTAACATCGGGTTGATTGCTTTCAGCATAAATCCTTCGTTCTATCCGTTAAACGGATTGAACTTCATACATTCCTTATTGCATTCATGACCACCCGTTCTAAACGGATGGTACCTTATTCTTACTCAACTTGTTCAATTCGAACCGGTCGACTTGCATAGCTTATCGTAACCTTCGTTAGCATAATCAAACCCACAAGGAGTTTGTTATTCATTTACTAATAACCATATTCATTATAACTAGGATTGTTCATCATAATTATTAACAAAATTTAAATAAAGTTTTGTATGCAATGGAACATACCTCGGTCTTGCGTGCCTTCCGTTTTCCTAGTGCTCGTACCTTCTTCCTTCACGCCTACATTACAACATTCATTCATTCATTTAGTCTATTTACTTCATTATACCATTTTCCATGTTACACATACATTCATCTCTCAAGCATTTCATCAAACACTTGGTAGGCATTATAATTAAGGTATAAGGTACAAGGCTTTAAAGCACAATTTTACTAGTTCATCATCATTCAACATTCACATCTATTCTAATTTGCATAACTATATCCTCCTACATCAATTTATCTAGCATTCAAGTATTACAAATAAGATCACATAACAAGATAACATATAATCATAATCATTATGATCTTCTTAATCATAACATAATTTCACAAAGTGGGTTTTCACTACAACCTCTCATGCAACCTAAAATCAAACATGATTCTTGTTCTAGAAAGCAATTCTAACTCAGATTTCCCATATTTGATACAAGAAATCGAGATTGGGTTGAACCCCTCTTTCTACAAAGCATAATTTCAGAGAATTGAACTTACCACTTCACTAACTAGGGTTAGATTTTCGAAAAAGGGGCTCATGCACTGGATTATCTTATGATTTAAGCTTCAATTGCTTGATTTCTTGAGTTTAGGGTTTTCCCCCTTCTTGCCTGTTCCTGGTCGATATCTCCCCAGACACACACACTGTGTTTTGGGGTTTAATTTGTTTTAATAATTTAAGTTTAATCATTTTTGCACTTTACCCCCTACACTTAGTTGCTATTTACAACTCAAACCCTTAAACCACATTTAACTCTCGTGAAACTTTTGCCAATAACGAGAGGTGAATCTAGTATCCCGATCCGAGACGATTGACAAGGGCACTCCGTGTCGAGATACGATCTCATTCATATATATTTCTGCCATTTTCTCGGAAGAGTAAGCCTCTTTGATGGGTAGAAAATGAGCGCTTTTCGTAAGTCGATCTACGATTACCCATATTGCATCGTGCCCCTTTTTCGTTCTAGGAAGCTTGGTTACCAAATCCATCGTTAGTTCCTCCCATTTCCATACCGGGATCTCTAAAGGTTGCAACTCCCCGTATGGTTTTTGATGCTCTGCTTTCACTTGGGAACATGTTAAGCATTTCGTGACATACTTAACGATATCACGTTTCATGCCCGGCCACCAATAATTGGTCTTCAAGTCCCGATACATCTTTGTAGCCCCGGGGTGAACCGAATACCGTGACTTATGAGCTTCTTCAAGTAACGCAGTCTTGACTTCACAGAAACGAGGTATCCATATTCGGCCGAATCTCGTCTTGAGTCCGATCGAATTTTCTTCTAGTTTATCGGTTACACCTTTTAATCTTTCTTTCTTTAAGTCTTCCGCTCCAAGCGACTTTATTTGGGAATCACGTATCATCTCGAGTAATCGTGGCGTAACTATCATCTTCATGGATTTTACTCGAATGGGAGACGGATACTCTTTTCGGCTTAACGCGTCGGCTACCACATTCGCTTTTCCTGGGTGATAAAGGATATCACAATCGTAATCTTTGATAAGTTCTAACCATCTCCGTTGCCTCATATTTAAGTCTTTCTGCTCAAAGAAATATTTAAGGCTTTTGTGATCCGAGTAAATTGTGCATTTCGCGCCATATAGATAATGCCTCCAAATCTTTAAGGCAAACACTACCGCTGCCAGTTCCAAATCGTGGGTTGGGTAGTTTACTTCATGCAGTTTCAATTGTCGTGAAGCATATGCGATAACCCTTCCCCTTTGCATCAAAACGCAACCTAGACCCTGGTGTGAAGCGTCTGAATAGACCACCAGGTCTTCAGTCCCATCCGGTAATGTCAAGACTGGGGGACATGATAATTTCTCTTTTAATACTCGGAAGGCTTCCTCCTGTTCTTTACCCCACACAAACTTCTCTTTCTTCCTCGTCAGTTTTGTTAAGGGTAAAGCTATCTTCGAAAAATCCTGTATGAACCTTCTGTAATATCCCGCGAGGCCTAGAAAACTTCTTATTTTAGTCGGGTTCTTCGGAGAAACCCATTTCATTACGGCATCAATCTTTGATGGATCCACCAAAACACCTTCAGAATTGATTATATGGCCTAGAAACTGCACCTCTCTGAGCCAGAAGGCGCACTTTGAGAATTTTGCATAAAGTTTTTCTTTACGGAGAATTTCAAGTACTTCACGCAAGTGTCTTGCATGTTCGGCCTTGCTTCGCGAATAGACTAGAATATCATCTATGAACACGATCACAGATTTATCTAGCATGGGTCGGCATACCCGATTCATCAGATCCATGAACGCAGCCGGCGCATTCGTCAATCCAAATGACATGACTAAAAATTCATAATGCCCATAACGGGTTCTGAACGCGGTTTTCGGAATATCTTCTTCTCGTACTCTAACTTGATGGTACCCCGAACGCAGATCTATCTTGGAGAACCAACTCGCCCCTTGTAATTGATCAAAAAGGTCGTCAATTCTAGGTAAAGGGTAGCGGTTCTTGACGGTTAGCTTATTTAATTCCCTGTAGTCAATGCACATGCGCATCGACCCGTCTTTCTTCTTAACAAATAAGACAGGCGCTCCCCAAGGTGACACGCTCGGACGTATAAAGCCCTTAACTAGCAAATCTTGTAATTGTGTCATTAACTCCCGCATTTCGGTGGGAGCCAGTCTAAAGGGAGTCTTCGCAACCGGCTGCACACCCGGATTCAATTCGATTCGAAACTCTATTTCTCTTTCGGGGGGAAGTCCCGGCAATTCCTCCGGAAATACATCCAGAAATTCATTCACAATCTCCACTTCTTCAAGCTTCGGGAAACCTTGTTGAGCATCTATCACGTAAGCTAGGTATACCCTACCCCCGTTAAGTGTATACTTAGCGGCTTGAACGAGGGTACAAAGTTTCGCTTCCATCCTTCTCTCGCCTTGTATAGTTAATCGTTTTCCACTTGGGGACTGGACATGTATTGTTTTGGTTTCACAATTAATTCCCGCTTGGTGTCGGGTCATCCAATCCATACCCACTATCATTTTGAATTCCCCCAAAACCATAGGTATGAGGTCGATATCGAATTCTTCATCTTCTATAGTAAATTTGCAATTCCTACAAATCTTGTTTAACACATAGGTCTTACTATCGGCTATTTCTACTTCTAAAGGCATCGGCATTCGTTCAATCTTAAATGAAGGATGTTGTATAATTTCATTTGAAATAAACGACATAGTGGCTCCGGTGTCAAACAAAACATGAACCGGCATAGAATTTAATAAGAAGATACCTGATACAACATTCGGATGAACCTTAGCCTCCTCGGATGTGATTTGGAACATCCTCCCTTTAGCCCTAGAACCCTCTTGCTTTTTGTCTTCCTTTTTCGACTCTTGCTGAAGTTTTGGGCATTCCGATTTAATGTGCCCCTTTTCGAAACAATTGAAACAAGTCTTCGGGCTATTTGGACATTGATAAGATGAATGTCCCTCCTTACCACATTTGTAACACCCCTTCTTGCCTAACAGACACTCTCCAATATGAAGCTTTCCACAAGTCTTACAAGGAGTAATACCACCATTCGACTTATCTTTCCTTCCTTGCTCTTGATACTTTCCCTTTTTAGATGGACTCGAACTTGCACTTTTCTCACTTGATCTCTTTTCACCACGTTCTTCTTGCCTCTTAATTTCGATTTCTCTATCCGTGCCAGATTGATAAGCTCATCAAGGGTCTCACATTTTGAGGGAGTAATGAACTCCCTAAATTCCGCCTTTAACACCCCGTAAAAACGATTGATCTTCATCCTTTCAGTCTTCACAAAATCCCCACAGAACTTCATCTTATCCATGAAAGTATTTGATATCTCATTTATCGACTCGTTTTTCTGTCAGAGGCGCAAGAAATCCTCCTGGATCTTATCAATAGCCGACTGAGGGCAATGGTATCTCATAAAGGGCTCCTTAAACTCTTGTCAAGTTATCATTTGGAGTCTATCCTCTCCTATTTCCTTGCTATACGCATCCCACCAATCTTTCGCCTGGAGAGTGAGTTGGCCAGTAGCAAACATCACCTGATCTTCTTTATCGCACCGACTTCGTATAAATACCGCTTCTATATTTGAGATCCATCTTTGGCATGCGATTGGCTCAATTTTACCATCATACGTTGCGGGATTGCACGCCATGAAGTCTTTATACGTGCATCGTCGTTCTTTGCTTTTGCTTTTAGATCCCTCTATCAATTCTTTCAACTCTTCGATTTTGCTAGTCATCATAGCATCCACAACTCCCAACACTCGACTTTCTACTTCTTGAGCTAATCGTGGAAGATTAGCTTGCATGACCCCTTCCGCCACTTCTGTGACTTTATTGATAAATGCTTCTTGACGAGCCGTATCATCATCTTCATTAGCGTTTCTTGCATCAGCCATCTATAGAATAGCATTTACATTCATCATTAAACACAAGCTTTCAATTATACACATACTTTGACCTTTGATTATTACAATCGTAAACATGCATTTCATGGTTGTTAACCATCCAATTTTCATCATTTATTCCATTGCTTACCACACTTACGAACTCTTTTTCGTTTTGATCTCAATTCATGATCGTAAGTATCTTATTAGTGTGTTTACAAGGACCTCATGTCATTGTCGATAGTTATTTAGTTCATACGGGAACTCTAGATGTGAAAAATAAGCAAAACAAACATTATTCAGCGGAGTCGTTTTCCACTGGCCATCGGCGACGGCACTTCACCCGTCAGCGACGGGCCTTGTAAAGTGGTCGTCGGCCACAAAGACCGTAGACAGGCTCATAGGGCGTCGGCCCAAACGAAGGGGGCGTCGGCGACGGCCTGATGCCCGTCGGCGACGGCCTTCCGTATGACGATTTCGCTGCAGACTTGTTAAATTACTTTTAATCGGTTTTTCGGGTCGGTTCCAGCTATACGGTCCTTGGAACTTCCCGTTTCACCTCCCTTATTATTTACCAACATACTTATCTTCAATATTTACATTATAAACTCACTATGCATACTTGCGTTTACCGAAACTTAAATCTTTTTACCTCATTAGCGATCTTGGAGCGAGCACACTTTCGAGCGAGCCATCGGTTTGAGTTCAAGCATCGCGTTAAAAGCTCGAATCCCTCAAACCTAGGCTCTGATACCAACTTGTTAGGACCGCTTATTCGTCTTTATAAAATAACAACTTTACTGGTTTAAAGACTTGGCATTTAACAACTTTCATAAAAACTTTTAACAAAATTTGGGCATGACCCGTCCATAATACGAGCATACCCCTGTTAAGATTATAATCAAAACTAAATACAACACTACGGTTTGTTGATGTGTGCTAAACAGACTATAAAAATTAACTATATTAGACTCTCTAAACTAGACACTACAAAGCTTTAATTATAGACTCGACCTAAAACCACACAATCGACAAGTGTACCGATCAATGTAGTATAAACCTAGGAAGTCCGGATATCGAACCACGAGACTCTATGTATCACGTAAACTAGACTCTAATAGACACTGACAGACACGACTTAACTTGTTTATTTGTTTGGGGGGGGGTTACTGAAAAACTATGGAAATCTATATTAAACTACTAAATTAACTAGAGCTAGACTAAAGACGAACGAAGACTGTGGACTTTCCTTATATGAGAACGACACCACCTAGACTAGAATCCTGGATTGATTTTAAAGAATTACCGATTAAGTTAAATGCATGAATTATGGAACCGGGATCTTAAAGTACTAAACCTATTAAGAACCAACTAAGCCCCTCGACCCTTCTCAAGGAGAAACCTGTGGAACTACCTAGGCCGTTAATCCTACCGGTTATTAGACGCCTTTCCAGTTATCTAATTATTGTGTAAGTACCCTAATGTTGACCTACTCTTTTCCAATCATAGATCTAGGGTAGTTTGAAGTAATCAATTTGACTTGATAGACTAATAAAACCGACAGGTAAACCAAGACATGACCTTTTCCAAGGACTATCTAAAGCAATTCACCGGGTAAGACCTACCAATAGCCCCTCACTTTCCAGGTATTAGGACTAGTAGAACACTAAGACTTAGCAAATTATTACCAGTTACTTCTAGGGGTTATTGCGCAATTCTCCCTAAAGAGTTAAGGATTTCTTATGTGATATAGACACTCACCGAAATCCTAAACCCTAATATGACTCTATGTTGTGATATAGACCGTCACTAAGAATCATATGAAGCAAATAATAACAATAAACCAACTCAAAGTACGCATACACATCAAATCATTAAATCAAACCTTTTACAAATCACAATCAATCCATAAAAATCATGCAATTAATAAAACCGGTAAAATCTTCATATCAATCCATTCATCAAGTCTAGGTGGTTTATAAATTTAGCCAAGCATACTAAAACGTGAAAACAATCCAAAGAAATCTAAACCGGAATTCATCATAACAAGTTTCGTAAGAAAAATCAAGAATAAAGAACTAGAAAACCCGATTAGATCTTCAAGTCTTCTTCCCCGAGCTTGTATCGATGATTCCTATGCTTCAAGATCCCCGAAAGTGCTCCAAGAATGCTCAATAAGTTGCCCAAGAAGTCCCAAATTCGAATTAGGGTTTCTTTTCCAAGTTTAAGATGTTATATATGACTTTCCATAACAAAAATCGCCAGCTACAGGCTTCTGGCTGGGCGCCACCCACTGAAGGACTGGGTGGTGGGGTGCCACCTTGTTTTTCAGCTCATGTACTACCTTCAGACTCTCTCCGGGTGCCAGAAACTTCTCACGGGGTGCCAGAGAGTGATTATTCAGCTCTTTAACTCTATTTCAACTCTTCGATCTTTCCAACATGCTCCAAGACTTGACTTTCCAATATTTTAACTCGTTTTACTCGGTTTTCCGCATATTTAAACATCAAGACATGCGAAACACGATTTGATCAATAGTATGCACATTCTAACGAAAAACAAAACTAAATGTAATGAAAACTATACAAACTTTACACGAATAAAAGATGTATTTTGCAATACATCAAACATCCCCACACTTACTCTTTTTTCGTCCCCGAAAAAGAATTGTGCAACGGAATCAGAGACAAATCATCACTTGGATCGAAAATTATTTATATTTTGTTAAAACCAATGCTTGCGTTAGCCGCGATTGCGAATATACTTGTCCTCTTAAACCCGAATCTAATCCTAAGCCCTTATCATGTGAATTTAATTTAAGTGCGGTCAATCCACCTAGGGTCTCACACTAGAATTTACGGTCCATCTACTCCCACCTCAAGCTTATAGGACTAAAAGAACGATCACTGGACCAATTCCTAACCATTTTATATCAAAACCAAGAGAGTAAACAATCAATTTTTTTTTTCATTTTTTTTCCGCTTTTTTTTCTCTCGTGAGTCTAGACGATGCTTTCCCTAACCAAGAGGTATTCCGGCTGTAGAGTCGCTATCCCCAACCACAGATTACTTAGGTTTCGGTACTTTTAATCGGGAATTCGATTTCACACATCCCAGAGGCATTCCGGCTGTAGAGTCGCTATCCCCAACTCGGATTACATAGACCTGTGTTACTTTCATTTAGTTTCTAGCTCACTTTTTATTCTTTTTTTTCTTGCAAGATCACAAACTCTAACAGTTTTAACTTATAACGGTGCCCCTTATACTCTTATTGGCAGTTTTGATTTCCCATATTTCCCAGATGAAAACCCACTAGCAGACCGACAATTAAGGTATATTAACTTAAAGGGACTTAAAACCAAATCCGGGTCTATCCACATATCCCTAACTAGACGCAAGCTCGATTTATTATAATCTCATATTATTATTATTCGAACCCGAGCAAAAATTCAACTTTTCTAACATTTTCCGCTTTAATTGCAAACTTCTTTTTTATTCGAAAGACATTTTCTGATTTTTCAATTTTTTTTATTTTTTTCAAAATTTTCTAATTTTTTTTTATTTTGGATTTTTTTAATTTTTTTTGTATTTTTGTATTTTTCATATTTAAGACTCGATTATTTACAAGTATCCCATCCCCACACTTAGAGATTGCATTGTCCCTAATGCAAGAACGAAAATACGACCTAAGAAATAAAAACTGCAAACGAAATAAATAAAAATATACAACAACAAAAAGGGAAACGACTTAGCTGTATATGTGAGACTGTCAAAGTGCCAGTCGTTTCCACATAAGCCCTCCAATTCGAAACGCGCTCAGCAAACAACTCCTACCCTCGGACACGCGAACGAAAGCGGCTACAAATACCAACCTAATCACGCAAACACCAAACACTTGCAAAAGATAATATAAGCTGTCATCCTCGCTCTACTCCGCATCATCCGACACCTCATCACCCGCCTGTGTACCAATGGGCCCCCTCTTGGGCGAGTATCTGGGCATCGTTCCCTACTGGCCCGACTTGAAGTTCCTGCACCTGACATTCTCCTCCCAGCACTTTACTTGCCCTCAAGTAAATCCAAGTGCCTACCAAACCATCATCGACATCCAACTTGCTTAAATTCAGCCATGTAATAGTTCAGAACAAATTTTAGCGTTGAATAATTCCGCCTAGTTAAAGGAGGTTCCATTCTTTGCAAAAGTTTCGTTTCAAAATCGCAAGTTTGGATGTCTTACACGTCAATGCACTGAGATTCGTTAGAAACAAGAAGAACAGAGAAATTTCGGTTGAAGTGTTGAATCCCAAAGTGAAATCCCGATTTCACAATTGCGGTGGCAGAGGGACTGATGAAGAGTTAGGGTTGTTATGGACGTTTTTCGGTGAAGATTGAATGATGTAGGGGTAGTCGGCGGTGTGGCAGTGAAAGATGGGGTGAGTGAATGGTGAGTGTTAATGGAGGTGTGAATGGTGAGGGAGTAAGTGTTTACGGTGAGAGATGGTAGGTGATAAGATGATGTGTAACAGGTGAAGTGGTGGGATCGGTGGTAAGGCGACTGAATGTTAAGTGAGTAGGGGTTACGGTGGTTAATCAGTGTAGGTAGAGGGGGTTTATCGGTGGTAGATGAGAAAGAAGGTTAGGTGAATTGAAGGGTGATGATAATGGTGAATAGGGTGGAGTTGTCGGCTGTGAGTGGGTAACGGTGATGGAGGTTATCGGAAGTGGGTACATGGTGGGTTAGAAGAAGATGTTTGATGTCAATGGAGGTATCTCGATGAGGAGTGGTGGTGGAATAGTGTGAATGGTGAAGAAGGGTTAGGTAATTTTAGTGGATAATGGAGATTATTTGATGTATTGGTGATGATGGAGGTGGGTTTCGGGTGGATGGTTGTGAAGTAGCAGGGGGTTTCGGGTGGATGGGGGAAGAAGGGTTAGGTGGAGGTCTGAAATTTGGTGTTTTAAAATTAATTAACTGCAGATGCAGCTTCTGGCGGCCCGCTAACAATGTCTGAGGTGGGTGGCGGCCCGCCACCGCGTTACCTTTTTCTAAAAAATTGCCATACGTGCTGGCGGGAGCGAGAGGGTTCTTTATAAATGGGTGGCGGGGTGCCAGAGGCCGTTTTTAACAGAAAGTATCTAATTTTTTTCTTTCAATTCCTTAGAAAATTTTTTATGTTTTTCCCAAACCTCTCAAGAACCAACCAATTTTTTTTTTTAACACTTTAAACTTACTTGGAACCTTATTTTCCTCGCAAATTCCTGCAAATCCTCGGTAATGTACTCCTGCAAATGACTCAAAACACAAACTAGGACCCGAAAAACTAACAAAAACGACCGTTAGCTACCAAAAATTAGAAAAAATAAATAACTAAGATACAAACGGTACAGACTCTACAAATGAGTAACAACTTCTCACATACTTATGGGGGATCATAGAGATGCAGCTCACCTCCAAACACACAATCACGGGTTGTAGCACCGTTATACTTATTGCCCGAATCACCCCAAACACACTTATCTCTCTCATAACTTCTCAACTCCTCATCTGGCGGTTTGAATCTAGTCTCGTCATATCGAAATCTCTCCCCAAACTGAGCTTTGCTTAGTATCTCTAGTTTAGATTCTAAACGCACCATTCTCGCTTCTAATTCCTCCAATCTCCTATCAGGTGGGTCCCCACACTTGAGTCCTATTACTTTTTCTAGACTCGGACCACTCATGTAACAACCCTCACTTTTGTGCGTTGTTACTACTCGTTATACTCGTTACGCCTAGCACCAGAGATTCGGATCATAATGTAACTATACCGTATATATATAGCTATTCGAAAGATAATCGCATATTTTCAAGCTACAGTATCATTATACTACACTATTATCACACTAACACTCACGGAGACATTGAGTGAGGACCTACTCTACCCTCCTCAGTGGCCGTGATGTGTCGAACATAAACAAATAACGCTAACAAGGACTCCCGGGTGAGTGCTGTAGCTCCAGTCGTCATGACGATGATGACAATACGAGTAAACGGTACCCCGTCAGTCTTTGTGGCACTACACGAAATAACGTTCACGATGACATCAAGAAAGGACCTATGCTACCCTCATTGATGGCCGTGCAACGTCGATAACAATCGCATACTCGAATCGGAAACCGACTGTAAAGTATCGAAACTTTGGATTATGGATACGCAAATACGACCCCTAGTGATATAGATATATATATAATAATAATAATAACAATATAATAATAATATAAATTGATTATGAAAGATACACGCTTCGAAAACTATCAAATCAATCAAAAACGAAGAAGTCCGGCCCGTCAGGATGGCTATCCGGACGGATAGACCATCCGGATGGATGGGCATGCGCACGGATGGCCATCCGCACGCATGGGCCATCCGCACGGATGGGCTATCCGGGCCAGACCTCTTTTCCTCTCCTCTTTCGCCTATAAATAGCCTGTCACCCCACTATTCAAGTGATGTGACAGCTCCTGTTCAACCAAACGCGCACCAAGACCCTTTCTCTCGATTTCCTCGCGATTCCGGTAAGAATTCAACCTAAAACTTGTACTTCTACAATCTACACTCGATTCTACATCATTCTATCTTTCAAAACTATAATTCTAACCGTGAAATCTACGGATTTGAGGCGTTTTGAGGTGATATCACCAAGAGTTCTTAGGAACTTCAAGTTGGGGTCTCATTTCACTATAAACGACTCAGATCCAGGTGATTTCCACATGTTTTAATGACAAATCACACCTAAATCTGTGCGATTTCGAGTTAACCAAGAAGAACCACCATGAACGGCCAGATCTGATGGAACGGGGTGATTCCCGGCCGTTAGAATGAGTCGGAATTGACGGAACTTCAAGTGTTAGTGCGAAATTACACAACCCTAGTGGAAACAAACGTATTCCTTCCGTTAAACATTCAGAAACGGTGGTCAGAGTGCTAACCAGACAAGTCAGTCCGCACGGATGACCCTAGTCCGCACGGATGACATGTCAGTCCGCACGGATGACATGTCAGTCCGCACGGACCACTGCCATCCGCACGGATCATGATGTCCGCACGTACACCCCACCCGCGCGTACTGTCGTCCGCACGGACCATGACACCGCACGCACGTGTCATCCGCGCGCACAGTCAGTCACCCGTACGGGTCATGTCAACCGCACGGATGACATGTCACCCGTGCGCACCATACCAACCGCACGGATGACTTGCCATCCGCACGGATGAGGCCCAAATCAATCAAACGAGTAACTTTTCAAGTAAATCTTGCTTAACCGTACTTCGTTTACTCTATTTCTTCAAGGATCATTACAGACAACTCGTAACCGACTCAATCAAGTTGTAATCTCGCTAAATACGCACTGTGAGTATACTTGACCCCTTTTTAATCGAATTTTGGGTGTAACATACGTTTCTAACAAATCGAACTCATCAATCGAACTATTCAATCAATCGAATTATCACTTGCGAATAACTGTTATGCATAGATATACGTGATGCTAGCTGCATATGTGCTAGGGCTTATACTCGCGACGTCCCACCAAGACTAGTATAGTACCATTGCGCCCGACGGGGTCTAGTTATGCCATCGTACATTCGAGCATCGAGGACTTAGTTGGTAGTATCGGTTTTGTGAGTATATATGTCGTGTATTACGTTTATGCATGTGGAAATTCGCAGCACTTTTAATCTACTATGCTATACTTATCAAACCTGTATACTCGCCAATACTTTTGTATTGACAAATCTTTTAACGTATGTTGCAGGTTAGATCACAGACTATATCAAATCAAGCTAGGAAGTCTAGAAACTCAACTAAAATCTAGGTTGTCGGATTTGCATTGTTCGAGAGGATAATAAATCTGTGATAACTTACGTGATTGTATTATTTGTTAGTATGGGATAACAAATGTATTAAATATTATCGCAATATAGTTGTTATGGATTCTCTTGAGCAATCTGATTCGCCTAGTGCCGCGCCCTGATGATTCCGCCATCGGTTGGGGTGTGACAACTCACCACCTTATTCTCATCTCTCTCATCCTTCTCACACTCCCCTACTGATAATACCCCCTCCACCTTATCACTTGACCCTCTCGAATTCATAACCTTAAAAACTACCGATTCCTCGCCCGCTCTAAGTGTAATGGTGCCTAAAAAGACATCTATGAGAGCTTTAACGGTGTTCAAGAACGGGCGTCCTAAAATTAACGGTACGTTTTCATCGGCTTCCATGTCGAGAATGACGAAATCGGCCGGAAAAACGAACTTGTCCACCTTAATAAGCAAATTCTCAACTATGCCCCTCGGGTGTTTCACGAACCTATCAGCTAAGGACAATGTCATTCGGGTAGGTGAAAGCTCGCCTAAGTCTAGCTTCTCGTAGAGAGAAAAGGGCATCAAATTGATGCTAGCTCCTAGGTCAGCTAAGGCTTTAGTATTGGTGTTACTACCGAAAAGACAAGGAATAATGAACACACCGGGATCGGTAAGCTTTTCGGGTAGGTTATTTGAGACAATGGCCGAACACCCTCCATTCAACGAAACGTTCGACAACTCTCCTAACTTCGCTTTGTTCCTCAGAAGATCTTTCAAGAATTTCGCGTATTTAGGCATCGATTGGAGTGCCTCGATAAACGGAAGATTAATCTTCAATTGCTTGAAGATGTCTAAGAATTGCCCGTATTCCCTTGAGTATTTTTGGTTCTTAAGACGTGAGGGAAATGGAACATATGCATGGTTCACTAAGGGTGAAGGTCTAACGTCTATAGGGGTTTTCTCAACTTTCTTCTCGACTTGAGACTCACCGGGCTGTGCGGTACTTGCTGGGCTTAGCCTCTTTAACACTTTGCCGGGAGCCTCCATCTCGATCTCTTCATCTACAATATCTCCATCCTCATCGACTACTCTCTCCTCTACGCTCGGGTTTCCTACGGTTTTGCCACTACGAGTGGTAATGGCCTTTACATGAGCATTCGGGTTAGGTTAGGTGTTACCCGCAAACTGACCGGGTAATCTCTCTTCTAACTTCCGAGACATATCACCCACAAACCTTTGAAGGTCTTGGAAAGCAGCTTGGTGATTCTTAAGCATAAGGTCATGTTCGCTAAGTTTCTTTTGGGTGGTTTGGTCCTTAACAATTAATTGACTCATCATTGCTTCCATTCTTTCTAGACTACCCCCTAGATCATAACTTGAACCCTGACCTGTTTGAACTTGACTACTTGACCCCCCATCATTGACCTGCCCATTTGAACCCCCACCAAAGAGTGAACCTAAACCCCTATTTGGATTTTGAGCTATTTGAAAACCAGGGGGTCCATTTGAGCGAAAATTATTATTATTAGCAAGATTATTATTATTATTACGCTAACCCGACCCAAAATTATTGTTATTACCAAAACCGCTAGATTGACCTCTACCCAACCCTCCTCCTACAAAATCAACCTGCTCCTCACCAACAAGCAATGGACACGCACTCGTGTCGTGACCCCCTCGGCAAAACTCACACTTATCTACCTTAGCCTTAATCTCCTTAAGCTCCCTAGTCACGTTTTCCAAAACAGCGGCTAAACTAGGATCCATGGTGACATGGTTCACCCCTCGGGTGGGTGCACTAGTAGTGGTATTAGAATTACCACTTTGATATCGTTGATCGGATCGTGATTGGGATTGAGACTGAGCAAATGCCTCAAAACGTTCTAAACACTCAGCAACAGTGAGAATACCCATCATATGCCCCCCCGCGTTAGTATCGAACCTATCACGAGTCTCTTGGGTGAGACCGTTGTAGAATTTCTCACACAAAGCCCAATCGGAAAGACCATGCTGGGAGCAACGAGCACAAAGGTTTTGGAAACGCTCCCAAGCAAGGTAGTAAGGCTCGTCGGGCTCCATGCGGAAGGAGTGGATTTGGTCTCTAAGACGTGAGGCTTTTGCGGGCGGGAAATATTTGTTCAAAAAGGCTTGACGAAGCCCCGCCCAAGTGGTAAAGGTGCCGGTTGGTTGAGAGTCCAACCAAGTAGCCGCACGGCCGGCTAATGAGAATGGGAAAAGCTGTAGGTAGGTGGCATCGTTGGGTGCACCGTGAAGGCTAAAAGTAGCTAGGATACGGGAGAAACGGTTAATGTGGGCCGGGGCGTCCTCGTCCTCACGGCCGTGGAACTGAATGGTGTTTGTGATGGCCTGCATGGCATAAGATGGAATCTGCCATGAGTTCTCACTAACTATGGGTGGAACAGTGATGGGTGAAGCTAGACCGGTGAAATTCTGGGTGGCTTGTTGGTGAACGGTTTGCCTAGCGTTGGCCATTTCTTCTAAGTTTTCTGGGACGCTAGAGGTGCTAGAAGTAGGGCTATCGGGTGGAGAAACCTTAGGTGAAGTTTTAGGTGAATGGTTTGGTGAAGGTGGTGGAACGATTATGGGAGTGGTGTCGAAATCTGGGAAAACGGGAAAAGATGAAGATGAAGTACTAACCTCTGGGCCTTCGCCCAGTTGAGATGATGACTGCTTGACTGGTGGTGGCGGTCCGTGCGAGCGCAGATGTGGCATCCACTAAAAGCACAAACCTGAACACAAGAAAAGCAAACAATAGTTACTACGACTCAAGATGAAAATAAAAGACACAAAACAAAATAAACACGTAGCACGTATTTGTCGAGTAAATCTATCAAAGCTAATGAACGCAATTACCAAGAGTCCCCGGCAACGGCGCCAAAAACTCGATGTGTGCTAAACAGACTATAAAAATTAGCTATATTAGACTCTCTAAACTAGACACTACAAAGCTTTAATTCTAGACTCGACCTAAAACCACACAATCGGCAAGTGTACCGATCAATGTAGAATAAACCTAGGAAGTCCGGATATCGAACCACGAGACTCTATGTATCACGTAAACTAGACTCTAATAGACACTGACAGACAGCTAGACTAAAGACGAACGAAGACTGTGGACTTTCCTTATATGAGAACGAGACCATCTAGACTAGAATCCTGGATTGATTTTAAAGAATTACCGATTAAGTTAAATGCATGAATTATGGAACCGGGATCTTAAAGTACTAAACCTATTAAGAACCAACTAAGCCCCTCGACCCTTCTCAAGGAGAAACCTGTGGAACTACCTAGGCCGTTAATCCTACCGGTTATTAGACGCCTTTCCTGTTGTCTAATTATTGTGTAAGTACCCTAATGTTGACCTACTCTTTTCCAATCATAGATCTAGGGTAGTTTGAAGTAATCAATTTGACTTGATAGACTAATAAAACCGACAGGTAAACCAAGACATGACCTTTTCCAAGGACTATCTAAAGCAATTCACCGGGTAAGACCTACCAATAGCCCCTCACTTTCCAGGTATTAGGACTAGTAGAACACTAAGACTTAGCAAATTATTACCAGTTACTTCTAGGGGTTATTGCGTAATTCTCCCTAAAGAGTTAAGGATTTCTTATGTGATATAGACACTCACCGAAATCCTAAACCCTAATATGACTCTATGTTGTGATATAGACCGTCACTAAGAATCATATGAAGCAAATAATAACAATAAACCAACTCAAAGTACGCATACACATCAAATCATTAAATCAAACCTTTTACAAATCACAATCAATCCATAAAAATCATGCAATTAATAAAACCGGTAAAATCTTCATATCAATCCATTCATCAAGTCTAGGTGGTTTATAAATTTAGCCAAGCATACTAAAACGTGAAAACAATCCAAAGAAATCTAAACCGGAATTCATCATAACAAGTTTCGTAAGAAAAATCAAGAATAAAGAACTAGAAAACCCGATTAGATCTTCAAGTCTTCTTCCCCGAGCTTGTATCGATGATTCCTATGCTTCAAGATCCCCGAAAGTGCTCCAAGAATGCTCAATAAGTTGCCCAAGAAGTCCCAAATTCGAATTAGGGTTTCTTTTCCAAGTTTAAGATGTTATATATGACTTTCCATAACAAAAATCGCCAGCTACAGGCTTCTGGCTGGGCGCCACCCACTGAAGGAATGGGTGGTGGGGTGCCACCTTGTTTTTCAGCTCATGTACTACCTTCAGACTCTCGCCGGGTGCCAGAAACTTCTCACGGGGTGCCAGAGAGTGATTATTCAGCTCTTTAACTCTATTTCAACTCTTCGATCTTTCCAACATGCTCCAAGACTTGACTTTCCAATATTTTAACTCGTTTTACTCGGTTTTCCGCATATTTAAACATCAAGACCTGCGAAACACGATTTGATCAATAGTATGCACATTCTAACGAAAAATAAAACTAAATGTAATGAAAACTATACAAACTTTACACGAATAAAAGATGTATTTTGCAATACATCATTTGTTCTACAACATACTACTAAAACCAAAACAACAAGTTTTGAAAAGTATGACTACTAACAAAGTTATGCAAAATAAACAAGTGTTTGACACAAAACATTAAAGCAACTAGCGGAAGCGATTGGCATGACATATCAAGAACACGTGCTCGCTCCAATTCTCCAAGTCGCCTAAGATGGGGATTTACCTACATTCACAACAAACTTTAAAAAGTTAATCATAATACTAGATTCGCTTACAACAACATCATTATAATTCCATTCGTTTATGTTCTTTCATTTCTCTTACGCATACGATTACCCAACTAGATGGATTGGCATATACTCTCATAATGAGATGCAATGGTATACTTACGACCCGGTAACATCGGGTTGATTGCTTTCAGCATAAATCCTTCGTTCTATCCGTTAAACGGATTGAACTTCATACATTCCTTATTGCATTCATGACCACCCGTTCTAAACGGATGGTACCTTATTCTTACTCAACTTGTTCAATTCAAACCGGTCGACTTGCATAGCTTATCGTAACCTTCGTTAGCATAATCAAACCCACAAGGAGTTTGTTATTCATTTACTAATAACCATATTCATTATAACTAGGATTGTTCATCATAATTATTAACAAAATTTAAATAAAGTTTTGTATGCAATGGAACATACCTCGGTCTTGCGTGCCTTCCGTTTTCCTAGTGCTCGTACCTTCTTCCTTCACGCCTACATTACAACATTCATTCATTCATTTAGTCTATTTACTTCATTATACCATTTTCCATGTTACACATACATTCATCTCTCAAGCATTTCATCAAACACTTGGTAGGCATTATAATTAAGGTATAAGGTACAAGGCTTTAAAGCACAATTTTACTAGTTCATCATCATTCAACATTCACATCTATTCTAATTTGCATAACTATATCCTCCTACATCAATTTATCTAGCATTCAAGTATTACAAATAAGATCACATAACAAGATAACATATAATCATAATCATTATGATCTTCTTAATCATAACATAATTTCACAAAGTGGGTTTTCACTACAACCTCTCATGCAACCTAAAATCAAACATGATTCTTGTTCTAGAAAGCAATTCTAACTCAGATTTCCCATATTTGATACAAGAAATCGAGATTGGGTTGAACCCCTCTTTCTACAAAGCATAATTTCAGAGAATTGAACTTACCACTTCACTAACTAGGGTTAGATTTTCGAAAAAGGGGCTCATGCACTGGATTATCTTATGATTTAAGCTTCAATTGCTTGATTTCTTGAGTTTAGGGTTTTCCCCCTTCTTGCCTGTTCCTGGTCGATATCTCCCCAGACACACACACACTGTGTTTTGGGGTTTAATTTGTTTTAATAATTTAAGTTTAATCATTTTTGCACTTTACCCCCTACACTTAGTTGCTATTTACAACTCAAACCCTTAAACCACATTTAACTATCATTTTGCCATAAATCCTTAATCATATTAAGTTTAATTATTTATCCTCACTTATCTTTATTGTGTTTTAAATTTTGGGGCGTTACAGATCAGGTTGCGAGCTGGTGTAGGTTACCTCCTCTCTATGCGTTTGAGGTTAGGGATTTACTCTTTTTAGCAAAAGGTTTGGAGCTGCGGAAACATGAGACGAGGACGGTTCACGAGATTGTGTTAAGTGTTAACGACTTTATGTTGTTTTTAGATTGTTAGAAATGAGATGGTTTTTCAAAGGAAGAACGCTAAAGTCGTGGATGTTATCACGAAGATTAAAGCTAGTTTGTTTTTTGGATTAGAAATAGATCTAAATTCAAATGTATAGAATGGAAGGATTGGTACGGTTCCTCTCTTGTATTGATAAAATTTCTGGTTTTCCTTGCGGTCCTTAATTTAAGGACTTGCTTATAGTTTGTTTGGCGAATGAAGTTTATCTTTCAAAAAAAATATATATAGATAAAGACTCGAACAAAATCTATCCGTAGAAAATTCTAATAATTGAAAGTTAATATTTTACAAAAATACGATAAAGTATAAAAATAATAAACATAAATAAAAACAAAAAGACCCATCCTCGTCTCAATCCTGTGGTTTTCAATTCTTTCTTTGTGCCGTACTATTCACTTTGCTTCTTCGCTTTTCCTCAATCAATCAAATACTGTAAGTTCATCCCTTCAAAGTTTCTAAATTTCTTCTGCACACCAATCTTTTTTGCATTTTAAGTTCCTATATTTATTTAACAACATTTACAGTGTGTGTGTGTCACTAATGTTATGTGTGAATGCTGAGTTGGATTCATACTGTTGGTTTTGTGGGTTTCATTGATCTGTGAGTTGTGACTATTGGGTTTTGTTGCATTTAGTTTTTGGAAATTTTAGGGTTTTTTTGTTAGAATGTGTGTGTGTTGTTCATGTGTTGGCATTGGTGTGTTTTTAGAGGAATGATGAGCAATGAAGAAGAGAAGAGGTGTCCTTTGTGTGCTGAAAAGATGGATTGGTTAATCATATTGCAATACCAAACACTTTTCAATACAAGGTTTTCAATTAACGACTCTTGTAGTCGTACGAGGTATTGCAACACTATACAAGCCATGAATCTGACACACTCACAAAACCTATGTGCTCGCCGGCATTTCTTTGCTGACTTTATTTTCACATATGTTTCAGGTGGTGTTTGATGATGTTGATGATGACTAGGATGCATGCTCACATAGGATCGGACAAGGCCTTAGTGACTTAATAATAATGAAAGACAATATGTTTGTGTTTTGCTTTTGAACATCAAGACAATGTAATAACTAATTCAATAAAACGAAACTTTAAATCCATGTGTTGTGAAACAATGATTATGTTACGACACTCCTCGACGTTTCCGCCGCGGTTTTGTTGTTTTGACGTGGTCGGGGTGTGACAGTTTCGAGTGGATAAATAATTGTTTTGCAAATTTCGGTTGTTTTTGTGAGAAATTATGATTATTTTCAAGCGACCTTTGATGCAAGGGGTTGTCAAAGATTTACGTCGTTATAAAAATGCACGTCAGCTATACGCCAACTAACATAGGAGAATGTTCATGACATGCTTGATGATTATTTTTTTTCCAAAGCTTGCAAAACTTTTGTGAGGGTGTTATTAGTTTGTTTTCCAAATAGTAACTTTGTAGACTGACTTACGTTGACATTCAACGTTTATATACGACACATAATCGACAACATGACTTTCCGATAATGATAAATAAAATAGATTGTATGCACTGACCTTGGAGGAATTGTCTATGAGAATGACCAGGTCAATTCATGAGGGGCCAATTCATGACCTTGGAGTAGTGGCGTCTCAAGATGTGTGGTTTTTGCATGCGTTTTTTGGACCCTCTGAATCAAACAACGACATCAACGCCATCAGCCGATCGGCTTTGTTCAATAGTTATCTGGATGGAAACCCCCCCCCCCCCCATTGTTCTTTCGGGGTCCTAAAAAGTAGGTGGAACATACTTCAACAACTTGCAAAGCCACTACATCCCCAAATGATTAGAAAAACCATGTACGCATATATTATCCTACAGAATATAATTTTGAAGCACGATGGTGTGGTGATATCTTCTGAACACGTAGCGGATCCTCCAAACAAAGGAATAATTAAAGACAACATTTTTTCACTATTACGATCACGAACAATTCATAATCACCTTTAATCGGATTTTATCGAGCATTTGGAGCATTGACACCAACTCTACCTCCAACTAAACCAAATGAACAACTAAGATTATTATTTTTATTAAAGTGTTGTAGGTTGTTTTATTTTATAGTTATTAGAATTTTATGTTATTTATTTATTTTTATTTTTGACTTATATTAAAACTTATTAAATATTTATTTTCATTTTGACTTGTTTTAAAACTTATCAAACATGTTAATGTTTAAATTTTAAATTAAATTAATATGATTTAATTCTTGAAAAATTATAGAGAAAGCTAGTAAGAAAATGGGAATATCCTCTCAACCCTTAAATAGTATTTAGAGATAAATCTTTAAAAAGTGATATACATATATAGATAAAGACTCAGGGAGTGGATTAGTGGAAATTGGTAGGTGATGGCCCAACTAATTTTACAGTATATGTAGTTAAACCACTATTTATTTCGGCTCGGAATTATAGCAATTTTTATAAAATGAGATGGAACGGATGGATCCTTTTGAAGTGCAATGTTTTGGCTTGGTGAGCGGAACTAGATAGACTCTCAACTATGATGGAATTGACGAAGAGACGTATGATTTTACAAGATATAAACTGATCGTTGTGTGACGATTCTACGGAATCATCGGCCCATTTATTTACTGCTTGCATTTTTGCATTGGAGGTGAGGGATCAGGTAGCGAGCTGGTGTAGGTTACCTCCTCTCTATGCGTTTGAGGTTAGGGATTTACTCTCTTTAGCAAAAGGTTTGAAGCCGCGGAAATATGAGACGAGGACGGTTCACGAGATTGTGTTAACGACTTTATGGTGTATTTAGATTGCCAGAAATGAGATGGTTTTTCAAAGGAAGAACGCTAAAGTGGTGGATGTTATCGCGAAGATTAAAGCTAGTTTGTTTTTTGGATTAGAAATAGATCTAAATTCAAATGTATAGAATGGAAGGATTGGTACGGTTCCTCTCTTGTATTGATATAATTTATGGTTTTCCTTCCGGTCCTTAATTTGAGGACTTGCTTATAGTTTGTTTGGCGAATGACGTTTATCTTTCAAAAAAAATATATATAGATAAAGATAAAGACTCGAACAAAATCTATCCGTAGAAAATTCTAATAATTGAAAGTTAATATTTTACAAAAATACGATAAAGTATAAAAATAATAAACATAAATAAAAACAAAATGACCCATCCTCGTCTCAATCCTGTGGTTTTCAATTCTTTCTTTGTGCCGTACTATTCAATTTGCTTCTTCGCGTTTCCTCAATCAATCAAATACTGTAAGTTCATCCCTTCAAAGTTTCTAAATTTCTTCTGCACACCAATCTTTTTTGCATTTTAATTTCCTATATTTATTTAACAACATTTACAGTGTGTGTGTGTCACTAATGTTATGTGTGAATGCTGAGTTGGATTCATACTGTTGGTTTTGTGGGTTTCATTGATCTGTGAGTTGTGACTATTGGGTTTTGTTGCATTTAGTTTTTGGAAATTTTAGGGTTTTTTTGTTAGAATGTGTGTGTGTTGTTCATGTGTTGGCATTGGTGTGTTTTTAGAGGAATGATGAGTAATGAAGAAGAGAAGAGGTGTCCTTTGTGTGCTGAAAAGATGGATTGGACTGATCAACAATTGAAGCCCTGCAAATGTGGTTATGAGGTTTGTTTTTTTTTTTTTTTATCTCAATTTTTTTTTAAAAAAAGTTGATATTTTTGTTGGTTTAGTAATCTTGGTTTTAAAATTGTGCATAGTGGATTAACTAAAAAGTGTAAAAGCGACTGTCACGTCACTGCCACGTAGGCAATGAGGCTTTAACTGACCCACCTTTTTACAAGGTTGTAGTGGACTAGTGGTTAACTAAAAAGTTGAATAAAAGAAAAAAAAAATAATAAAGAAAGTTGGTGATTGGTTACAGTGGTGGACCCCATATCACCTTCGACATTCGCGCTTGTTAAGGGCATAACGAGAATGGTGATGGCGCCCCATTTTGGCAATCCCGTAATGGTGTTTAACGCCTTGAGTTGCTGAGGTGGAGTGGGGTTGGCGCCCACCACACCCGGCCTAAGATGTGCGCATCAGAAGCCCATAATGCGTGCATCACATGATGTGGCACATTGTGTAATTGATCAGTATTTGAACAATTAGACCGTCGATTGAACTAATATGACTAAAGATGATGGGAACATGTTATATTTTAGTGTTTACAAATCAACAAGTTAATGTGCTCTATATATAATAAAAAAGTTAGTATTTTTCAGTAAGGAACGCTCATACGTGATGTGGGCGAGGCGCGCATTGTGCAATGTGCATCACTCGTCGTCTTTTGGGATCAAAACACATTGGGTCACCACGCGCTTTTTTAAACCAAGTTAATAATGTTCAATTTTGGATGGAGGGAAATTAGGTTTATAGTGGTACGAATTACAATTACAGATGTATGTTAATGTTTTTATATTATGTTATGCGACAAATGTATTAATGGTGTTATGTACAAGTCAAAGTATTTGCCTTGTGGCATTCTTGGTTTTAAATAAGTGCCCAAAAGCCAAGGGGCGAATTTCATGTACGTGAGGCGCTACATAATGGAATTCAGGTTTTCTTGACAATAAAGACATCACTAGTATAAGAGTCAATCCGTTTCACTTTTTATCGAATCGTACATCAATTCAAATTACAAATCATTGCAGGTGTGTGTTTGGTGTTGGCATCACATAATGGACATGGCAGAGAAGGATGCAACAGAGGGACTATGTCCTGCATGCCGAACACCTTACGACAAGAGTAGAATCGTAGGGTTAGAATCAAATTTTCAGAGGTTAAAACTTGAAATACTTTGCAATCCCGTTAACTTTATATGCTTCATTTTACCCTAAAATTCATATAACTCGTCCTCTGTATAGGGTGGCTGCCAATAATTCTTGTCGAAAACAAAAACAACCGAAGGCCAAGCAAAAACCGAACGAAGTAAAGAAAGACCTTAGCAATGTGCGCGTTATTCAGCGAAGAATGGCGTATATCATCGGGCTGCCTATTAGTCTAGCCGATGAACACGTATGCACCCATAATCATTTCGGTTATGTTTATCTGGCGTACGTATATTTATGTGACATTGGTTTTCACTTGTGCAGTTATTGCAGCGAAAAGATTATTTTGGGCGGTACGGGAAAGTTACCAAGGTTTCTCTTTCTCGGACAGCGGGTGGGACCGTTCAACAGTTTGTCAATGATACTTGTAGTGTGTATGTTTTACAGCTTTTAAAGTTGCTCGATTTTAGTATATGTTAAATGCGCGCTCTATCTTGTATGCTATTTTACAGTGTTGTAAGAATCAGTAGGTGCTAGTAGGTGCTAGTCGGTCGGTGAGGTACCGACTAGCGATTAATTGGGAATAACCGGATTGGGATTTTTGTAAGTAATTTTTAGTTTTATACATACACACACATTTTTATATATAAATTTTTTTAAGTAGACATGTTTTAACCCCTCGTTGACCCATTTTTTAAGTATTTGGAGAGAATTTATAAGGTTTGGTTGAAATTTGGCCGGAATAGGACCACCGTTGAACGCCTAGCGATTAATCGGCCATTACTCGGTGAACCTCCGATTAGTGATTAACCGGCGACTAATCGGAGCCTAGGTGGGACTTTTACAACCATGCTATTTTATGTATGGCTTCGTGTGTGACTATTTTTTTCCCGTTATATGCGCCCAGATATATTACGTACTCAAAGGAGGAAGAAGCGGTGAGGTGTATTCAATCTGTGCATGGCTATGTGCTGGATGGTAGGTTTTTAAGGCAAGTACATAACCTTCTATCGCCCGTTAGCTTGTATTATATGTATTTGATTATCAATCACTCAGTTGACATTTAAACTTTTGCAGAGCATCATTTGGGACAGCAAAGTACTGTCATGCATGGTTAAGGAATACGGTATATATATGAGACGCTCAACTAAAAAATCATCAAGATTTATTTTTGAGTAAAATGCCATTTTCGTTCCTGAGGTTTGGCCAGTTTTGCGACTTTCGTCCAAAGGTTTGTTTTTCTGCATCTAGGACCAAAAGGTTTGAAATCTTGCCATTTTTATCCAGCTCGTTAACTCCATCCATTTTCTCCGTTAAGTCAAGGTTATTTCCGTCTTTTTTGTTAACTTAAAGGGCAATTCGGTCTTTTTTCACTTTACGTAGAAAAATGGATGGAGTTAATGAGCCGGATGAAAATGGCAAGATTTTAAACCTTTTGGATCCAGATGCGGAAAAATAAACCTTTGAACAAAAGTCACAAAACTGGCCAAACCTCAGGGACAAAAATGGCATATTACTCTTCATTTTTTGGGAAAGCTAATATTTTATTTTTGGTCAGCCCTGCGACAATGTTGCGTGTTTATATTTGCATAGTATTGGTGCTGAAGAAGATAGTTTTGGCAAAGATGAAATAGCTGCAGTTCATACTAGGTATTATATTACACGCAAAAGCTCGATTTCCACTTTTGTCTCTTTGTGACTTAGGGTGTAGGGAGTGGTTAGACACTTGAAAGTGGTAAACTTCAAAATCAACCAATGAGAGTGTGCCATGTCATTCAATGAAAAGTGTCTAAACTATGCTCAAAAGTGTTGGCGACGGTTAGACACTTCATGAATTGGTAAACTATTTAGAAAAAAAAAAGGAAAAAGGTGTGATTGGTTGGGATGGCATGGACCCCACCCCACACACCCCCTCTCTCTCTCCTACCCTCCCTCCCCGCATCGGCAACCTGTCCCCGCTTCCTTTCCTTCACCGAGCGGCAAACTAGGTTGGCGGTGGTGTTCCCGAGCAGCAAACACCATTGCCGCACCTGTTTGCCTCCCCACTCCGTATCCCCTTATTACTGATATATTCAGTGTTTGCGTTTATCTCGTAAAAAAGTTTCTTAACAATTTTTCTTTCAGGAATAGAGTTCAAGAAATTGTTGGTGCCACTGAGTATTTGCATAAACGATCCGGAAGTACATTGCCATCCCCGGTAGATGAACACTCAAATAGCCGCAGTGCTTCGGCTCAGGAACCTGTTTTTAGCCGGTGCCAAGAAGTAAGATATTATCTATTAAATTCTTTCGGACCGGCAAAAACTCACTTGTTTTTTTCTTTTGATTTATCAATCAAGTTTCTTCTGTCGTATGCAAAGACGTCCAAATACGTAATTTGTTGGATCAGATTTTGCTTTGTTTCTAAATGGTTTGGTTTTCTCCAAAGTCGAAATACTTTTTTTTTCCAAAAAGTTAACTTCTCTATAAATAATTTGTGTCAAGTATGATTACAAAAGATGTATTTTTTAATATTATTTATTTTGTGAAAGGTTTAAATACAAAAGGCTCTTAACGTGTGCGGTACACGACCACCAATATAACGTGCGTAATTATGCATATCAGGTGCGTAATTAGGGTACATAATTATGCAAATAACATGCGTAATTATGTATTATAACGTGCATATTTTAAAAATGAAGTCGCGTACCGTCCTTGGTTTTAAAATGCGCGTGCGTGATGCGCCCGTTGCGCTAGTGAGAGCGCATCGCAACACCTGATGTGTTGCGTTTATGATGCGATGATATTGCAACAATTTCGCATAATGCGCTCTGATGCACGCAACATTGTCTGTTATGTTTTTTTTTCAGATTTATGAAATGAGTTGGGTTTTTTCAATAATTAATATCTTAGTATGTTTGATTTGAACCATTATGGTTCGTAAACACTTGTTTATGGTTCTAGAAACATTTTAGTATGCTTGGTTTGTACCAAAAAGCACAAATCTTGTCTTCTTATCACGCCAGTTTTTTAGTTTAAGTATGTTTTAATAAGTTGTTATGCGTAAATGTTTTTTTTTTATAAAGAGCGCATCGCTCATCACGCATTGCGCATCAGTTTTTTGAACCAAACGCATCGGAGCGCATCACGCAATTTAAAACCAAGGTACCGTCGCACGTTAAGGGGCTATTGTACATTAACCTTTCCCATTTATTTTTTGAAAAAAGAGGCTTCATGCATTGAAAATACAGTTTGGTTGAATTTCGACCTGTTTTCTTGTAAGCTAGTTTTGCTTAAGTTTGTCTGTTTGACCCACTGGAGATTAATATACAACCCAAAATTTGCTCATTTATAAGTAAACGGGTCAAAATGGCGTCTCTAGATTGGATCATTAGTTCGTAACTATGTACTTCTTTGCCATGGTTCAGGATGCAGCGTATGCTGCAGTAGCTTCTGGCGATCATTTGTTTTGTTCCAAGGACAAAGACGGAGTAATGAAACTGTCCAAACATACGACAAGTTTTGTAGATATTGTTGGACGGTCGTATAATTCAGGTTCAGATAAAGATGCTAGTTCTTCAGTATCAGAAGGGCAGATGCTAAACATATGTTCTGATATGTCCTCTGTATGCGTCAATAGGAGTAATCATGATAACGCTGAAGGTTCACATTTAGTGTCACCAAAATCATCAACGAGCAAGTTGTATAGTGAGCCTTTTAGGGAAGCTTCTAGATTACCGTCGGTAGAACTAGATGATCTAACCCTTAAGGACACTAACATTACAAAAGAACAATCATGTTTGGCATTAGATTCACAAAATTCTCAAAATTCTTTGAATCCCGTTGGGGTTGTTAAGGCCTATAGTGACGATGCTTGGTGGCATACGGAGTCAAGTAGTCAAAATGGTTATGGTGTAAATAACAATGCAAATTCTTTATTAAGCAATGGATATGATAGGATATATGGAGGGTCTAAATCTTTTTTTAGTGAAGAAATAGTAGAGCACTTGAGACGGCTTGACGATAGTAGTCTTGCTGATGATGACGAAAACTCGGCTGCTGTGGAAAACAGTATAATATCAAATATACTATCCATGGATTTTGATGGGTGTGAAGATTCGGTTTTGCCTCGAACTGTAACTGGATTGTTTGAAGGGAAAGATGGACGACATGGCTCTTCGTGGAGTTTTCAAAATAGTGATCACTCAAGATTTTCTTTTGCAAATGAAGATTCCGTTGAGAACCAGGACCGTGCCTATAAGCTCCACTATCAAGGTATGCCTATTAACTGTCTAGGGTTCTATGATTACAATTTTATGTGGTGTTGATATGGATTTTTATTAATAATTCTTTCTAAATTACTATTGCTTTGTAATGAAAGCACCTAGGGTTCAGAGCGTGATACCACCGGGATTCTCCAAACCCCCTCCCGGGTTTTCCTCGGGCGTGAGAAGTGAGCCGGTTGTTTCTGCGAGTTCCGGTACGTAGCATTCTCTCTATATGCATAGATTTGTAACTCTATATAATGTTCTACCGGTGCAAACGTCAAATCATGTTCAACAATTTTTACAAAATAACGTATTTTGGTGGACCCGGATCAGTTAATTTAGAAGTAATATTGTTGGTAATCTTCATAGAAATGCACTAAGAATGGGATGATTATTTTCTTTATGTTTAAAAAATATTTTGGATTCATATTTCTCTTTGCTCTACTATCAGGAACTTATGTGAAGAATTCTTTACCGAACAATCATTATCGTATGCCATCGATAGGGAGTTTAAGCAACAGTAGTGATGATCTAATCGATCCTGCCATAATGGTTGTCGGAAGAGGCAATTCATCATCTTATGACACCAGATCAAGCTCATTTAATGAAGAGACAAAGCTCTGGCTCTTGATGCAACAGCTACAACAATCTGTTTCGGCCACACACCATGATCACGACCCTCGAACGTCCTTCATGCAAGAACAAATTTCACCCCGGTTTCCTTCACGAGATGATTATTATAAAGATCTCACTTCAAGACTAGTGGACCAAAGCTACACACAGCAACAGTACTCGCATCCCAAGTTTTCAAATGGTCATATAACAAACGGGTATCGGCAATTGCACTTGGATGGGGCTCAACAAGTTAACACTAGAAACGAAGTCGGAGGCTTGCAGGAACGAATTCATGGGGATGGGAGATTCGGGTTGGAGAAATTACTGCCGGGGTATGGTGATTATAAGTTTCAGATGCCGAGTTCTGGCGATGTATACACTCGGCTATTTGGAATGTAAATTATTCACCTTTCTAACTTATCTCTGGTTTAATTATATGAAATGAACACTCCTCTATACTGTTTGTGTTTTCAAAAGAAAAAAAGTTATTGGGTGCTTGTCATTCGACATGGTTTCGGTTTTGGCTTTGAGTTTCCATATTATGTCAAACAAGTTATTATAATAGTGAAACATAATGAATTCGGTGATATTATAGTTTGTGCAGTCATCTATATAAGCATATCAAAGAGATGAAAATCATAGGTCTATATTACCCCACTGAACATATATTTGACTGATCAGTTTGACCGATTTAGTATTGGGAAGAAGCCTTGTTATGCATGTTTATGTTGAACAAAATTGGGTCGCTGAACTTGATTACAGAAGAGTAGAATCCTGATGATGCTGCGTTAGAGGCAACAGCCACATTATGACCAATCGCCGTTTGCATTTGCCACGATGTGTTCGAGACCCCAATTCCTGTAGTTTCCTGCCGTTATATATAATCACAAATTCACTATTAGTTCATAATCATCACAAACAAATCATGTAAAACTCAATGAACTGTTACCCCACATAGTCATGGTGGGAATGTTATACAAAGATGGGGTTTGCACACACCTTTGGTCGTTTACCATAAGGCGATTCACGAGAGGTGAAACCGATATCCAGATTCAGATCAAGATTGAAACTACCTGCTGCACCAATAGATGCTTTGGTTCAATAGGAAAGAAGACATGGAATTTGTAAGTGGGGCTGCAAACGAACCAAACATTTAACGAACAATTCATGAATCGTTCGGCGGAAAGTTCGTTTGTGTTCATTCGTTTGTTAAACACACAAACAAGAAATTTCCTTCGTTTAGTTAAATGAAAGAACATGAACAGAGGCCGCGTTCGTTCATTTGTGTTCGTGAACGTTCTGTGACATGCTTGCTTTTGTTCATTAGTGTTTTTAGTTTTTATATTTTAATTAAATACTCCAAAATTCCGACAAATAAAAAAATTTAATACATGTCTGTGTATCATATATTTTGTTCATGAACGTTTGTTTGTATTCGTTTATTTCCATTTGTGTTCATGAATGTTCATTTTCGTTCATTGACTAAAATTAACAAACAAACATGAACACGTTCATTTCCTTAACAAACGAACACGAACATAAAATCTTGTTCGGTAAGTGTTCATGAACAGTTCGTGAACACATATATTTCTTAACAAACGAACACGAACAAGGTTTTGTTCGTGTTTGTTCCGTTCGTTTGCAGTCCTACTTGTAAGCAAACATTAGTACCTTCATTCTTTCCTCCCCAATTCGTATCTGCACCATAACCGTAAGTACTCGGCTCAAAGTTAATGATAGCTTCTCTTCCATTACATTTAACAGCAGCTTTATCATAAGCCCTGAATACAGAGAAAAAATTGCGGGTTATGTAGGAAAATAAACTCTACAAACTTGAGATGACTATTGTGTAATTACAAAACTTCCAATAACCTTGCAGCTTCTACTTCATTGTCGGATAATCCAAGGTAAACATACCTGCAACCGAACTTTTTAATGTTATCTAAAGCTATATTGTTTCATCAAAAGTAACAAGTAATTTTTGCTTACTTTTTCCCAAGTAACTGACCCATGCGAGCCTCCCATCTACCGCATTTGTGAAGGGTTATTCCTCGGTATTTTGAAGTTCCACGTGAGAATCCGTTACTCTGTCGACGCAGTATATGAATGAATTCTTCTTTCGACAGATTCTTCATCTGTTACATCAGTATTCAAAAGTTAAAACTTACAATGATCATGGAACTTACAAATACTACCCATCAAAACCATCTAAATTGTCCCCACCTGGGCCAGATCTTCCTCATAGTCACTTAAATCAAAGTTGATATCTGCATCGGTTCCTCGAAACTTGATTGCAGCTCGATCATATGCTCTGAAATTTAATTTGCAAACTAGTCAAAACCGAGATTAGAAATGTATATCCAAACTAGATTTTTCACTGGAAACACTCACCTTGCTGCAGCATAGGATGTGCCAAAACCACCTGTAACCATACAAAAATAAGCTAATATATCAAACTGAAACTAATTATTTGTGAGTTGAATAATATAGATATCAAGCATGCTCACCTAAATACAGTTGTTTTCCACAATCCCTGAACAAGATTTATATAAAGATATTAGATTCATATTTCATCAAACAAAACAAAAAGCAGCATTGGGATCATTGTTAATCTACAATTCAAACTCTAATAGTTAGGGTTGCTCACACTTCGATTTTGACAGTTTCTAGGTCAAATTATGAGCCAACCGTTGGTAACAGTTTTGATCATCGAAAACCGAAACCAGAGTTTCACGGGTTGAGTTTTGTAATTGAGGTTTGAAACTGTAATAGAAACTAGAAATGACACTTGCATAGTTCAGTTTTCCAACCAATTTTGCACCAATTCCAAAAGTTAAACGAGTTTTAGGATGCTTATGATGTACGTTTTCACAGTTTACACACATGAGAAATATAGAATATAAAACAATACCTCATGAGTCGATTACTGGTACTATTACTATGATATGTAAATTGACCGGTTTGGATGATTTTACGGTTAACGAGAACTGTGAACACCCCTACCTACACAACCTACTACTCAATGGCGGAGCATAGTGTAAAGTGGGGGGTGCACCCCCCTCCCCAAATGTTTCGGTTATAAATGTAAAATTTCCTATTTTTCGTCCGAAAATTTTAAAATTATATAGGATTGTCCCTCAATTATTTTGCCTAAATATTTATACAATATATAAATTGGATCTCAAGACTTTCCGCCTCCTCAAACTTTTGTTCAAGCTCCGTAATAATTCTTTTTTTTTTTTTTTATTTCAATAAGAACTCAAATTCATAGAGGCTTTAAACACAGAGTTCTTAACTTCTAACCATTAAGTGAGACGTCCAGTGACGTACTGTACCGTACAATTAATGATGCACATGATTAAATAAGCAGTCGCAGATCCAATAAAATGCTCTAAGTCGCTAACATAATATTTACCAAAATAGCGTTTCTTGAAAACTATTTACCAAAATAGTGTTCTTTGTTAATTTTGTATTTATTAATCAAGTATCTATTTTTTACTTTAATGATTTATATTTTTTCAATCAATCCAATACTTTTTTTTAATCTTTGATTTCTCCAATATATTTTTATAACTCGTTTACGTTCGTAAACACATATATAATAAAAAGGAAAGTGTTAAAAATTTAATTCGGAACGTTGATACAAACAAACATGCCTCTACATAAAATTCATAATAAAATAGAAACGAAAAAACCATTTGAGAGATTATTAAATACACAACTAAAATTTGTTTACATATTGCAGCTTAAAATATTTTTTACAAATTTTTGGCATAGAAATTAAAGAATAAAAATGAACTCAAAAATACAAAGCCAAATGATTCGATTCTGGTTGTTTCATCAGTTGGTGCGTAACCCAACAAACAAATATGCATATTTATTGTTGATTGTGGTATTATCATTAACAAACGTATGTGACAAAATTTGAACATTATTAAAAAATTCTTGGGGCCCAGTATCTAGTAAGTTTTATTTTAATATTATTTAATAGTAATAATAACTTGGATTAATCTTAAATACTGTTAAAAATGAAGATAAATAAAAGATCAATTCTTATTTCGTTTAAAAAAAAAAAAAGAGTTATTGGATCAACTTACTATAAACATAAGTGTAATATAAGAATAAAGAAATAGATAATGATTTAATTGTATAGTTAAAAAAAAGAAAGCTAATATGTTTTTTTAAAGAGTTATTGCTAAAAAAATATAAAGAGTTACTGAAAAAATATTAGATTGGTTGAAAAAAATATAAATTATTAAAGAAAAAAAGAAATAGATACTTGATTTATTTAAAAAAAATATTATAAAAGTTTAATATGTTGTTTAAAAAGAAAAGAAAAAAAAATAAACAATAAACACCGTTTTGTTAAATAGTTTTCAAGCATTTTTTTTGATAAATAATTTTTACCGTTTTTTTTATAAATAATTTTTCCACCAACAACACTAAGGGCCTGTTTGGCTAAGCTTATTGGAATGACTTATTTACTTATTTGTTTATTTGAAAAGCAAATAAGTCATAATGGAATGACTTATTTACTTATTCCTCTCACATAATAAGCTAACCCAAACACCTTTTAACTTTTTAAAAAGTAAATAAGTCACTAAAATAAGCTTAGCCAAACAGCCCCTAACAACACAAGTTTAGGAAAAAGCTCAAAAAAATAAATAAATAAAAAAAAACCCTTCCTAAATTATAAACTAGATCAACATTCAACAATATCCAAAAACTGCAATACGTTTCAATCACGATAAGAGAACGAACAGACAACACACCATATATGCGATTCCCAACGTCCGGTCCGACGATAAAACGTCACTCCACGGTAAGGCGAGCTCTTAGACGGCGGTCCACGGCGGCTTTTCCTTGCCTTCTGTGGCTGCACCAGTTGCGTGAGCGTGTTCTTCGGCATATGCGCATACTCCGGAACCTTGAGATTCAACCAGTCCGATCCAAAAACAGATACCGCCGACGAACGTGACGTCATCAATCCAGAACCTAACTCTAAATCACCAGCCACCGGAAAAAACTGCCTCGTAATCAAATCGACGGATGATTGATGTGAATTTTCATCCGATTTTCCTTTTTGACCTAAAATATCAGTAGTGGATACAGAGTCATCGTCATCGACGTCGACATCACCGTCACCGGCGAGTAGAGGAATATCATCCTCGCCGGAGTAGAACACGCCGGAGGAAACTGACGCACCGGAATGAATCTCCGATTGACGGTCTTCTAGAGCATTGTTGTTATTATTAGTCTCGAAACCACTGCGATTACAGTTATTATCTGCATCGATGTTGAGATCTAGCATCTTCGATCCTTGAAGCGTGAAAACAAGCTCGAGGTGTATGATTATTCAACCGGAACAAGCTCCGTAGCTCATTCCGATTAATCTAGTACCGGTTTTTAGGTTTCCGATCAAATCATGTGATTCTCGTGAAAGGATTAGCTCTCTGTGTGTCTGTGTGTGTGTGTGTGTGAGAGAGAGAGAGAGAGAGATGGAGGGAAATTGAAACGGTTATAACAAACTACTGTGTTGATTTGTTACACACGCAAACACAGGTTAAGTGTGTGTAATGGAATATTGATGAAACGACGCCGTTTAAGGTCGCAGGATATTGACGATGAAGAAGAGGATGAGATTTTTCATTGTAGTTGAAATACCACGTGAAGCGTATGCTATTACTTTATACATATGTATATTTAATTTAATTTAATTTAATTTTAAATAAACGCATTTTATTTTTTTTAATGGTAAAACCTACTTTTAAATACTTTTTACGGGATTTAAACATTTTACCTCTTGAATAGATAGAACGTGGAAATACGTTGTAGAGAAACCCCAACGCTATTCAATTTACTCTTGGATACTTGATTTAACTCTTTTTTGTTGGTCATGAGACCGATCAATGGGGGACGTCTAGTGGTAGTGTATATTTTTTTTCAAAGTTTAAATATAAACATCCCCATTGGGATATCTTGGTAATTAAGTGGTATGTTTCACAATCAAATGTTTTTGTAGTTCAAATTCTGTGGTGTGCAGGTATTGGTGTATTTATCCTAAAAAACTTAGAAATTGTTATTCAAACAAAAAAATTAGTTACTTAGAAATTAAAAAAAGTTTTTTATACTATTTGACCGGTCAGTTAAGCCTGTGACAGCCTACCACTTACAAATTACATTGTTACAATCCTAACTGGCTAGGTGGCTTATTCTCAATCGGGTCGGTTTCCAAAAGATGACCATGTTATTAAAAAAAGATGAAGTTTCAAATATTGAACGATAAACACTTCATTTCCACCCAATCTAAACGTCTTGGAGTTTTGTAAGAACATTTACATCATTTCCACCATCTTCATCTCTATAATTACACTAAAAATCATTACTTTTCTCTGTTCTTTTCAATTAAAGAATAATAATGTTTCACACCTTTTTCATTATCTTTTGTCTCGCATTTCGCATTGGTCTTCCCATTTGTCAACAAAATTTTAATAGTATTTATTTTCCTTTAAACACCCATACACTAATTCCTTGGGTGGTGAGTAGGGCTGGCAATTTTACACGAATACACGACACGAACCTACACGAAGTTAACAGGTATCGTGTATGGCCTTAACAGGTATCGTGTACCAAACAGGTAGACACGAGATTACCTGTTAATTTTCGTGTATAAACAAGTTAAATACCTGTTTACCTGTTAATACCCGTTAGTACACGATAAGAAATTAAATTAAATAAAACTCATCCTCCATGTGCGTGTGGGTTCCTTAATTCCTTTCTATTTTCATTCCTCATTCAATTCTTAAAAAATAAAACCCTAAACTCTCTCTGTAACTCTCAGATAGTATGCCGTGTTCGTGTTTTTGTTCGTGTTAACAGGTATTAACAGGTAATGTTCGTGTATAATAGTCGACCAGTTGTGTTAACAGGTATTAATAGGTAATTTTCATGTATATCGTGTCGTGTTCGTGTTTGAAAAAATGGACACGATAAGTTGTCGTGTTCGTGTATAGGATTTCGTGTATCGTGTCTTATCGTGTCGTGTCATGTCTTATCGTGTACGGGTATACACGATATGCCAGCCCTAGTGGTGAGTTACATAAGATCTATAGTCCACCCAACCATTTTGGTTGATTAGGTTATGAAATTGTCAAAATACATTACCCATCGAAGAGGCTAGAGAGAGTGATTTCTATATAGTTTAAAGTGAAGGGCCCCCTTTTATGAATGGACGGACACCCTTGTCTTCTAAAAGCATAAGGTCTTGAATTTATTGATGGATTTAAAAGATGTGATGACATAACCATATACCATCAATAATTATTAGAGGCATATATCAAAAGTTGTAGGTCCACACAATATAAAATATAAAACTAGAGATGTAAAACGGGTAATATATGACTATTCTTGGATGAGAGGTTTAACTTGTTACAAAATAGAAAATATGATATAGAAATAGCAATTATGTTAGTTATTGCGGGTAGACAACAATATGGTCCGTTTAACTTGTATATAACTATGTTTAAATTATAATACTTAGATAGGGGGAAGGTTCAAATGCAAACCACTAGTTATCGCGAAAACTCGAAAACTAACTAAAAAAGCCTAAAAACATACTTTTTTTTTGCATACCAATTTTCGCTATTTTAGATATATAAAAAAATTCAAAAAAAATTTTGTAGTGCACATGTGTAATAGCTACACATGTGAATTATTACACATGTGCACTATTTTATTTTTTTTTGAAAAAAAAACTTTTTTTATATAAAAAAACTTGCGCTTTTTAATAAAAAAATGAAAAAAAATTGTGTTTTTTTAGGTTTTTTTCGAGTTTTCGCAATAAAAATGGTTTTCATTTAAACCATCCCCTAGATAGATATTTATTCCAAACTTGTATATAACTATATCATCATCATCATACTCAGTAAACTTGTATATAACTATATAATACTTAGATATTCATTCTTTTATATTTTAAATTTTGATACAACAACTCATTTATGAGTTATTGCGGGTAGACAGCAACATGGTCCGTTTAACTTGTATATAACTATGTTTAAAATATAATATTTAGATATTCATTCCTAACTTGTATATAACTATATTTCTTAGATATTCATTCTTTTATATTTTTAAATTTGATGCAACAACTCGTTTATGATATAATAACCATAAACCCAGTCAATCGAAACACAATTTATTTTGCTAAACATATTTGTGAGTTCAAACCAAAACTATTTAAAACATTTAGGCTAGGCCCTAATTCACACAGGCGAAAGGTTTGTGTTCTTATTTATATTCCTTTCAAGAGTTTATAAGTGATGAAACACTAGTTATCACCGTGGGTGAACTAGTTGGATCGTCTCTTCTGTGGGTTCAATCTCCTTCCTCACTCGCCAAATGACCAGGTCCTGCAAAACAGAAACACCGTTAGCTCGTTAAGAGGGGAATATGGGGGTTTCCCTCTTAACCGGGCTCCGGCGTGAGAATAAGTTCTGTTCTGAGGAATAAAACAGTGTGTGTTAAGAGTGAGAGTGTGAGGAATCGAATGAATCAACCTGAATGATGAAGGGTCCTATTTATAGCCGGAGGGTGAAAGAGGGAGGAGCAACCTTACCAGCTGCTATAGGGCGCCAGCTGTCCGACCAAGGAGAATATCCTCTTGGTCTCCTCTGTTGTGGTCAGGGTAGTGGTATACGTGGCGCGCCTATATTCGTCCATGCTTGAAACCTCGTACTGTCGGTGTCGGCCTGCTCCTGGATTTGCTGCATGCCTACACGGCGCCTGAAGACTGGTGACACGTGTTGTCCTTTCTGTCGGGAGGAGCATCTTTGGTGCCACCTTGACGTCTTCCAGAAGCTTCTAGAAGCTTATGGATTCGCTTGATGATGTAGGCGCCATGTTGGATGAAAAAGTGGTGTGGTCCTTGCCATGCAGGCAAAGAATTGGGACCATATCTCTTCAAGTCCCCCCAGTCCAGTGTGCCTTCTAGTTGAGTTGATCATCTAGGAGGGATTCTGGACTTATGAAAGTAATGGTTATTGGCCTTCTTGAAACACATGTTTGCTACTTTGCACGGTTGAGCCGAGTAGTCGCATGGCGCATGCCGTACAAAGGTGATTCTGCGAAAATGAGCCAAGTGGATGCGTGGTGCATGACGTGTCGTTAAGTTTACAAAGTTGAGCCAACTGTACGCGTGGCGCACGTCGTGATGGTAGCTTTGCAAAGTTGAGCCAACTGGACGCGTGGCGCATGGCGTGTTGCTAACTTTACAAAGTTGAGCCAACTGGACGCGTGGCGCGTGGCGTGTTGGTAACTTTACAAAGTTGAGCAAACTGGACGCGTGGCGCACGTCGTGTTGGTAGCTTTGCAAAGTTGAGCCAACTAGACGCGTGGCGCATGGAGTGTTGCTAACTTTACAAAGTTGAGCCAACTGGACGCGTGGCGCGTGGCGTGTTGGTAACTTTACAAAGTTGGGCCAACTGGACGCGTGGCGCGTGACGTGTTGGTACTTCCTTCTGAAAGAAGTTTCCTTTCTTGGGATGAAGACAACTGATGTGACTGTCTGATGTCCCTGTCTTGTCGGAGGTGAACAGGCGCCTTTTCAGAGGCGTCAGTTGCTTTCCATCATGGTGTCAGACATGTGCCGCCCACGCTCCCGAAAAAGGAGGCGACGGTTTCTCTCTCTGCTGACGTGTCCCTCTCCTGTTGGGTGGCGTTCTGAGTTTCTGACGGCCCACTACCCATCACATTAAATGCGATGGGTATAAATATAAGGCGGTTCTCTCCTTTTTCTTCATTTTTCAAAATTTGAACCGCAGTTTCTTCCCATCTTTCTCTACTTTTTCCTTCTTTTTCTAAGATCACTCAATTTTCTTCTCTTCATCTTCTTGCAATATGTCTTCCGGAGCCAATCCTCTGGTTAAGAAGAGGAATATAAGGGTAGGAATCCTCCCGGTCCTGATCGAGCGACGATAGGTTGGAAAGAGGAAGAGTTCCAGAATTTGGTTAGGGAGATGGGCTTTCTTCCGGAATGGGGTGCCCAGTTTTCGACTCCAAACTCTACCGCCATGGATGCACCCCCAGGTTATATTACGTTATATGCGGCCTTTTTCCGGGAGGGTAACTTTCGGCTTCCTATGACGAAGTTCACTGCTGATATCTTGACGAATTATGGCCTTCATATTTCTCAAATCAACGCGTTAGGTCTACCTCGTGTTACCCATTTTGAATTTATCTGCAGGGCCAACCGTGTTGAGCCGACCTTTGAGATGTTCAATGTTTTTTACATGGTGACCTACACTGGTGGTTTTTATTCTTTTAATTCCCGGACTGGTGGTGTTATCCCTTGTAGTTCCAACCCTCCAAAGAGCCTACATGATTGGAAACAAAAGTTCTTTTACATTCACCGTGGTGTTATTCCGGTAGACATGCATTATCGAGCGGAGGGTGAAGGGATCCCTAAGGTTGATGTGACCGTGGATTTTGCTAAAGAAGAGTGGTACAAGAAAGTGACTCACAAAGCCACTTATATTTCTCAACTTGAGGAGAGAGCGTTGGTTGGTGCCGGTATGAGCATGTTGTGGGTCCCGAAGAACCCTCTGGGTGTTCCTGTTTATGGTTATCAAGGCAAACGTATGTGATGTTTCTTATTTGTTCGTGTTCTCCTCTTTGTTTTGTTGTCTTATTCCTCGTGTGTTTGTATTTCGTAGTCGGATACAGCTTGTTGAATGTTCTTGACCCGAAGGTCGGTGGTGCCATGGTTGAAGAAGTTCAAACGGAGGGGAAACCGACGTGGCTGGACCAAATCCGTAACCGGTTTTTGCATCCTACTAGTGAGAGCTTTGCCACCTATGCCAACGTTGTTTTAGGTGAAGATGATGGTGATGAGCATGATGACACTGTTGATCCTGCTCGAGAGGAAGTTATTGTTCTCTCGAGTGGGGGTTCTGATAGATCGCATGAAGGCCTAATCCCTCGTTCCCCTCGTGCAGGTCCTCCGCAAGGGGTTGTGAACAAGCCTGTGAATGAGCCTGTTGATGTTGATACCCCGGTGGAAACTGCTGAGCAGTTAGAAAACAGGAAGAAGAAGAAGAAGAAGGCGGATAAGTCTGTGGGGAAGGAGAAGAAGGCTGAGGAGAATGTTGTCAAAACTCCTCGTAAGCGACCTTCTACTCTTCCTTTCCTGGATTATGTTGTCGTTTCTGATACACTATCTGGTTTAGGCGCAGGGAGCAAACGTACTGAACGTGACCCTGAGGATGATGAGACTCTGACCGAGATTATGAAGAAGAGAAAAACCCTTGATGCCAAGAAGAAAGAGCTTGACGAACAAGCTGCCGCTGCTCTTGCTGCCAAGAAATCTAAACTTCGGAAGGAAACTCCTCCTGCACCTTCTGAATCTGAGATTGACATGAATTTTTTCAGCGCGAAGTGCGGTAATCTGTTGGAGAAGATATACGCTGCTTCTGCTCCTCAAGGTAAAGACTTTGTTCTTGTAAGTCTTATTATTTGACTCTCGATCTTGTCTTTGATTATCGTGCTTGTCTCGTGGCAGGTGCCAAGTCGGGTAAGACTTCGCGCAAGGTTGATATTTCAAAGATTACTCCTCCTGCCTCCCCACCGTCTAGGACGTTCGGCTTTTCCCCTCCCCGTGATGATCTGGGTGAGAAGAGAAAACAAGATGATGTGGAGATTGAGCGTGTTGGTGAAGGTGGTGATGATGATGCAGGTGGTGCTGGTGGTGATGGTCGTGGTAAAGGTACTGAAACCGAGGCAGAGTCAAGTGAGGCTACACCTCGTCAAACCATCTATAGCAGACGCCCACCAGGTGCTGGCGGTGCGACTTCAGGAGTGCCCCGAAGTCCTGAGTTCGAAAATGTCCAAGCTAGGTCTTGGGATGCCCATAACCCAGCTTGTGATGATCTGCCGCATGCTCCTCGGTGGAATTTAACTCAGGGCTCCCGGATGAATGACCATGACAACTGCCGAGAGTTCTTCTCCCTGTCTCTCCCCCCGGCTGAGGTTATTTCAGAAAAGGCGCAACCGGTTTGATCTATTGGATGATCATATTCATGCCGGGGTCAATTACTTTGCTACCTCCCAGGAGATTGTTCGAGAATGGAAGCTGATGGGGGAAGAGACTCTTGAATTTGAAAATGATAAAAAAGCGCTTGCTGAGGAGAAGGATAAGTTCAATGCTGAGAAGAAGGGTTTGTTGTGGAGGGTGTCTGATGCAGAGCAAAAGCTTGCACAGGAGAAGCAGGTTAACTCCAACAAACAAAAGGATTGGGAGGCCGCTTGTGAGCGGACCAATAAAGAGTTGCAGGCATGCGATTGTGAGATTGTCAGGAGAGAAGAAGAAAATCAGTGACGAGGCTGAGCAGGATCGTGCTGCATCTCAGAAAAGGGAACAGGAATACATACAACGCATTGCTAAATTGGAGAAATTGGCTGAAGAAAAAGTTGCTGAGGCCAAGGCCTCTGAGATTTTGGTTGAAGAAACCGCTGCTGACTGCAAGTGGTTACTTGCCCGTGCGGTGCCTCTGCTAATTGTCAATATTTGTTTGTTTTTGTTGCTCATTTCCGCTTCTCTCATCTGTGTGTTATCTTTGCAGATTGCCGAACGTATCGCCGACTCTGAAGAATTGGCCAAGTACGTATATGTGCTTGGTGAAGCTGCACGTGATCGTGGTCGTAAGGAAGGGTATGCTGAGGGAAGGGTTGCAGCTGAGTCGAAAGAACCGTTGAAGAATTTTGAATTATACAAGATTGACTGTGTTGCCCGGTATGTTGAAAAGCGACAAGAGTTTGAGTCACTCGAATTTGGAGTTGTCAAAGCTGCTCAAAAATTGTCTCGGAAACCTAACGGCGTTGCCTTGTTAAAGAAGGCCCTTGATGATGAGGATCATATAGCCGGGGGTGCTGACACCAGTCATCATGAATGAAAGACTCCGGCTTGTACGCCGCGTATGGGCTTCGTTAGCCTTGTTACTGACAATCCCGTGAATAATTTAACTTTATGCTTCGTGAACAATTTGCCTATAGCTGTCATATCTGCTGTTATTTTGTTACATTTGACATATCTTATGTTAATATTTGGCTTTGTTTCTTTGTTTGTTGTGAATTTTGCTATCGTTACAATATGTGCATGTGTAATTACTTTGATTAGGTATCACGAATGAATGATGGCGCTGATAGGTTATGTTATGTTAGTTATAACGTTTGCCCTGTCGTTTAAGCGGGCGAGCTGATTCGTATATACGAAGTGATCGAGTTACAGGTTATTGTGTGGACCCGGCTGTGTTCAGCTTTGGGGGTCTTACAATGTTTGTTTACCATGTTTTTGATGCTTTCGTGTTCATGTGGGCACGAAGTATTTATTTGGCGTTTTGTAGGCTTTGGTTGTGTTTTTGACCCGGCTGTGCACTTGGTTGTAACAAGCCTTGGAGGTCTACAACGTTTCCTAAGTTCGAGCCATTGGTGTTTTCATGTATGCCCAAAGTAATATATGCAGTTGTGACAAAAAAATTCGCATGAGGAGAGATAGCCAAACACTTCTTGTATTAGTGTTAAATGTGTTGGCGTGCAGCCACTACAAGTACATAGAAAAAACTTCGGCTGTTTACATGTAGCATCTTCTTAACTGCTGAGCATTCCAGGTTCTTGGGACCTCTTTGTTGTCGAGGGTGCGTAATTTATACGCACCTTTCCCAAGTACTTCGTCTATAACATAAGGTCCTTCCTGTAACACCCCGTGTTTCTGAAGTCAAAGTCAAGATTGAAGTCAAAGGAAGACAAGATTGCTAATTGCGATCTGTCTCTTCTAACTCAACTCCTGTTTTGACTTCTATGACTTGTAATTAGTCTATTTTATTTTTCGCTTTAGTTGTATTATGTGGAGTAAGTGTCAATAATCACAATAATCGACGGGTGTTAATCGCTATTTAATCGACGTACGACTGTAAACTATAGGAAGTAACAATGCGATAACGTCAAGTAAACGCTAATCAATCTAGCTTAATCAACATCGAATCGCAACCGCACTCGCAACTCGAAATACGCATTTTGGTTATTGTTATATGTGTGTGTGTGTGCCTTATGTGTTACTTGTGCATGTTATTTACGTTATGTTGTGGTAATCAATCGAAACGCAATCGAACTCAATCGCAATCGAAATGGTATGATAATTGGTAGAGAAGGGACAGTGCTAGATATGAGTAGTAGGGATTAAAAGTAATTTGACTAGGAAAATTTATCGCATCGCAACGCTCGCAATCGAAACATCAAAAAATCGTCGCGCTGAACACTCGAACGAGGTGACTGATCGACCAGGCGACCAGCCGACCGACCGATCGGACGGCTGTCCGATCAGACAGGTTGTCCGCACAGACTGCCTAGCCGATCGACCAGCCCTTTTCCTCTTTTGGTAACCCTATAAATACCCCTTGTCACTCTCACACTTTCTACTTTTGGAAACTGACGTCCGACCAGCTCGTTTTCCTCACTTTTCTTCAGATTTCTCGCGATTCCGGTAAGATCTCGTCCTAAATCTTGTACTTCCTTAATCTATACGCACTCCTACACCTTTCTATCTTTCGAAACTTAACTTTTAACCGTGAAATCATCAAGATTCAAGGTGTTCTAGGATGACGTCATCATGTGTTCTTGAAGAACTCATGTTTTGGCCTCAATCCACGAAGAACAACTTAGATCTAACCGATTTCCACATAAACAAACAAAGATCTTTCATAGATCTAAACATATTCACGAGAAAAAGGATTGAAGGATGGTTTTCCAACTTTCTTTCAACTCTTTTACACTCAATGCACTCAAAACCGATAGAATCGAAACTTGTGCCGACTTACTACTCATTATGGTGGTTGTGTAGTTCAAGATCCGTATTCTATCCGCGAGATTATCGATTTCGGGTTAAACATGGAACGTCGTCTCGAACCGTCCACTGATCGGGTTTGGGTGATTCCTGTCCGATCAGGAGCACTAAGTGTTGACGAGGTTTCTGTTGCTTAACACATTATCAAAATAACTCGATAAAACGATAAACTATCAAAACAACCAAGTGTTAAACGAATAGGTTAACCAGGATGGAGTGCCGTCCGAACGGACAGCCCAACCGAATGGCTGGCCAACCGAACGACTTGCACCTTGGTCCCACACAAACATTTTGCTCACACTTGAAGTCTGAATGTTGAATGAATTGTTGTCCGATCGGACTACCAACCGATCGAACTGCCATCCAAATCATGAGACATTTGAATTTCAACACTTAAACAATTTTCAACGTGTTCAATGCACAAAGGATGCCACCCGAACGAATAACCGTCCGATCGAGTGACACCTTAATGTGAACTTGACCTCACTGAAGTGCCAACCGAACAGGTTGACCGTCCGATCGACCGACCGACCTGAAAGTTAGAAGTACTTCAATGTTTTCAAAATACTACAACGAAAACTTCAAAAGTCAAGCCATCATACACAAACACATCCTTCTCAAAGGAAGAAACAATCCACTCGAACAGTCATCCGACCGGACTACTGTCCGAACGGACGACCAACCGCACGGCTGGCTGTCCGATCGGACTACCTTCCAAACGGATTGTCACTCGTACGACCAGCTGTCCGATCGGACTACCAACCGATCGACCAGCTGTTCGACCCACCAACTCTTATTCTCGTTTTACGCGTCACTTATCGTTATGCTATCAAACTATTCAGGCTAACCTTACTCTCAAGCGCTCCCTTCAATCCATCATCGTTGTGAGTATACTCGATCCCTTTTTGCTTTATGCACTTTTGGGTGTTACATACGTTACTTATTCTAAATCACATCGAACACACTACTCAATACTTTTAACGCTAACCGTTACCGCATGTTATACGTGACTTAATGAATGCTTGTTTGTTATGTTTACACATGGAATGCTATCTACCTGCCTTAGCAACGATAGTACTATTAGTTTGGACTCAGCACCCGTTCACTCGGGGGTTGTTAAGGACAATTATTTGCATGGATTACAGTGGTGATCATGTATTACGAACTGCCTTGGGCAGTCAACCCGCAGTCATTGGTATCGATAGGTCTATGTCGATAACTAACATGCCTCATTTCGCTCTGTGTATGTGCTGGTTATGCGTAACGCTTTCGAACTCTATATGCTACTATCAAAAACTTGTATGCTCACCTTTACACTATGTGTATTGACTGTTATTTTAACGTATGTGACAGGTGCTTAGGATGCTTATCTGCTAGGAAATCGAGGCTAGAATAAGGCTCTAGAGGCCAACAAATAGTTGTCTGTACAAATGAAATCAAGGGTCGCTAGAAGCAGATAAACAATTGGGCTATTTGAAAAATCTGAGTTGTCGGAATAGAACTATTGCCTAGAATTTTGTTTGTAATAATTTGTTTACCTTTTGAGACATGGTATGGGACATGTTACTTTAAATTGATTGGTAATGATAATTGTTATGGAAACTTCTGGACAATCTGTTTCGCTCAGTACCATACCCCGATGTTTCCGCCATCGTTTGGGGTGTGGCACTTCCCACTTGGGAGCTAATTTATTGTCCTTTAGGACGTAATATCCGGGATTGAACATGCAAATTCGGACCTTGGAGTTATAATACTTCTCCAGTTTGGTTTTATACTTTGCTTCGCTAATCGCCGCCATCTCTCTTCTTTCTTCTAGGAGGTCAAGGTCCAACCTCCTTTCTTCTTCATTGTTGATCACGTTCATGGAGAGCATTCTTGGCGACGGTAGTCCGATCTCTGCTGGTATGACGGCCTCGGACCCATAGACTAAACTGAACGGTGTTTCTCCGTTGCTAGTTTTTGGCATCGTCCTATGGGCCCATAATATGTTGGGTAGCTCGTCTACCCAACCTCTTCTTTGTGTTCCCAACCGTGCCTTGATACTGTCTACAATGCTCTTGTTGACAGCTTCGACCTGACCATTCCCCTGCGGATGCGCAACCGAGGAGAATGTATGCTCTATGTGTAGCTCTTTGAACCAGCGTTGAAGGTCTTCTGCAGCAAAATTCGTTCCGTTATCGGTGATGATTCTCAGAGGCAGCCCGAATCTGCAGATTATCTGTTCCCAGATGAAACGCCGCACTACGGTAGATGTGGTTGATGCCAGCGCCTTCGCTTCCACCCATTTTGTGAAATAGTCTACCGCGACTATGATAAATTTAACCGCTCCGTGGGCTTCAGGAAAGGGGCCAACCATATCTATTCCCCATTGTTGAAACGGCCATGTCGTTGTTACGGGGACTAGTTCATTTTTGGGGCGCATCGTTTTCGGCGCATGCCTCTGGCACCCGCTGCATTTCCTCAAAACCTTTACTGCGTCTAGATGCATTCCGGGCCAGTAGTATGTGACAACTGGCACCAAACCGGTAATTTCCGTACACTTTAATTATTGTTTAATGACTGCAATTATGTGCTTAAAATTTCAACATTGTCTGATTTCATACTATACAAGTGAATTCATGCACGTTTTATACTACAAAATATTGTTTTATGCATTAACGAGAGCGTTGCGTCAGAAATACTAGTAAACTCACCGGTAAGACACAATATGCCAACAACTCTGCAGAAAGCAGTCAGACAATAAAATTGGAGCCTAGGTATAGGTCCAATGACAAGAATACATTAAAACCCAAGAGTACATACAAGGGTTCACATATAGGCTTTCCGGAGACTAAAATACGCACTAAAAAGCACCCGAAACGCACTTTAAGTGCAAAATTTTTCTAAATTCAGCTATAACCAGCTTTTAAACATATAAATATCATGCAGAATTTACGTGTTATCGTCCAGAATATTTCCCTAATAGTCGGGAATTGAAAGGGTTACAAAAGGGTACATAAAAGACACTAAACGGTGCAATTTAACACTTAACGAACCAGTATTTAACCGAACACCCGGACATTACCCGGGACACCAAATTTTTGCCAAACACATTGTTTATTTATTTCTTGGCTAGTCGTGATCCCCGAACACCCTAACACCCACTAAAAAGCAACTAACTAACATAAGGAACTTCATACTTGGAAACTAACTATCCATTACTCATTAGTTGGAAAAAGTTACAACCAACCCCCCCTCCCCCCAACCGATTCGGTCACAAGGACCATCACAACCATGCCACAATCTTGTGCAAGATTTATCACATTATTTTATTTGATTAGTTGCTTGTAGATCTTGACATAATATATGAAGTATCTATATAAAGCATGGCCTCTAAGATCACAACCATACTCCATCATTTCACACCACACCCTCACTCTCCCTCTCCCTCCTCTCGGCTCACACCCAACCGCCACCATCACCACCACTATTACACCATCTTCTTCCATTTTCAAGTTCCATTCAAGCATACAAGGTGATTCAAGGAGATTGCAACTTGTGGAGCTTCAAAAGGGACTTTGTTCTTGTTTTCTCATCATCTTCTTCACTAGATTCTACCCTAGCCTTTGTGCTAGTAGTAAGTTCTTGTCAAACCCTTGTTCATCTTGTTTTTATGGCTAAACATTGTAGTATAATACTTGTGTTCAAAACACTAAAGAACAAGAAACTAAGAAGATGAACATGAAGCTACATAAAGTTTACTTATGAATGAAACATGAAGATGAAATATTGTAGTAGGATGATGTAGTAAACATATTGTTGATTTTATGTTGAATCTTGGTTGTGTGATGTTAATCACCATATGAATCTTGTTAAATAATATTTAGAACCATGATTTAAAAAGTGGTTATGTGTTACATAAAATAACCACCTCCTAGTTGATTATGAACTTGATAAAAATGATTTTCATGAAAGATAATTAAACTAGTGAGTTAATGATTTTGTAAATCCAAGAGTTACAAAGGATTTTTGTAAGGAAGCCAAGTTAGAGAAGCGGTTTTTTTTTTTTTGGAAAATCATGACTATTACAAACACTTACGCTATTTTTAGAAATAAAACAAGTATGAGAATATTTTATTTACAAGAAGAGTTCAAAGGGGTTAAATTTTGTAAAAATTGTTTACAAGTTGTAAACACTAAACTTTTGCAAGAAGGTGATTTTTGAAGTGATAATTATACTTTGGAAGGTAACTAAGCCCACTAAGAGCTTTACCAAGTTACTACGTGTTTTCGTGATATAACAAGTTCATGATATAGCGTGATTTACATGATTTTGGCTTGTAGTGAGACTTGAATGAGTTGCTGATGCTTGTTGATGATTTAAAAGAAAATAAACACATGTTTCGAAAACATGGGAAACCTCCATTTTTAGGGGAAACTCTGTCAAAGTTTCTATAAAATTTTGACACTTAGAAAAATATAAGTTTTTGAGAAACTTATTCCCTAAAAATGCATCTAAAAATGTTACCAAGGTTTCCCTAATTTTTTGTGTTAAGAAATGATGATTTCTTCAAGAAATTGATACTAAGTATGTATATTTTTTAGAAAAATATATATATTTATTGATCACAAAATTTTGTGCTAAGTGTATGTAGTATGTATTACATGTAATAGTGTATTAGGACTTGGAAATACACTAAATACTTGTAAGAAGTGAAAATACAAAATTACACATACAACATACAAGATACACCATTCGGGTGCAAAATACAAGATACTTATATTTATTTTTGAGAAAATAATATAAGTAATATACATAGTTAAAAATATAAATTATTTTTAACACAAGAAAACATATACAAAAGATAGTGACCGTACTTGTGCGATACAAGTCCAGTGACTAACGTTAAGAAAACACGTATAGGTCACGACGTTAATTAAGCAAATCCGGTGAAGTTTACGACGCAAGGAACGCAAATTTGTGAGTTCATGCTCCCCCTTTTCTCTTAACTGTTTTCAGTTTTATAACTTCGGGAGTGAAATACATGTTACAAATGTTACAATGTTTATAAATGGTATGATACAAAAACAAGAAGCACTCTTGGTGAGAACGAGTACCAAGTATGATGCGTTTTGAGGAATGATACGAGAAATCGTGTCACGAATAGGGTACCATAAGCACCATTAATCAACAATATACCTAGACCGCAGAACAAAAGGTTAGATCTAACGGGTGTCGGGCAGCCACACTCTTGGTGAGAACGAGTACCAAGCAGTGCTTTTGTGTCTCAGAATATGCCAACTTGATAAATGCCTATGGTTTGGTGACTTCCTATGTCGTGTCACATGTTAATGGCCTTGCAACCCATTAACAACCCTAATACATACAAGAACACCTTATTTATACAAGATTCATACCACAAGAATACTTGATTCATACATGAGTACGTGGTGTACACAAGAATACTTGATTTATACATGAATATTTGATTTACACAAGAATACTTGATTCATACATGAGTACGTGGTGTACACAAGAATACTTGATTTATACATGAATATTTGATTTACACAAGAATACTTGATTTATACATGAGTACGTGGTGTACACAAGAATACTTGATTCATACATGAATATTTGATTTACACAAGAATACTTGATTTATACATGAGTACGTGGTGTACACAAGATACTTTATTTACACAAGATACAAACTACGTTTTCATACAAAGTATACAAACGTGCAATACAAAAACTGCATGAATTCACACCAACATTATGTTGATGTTTTTCCAAAACTCACATGTATTTCAGGTAACTAGTGGATGTGCGCGCGGTCTTACTCATGCTCCTGGATGTCGTTTATGTTTATCCTTAAATAAAGATGTAAACTTCAGACAATATGCTGTCTTGTGATGTAAACACTAAAACTATGATTTTGGTTATGCAATGCTTGGCATTTGAAGTTATTTTATGAGCATGTAGTATGTTTACCAATCGTATGCAATGAAAACCTTTCATGATCACACCTCGTGCTTCCGCCTTAGAAAGGGGTGTGACATAGTACCCGACATTCATCACTTTCGCTACCACCATTCTCGGGCCGGCGTGGATGCCACAGATTCCCTCATGAACTTCCCGGATCAGGTAGTTTGCATCTTCTGGGTCGACGCATCTCAATAATGGCCCGAGATATGATTTCCGGTACAAAATCCCATCAACCATCTGATAGTGTTCGGACTTGTACTGAACTTTCCTTGCCTCAGCTTTGTTTTCCGATAATATTCCAGACTGGATACACATGATTATGGGAGTCACCCAAGACGTCGTTCCCAGCTGAATAACGCTCACTTGCCTTAGCGGTACCGATGGGTTGCTCAGAACTTCAATGCGCACATCCTTGGCCAGGTGCTAGAAACTGGTGGATGCAAGTTTACTCAGTGTATCTGCTGGTTTATTCTCGCTTCGGTTTATATGGTGCACCCTGTAAGAGTTGAAGTTCTGCAGCAATGCTTTGCTTGGTCTAGGTATAACGCCATTACATCTCCTTTGAAATCGTACTGGCCGTTAATCTATCCGGCTACTAACATGGAGTCCGCATGCGCCTCAATGTGTTTAACTCCCATCTTAATCGCCAACCTCAGACCGGCAAGAAAAGCTTCGTACTCGGCTTCATTGTTCGTGCTCTTGAAGTCTAACCGGATGGCATACGTGAATTCGTGTTTTTCTGGACTTACCAGCCTAAGTCCTGCCCCTGCGCCATCTTCGTTAGACGCGCCATCTTTGTACGGTAACCATGGTTCTTCTGAACGTTGCTTTTCAGCTCTTTCCATTGCCTTACACTCACTGTCTTTGTCGTCGGGAACTTCCGTCATGAAATCGGCCAACACTTGGCCCTTAATTGCTGGTCTTGGCCTGAAGACCACATTATGACCTCCTAGTTCTATGGCCCACTTCGCTAACCTTCCAGAAATCTCGAGCCTCGCCAGGATGTTACCGATGTTGTAATTTGTTAAGACATGGATGACATGATTGGCGAAGTATCTGCGCAACCGCCTTGATGCATGAATTAGTGCCAGCACTAGTTTTTCCATTATAGCATACCTCGTTTTCGGATCATTAAGAGTGCGAGACACATAATAAACTGGTGTCTGCGTGCCTTGTCGGTCTACAAGCAGAACTGCTCCGACTGCTTTATCGGATGCTGACAGATACATCACCAAAGGTTCTCCTTTCATTAGCGCCGTCAGTGTTAGTAGTCTTATGAGGCAGTCTTTCATTTCACGGAACGCTTGTTCGGCTTCCGAAGTCCATTGGAACTAACTTTTCTTCATGCAATTGCGGAGTGTCTTGATGAATGGGAAAGATTTAGCTGCATGATTGGCTAGGAAACGGTTGAGTGCTGCTAACCGTCCGGCCAACTTCTGCATTTCCTTGATCGTCAACGGTGAAGGCATCCTCTCGATTGCTTGCACTTTTTCAGGATTGACTTTAAACCCATTCTTTGTTACGATGAAACCCAGGAACTTTCCTTCTTCCATGCCAAAGGAATATTTCGCTGGATTCAGCTTGATACTCACTCCGCGTAGTGTGTCAAATGTTTTTTGGATGTTTGCTAGCATCATACTTTCATCCTTGCTCATGATGACTAGGTCATCCATGTAGACTTCGATGTATTTGCCGATCGCATCGCTGAACGTTTCATTCATCAGTCTTTGAAAAGTCGCGCCCGCATTCTTCAGACCGAAAGGTATTTTGGTGTAGCAGTATAGCCCTGTCGGTGTGTGGAATGCGGTTTTGTCCTCGTCTTGAATGGCCATCTGTACCTGGTGGTATCCCTTATAACAGTCAAGGAAACATTTCCACCTGAAGGTTGCTAGCGAATCGATCTTCTCATCAATATCTGGTAAGGCATAACAGTCGCGCGGGCATGCCTTGTTTAGATCCTTGTAATCTACACACATTCTCCAACTGCCGTTTCCTTTTTGTACCATTACTGGGCTCGCCACCCAAGTTTGGTATCGGACTTCTCTGATGATGCCAGTGTTTAACAGCTCTGTGACTTGTTCTTGCATGGCGTCATGCTTTATAACTCCTAGATGGCGCTTTGCATGTACCACAGGTTTGGCGCTCTCTGAGACGTTTAATATGTGCTCTGCTATATGCCGTGGGACACCCACCATGTCAGCTGGTGTCCAGGCGAACACATCCATGTTTTCTAATAACAACTTTTTTAGCGCCGCACGTGTGAGGTCAGACATTGCAGGGCCCAAGGTGACCGTTTGTTCTGGGTATTTGCTGTTTAGCACCCATTTTTCAGCTTCCGCGCGTGGTGCAGATTTGCTTGCTTTTGCTGGCCTTATTTCGTCTGTTTCCAAGACTTCTTTGCTCGCATAGATTAGCGATACCCCTGTCTTTGTTGGGAACCCAACAACTGAATGCGGTCCGGAGCAAATCATACTAAAATCTCCTTGGGATTCTCTTCCCAACAGGATATCATGTCTTGAATGTGCTGGTAGTACCATGAATGTGACTTCCTCCGTTCTCGAATTTCTTCCGTCTGAGAGCAGTACTGGGAACGATATCTGGCCGAGAGGAAAAACGCCTTCGTTGCAGAAACCAGTTAATGGGTAGTCGACTGGTTCTAAGCGCGCTTATTCCTCTTGATCAAATTGGTTGAAGCATTGTTCGTAAATGATATCTGCAGTGCTTCCTGGGTCAATGAAAATGTAATCGGTTTGGTAATGACCGATTACACCGGATATGACTATGGGCCTTCTTTCTCTTGGACCTCCTCTCACTATGGGAAAAACAACTTGTCTCTCGCGCCAAGAGTCATCTTGTGTGCGCTTGTTATAGTTCTTTCTTGGCCTTCGTGGGCCTCCTTGAAGCATGTGAGTTTTTTATTTTCGGAGCTTCTTGTTGTCTGGCCCTTCTTCCCTTCGCTGAATTAGGCGGTGATCGCGCTTTCCGCCTTTCACCAGGTGAGTGAGTCTTCCATCTCTCAGGGCTCTTTCTATCTCTTATTTTAAGCTAAAACAATCATCGGTCAGGTGACCTGTGTCTTTGTGGAACTCACAGAAAAGATTTGGGTCTTGACCCCTCTTGTTTCGCATCTCTAGAGGAGGTTTGAACTGGTGGTTTTCGGTTAACAAGACTTCAGAAGGAGTCTTTGTTAAGGGTGTCCACTGTTTTTCCCTATTTTCTCTTTTGACCTCTTTGCGATGAGCAATTTGGTTGATTGTATTGCGCGCGTCTTCTCTTACCGGGCTTCTTTCTCTATAAGTGGATGTTTTCCATGATTGGCCTTTGCCTTTCTTGTTGCGCTGATCGTTGTGGTTGTAACTGTATTGACGGTTGTCATCGCCGGTCAATTGTTTGTCTGTACGCGCGATTGTTTTCGCTGCCTCGATGAAGGTTTCCCAATCTTTGGGGCCTCCGTCTCTACCCATCAATCGTTTGATCAGGTCGTCGCACTTTACTGCCCTCATAAAATGTGTCCGCATCATCTTTTCACCTACATTGCCGATTTCCAGACATTCTTTATTATACCTGGTGATGAAATCTTCCACGCTTTCATGGTCCTTCCTCCATATATTCAGACAATCGGCAGGGTATCTGGTGTGCCTGCGTTGTTGGGAGAAGTGCGCGAGGAACTTGTCTCAAAAATCGATCCATGACTTAATTCGTCCTGATGGCAGGCTGTCAAACTGTTACACCCCGATATTTCCACATTTGACCGGTGGGCCCGGTGAGGGAGTATCGTGACGTGGTTGGTAACATTACAGTCAAACAACACAATATTTAAATGCACAGCGGAAGCAAAGATAGATATATTTCAACCGAATATAATTGTAATATCAAGTATCACAAAAGTTGAAAATAATCCACAGGTGGATCAAAAATAAATAGGAAACATTGTTCAACAGGTTTGACATCCAAGCTTGCGAGACTTATTGTGGATGCTAGGAGAAAGCCACCCTAGTTCGCTTAGTACCTGCACTATAAAAGAGGTTATTTTATAATTATGAGATTCGGGTCTGAATACATCAGTAAAATAACTTATTTTAATAGGTCATATAAGTTGTGATAAGTCTTGTATGACAAAAATGGTTTTAAACATAAACTATGTGCTTAATACGCTTAAAAAGCCATTTTAAGCGATTTCCGGGTTATACCAGAAATCTGAGTTTTCTAGACAGGTTATAAAGTTCAAAATACTTTATTTATTAAATAAAATCAGTAGCAACTGGATTGGCGTCAAAATACTTTGTAGAACTCATTTTATAACCAAAAAGGGTATATTCGGTATTTACCGAATTAATGCCATAACCTTAGGTTATGAGCAGGTTAAAAATAATTAAAAATCTTTAAAAATCCCAAACTATTATATTACATCATTGGGTAAAAGGTTTGGTGTCAAAAATTGGGTTTAGATAGGCTTTATGCTAATGACGCCGTTTAATTACAAAAAGGCGTTCTAATTACGCTAATGAGCATAACTCCTAATCTAGACCTCCAACTGATGTGAAATTTTAGGTACATGTTTATAAATAAGTAACAAAAATTATTGTCCTTTCACATATCCAAAATTCTCGTTTTATGGTCAAAAGGGCATATTGGTCAACATTAGGCATTTAACGGAAACATGCATATTAATTGGATGACTAATGAACCAAGGTGTATAATCACAGAGGGCTATACTAGCATGTAACCTGGTCCTAAGGAAGCTCTAAGGCATTTCCAAACTCTACTAAAACGGGTCAGAACTGAAGTCAAAGCAAAAGTCAAAGTTTTGCGTCTTTTGGTTCCGAACCGGGTCTAAACAGAAAATTGTCGGATCAAACAAGCTTAGACCAGTTATTAAACTTATTACCAAGTTATATGAGTGATAAAATAGGTTACATGCCTTCCACATTGTTAATTATGCGTAAATTCGAAGATTAGCATTCTGTTGACTTTTTCTAATCAACTTTGACCCGACAATTGGTCTAGTTAGAATGGGAATCAGAGGGTGCCATTTTAAGGGTTTATTGCCCACATAATTACCAACTTATAACTACCAATTCGACTAATCACTGGACCATTAATGATTAATCGCGAAGTCAAACGATAATTACGACGGTTTGACTTTTAAGTTAAAACTAAGTAAAAACTCAACTAAGGAAGGTCAAGCATACTTACAGAAGTCCTATGCACGATTAGGGATGACTTGGGTCTGCTTTGGAACTCCAGAAGTCTTCACAAATGCAGATGGAATGAATGCAAGAATGTTGCAACATTGAGGGACCTTTTATAGTGATTTTGACCCATTATGATCATGACAAATCATGCTACCATGGATCCCTGATCATCAACATGTGCCCCTAAGGTCTAAAAGTATGTAGGGGTCGCCCAAGAAGTGAAAAATATCTAACTAAGTCAGTTACCATGTTTAAAACAGCCAACTGTCGAAATTATTATCGCTGGGCACCCCTTACGGACCGTAAGGGGGTGGCTTACGGTCCGTAAGCCCTTTGCAGAAGGCAAAAATTTTTGATCTTTCGAGCTTTGAAAAGGCAACTTATGTGATACGAATTTTGGGCAATTATTTTCAGTATGCGGCCTCTTGATTGGGTCATGTACAGTTTACACCACCTTGATATGACTTAAAGTTTCCTTGAATCCTTTTGAAAGTGTCGTAAATGAAGGTTTATCGTGCATTTCTTCGTAGGAGTCCACCCTTGCAATTATGGGTCAATCATTGTCTGAATTTACTGAATTTGAGTATATCGGATGTTTACAATATACATTAGGGTCTTGGGATTTATAATGAGGTCGTTCAGAGGTATTAATTAACATGTCGCCGCTTTTAACCCTTCGTATACGAATTTTATCATAACTTTCTCATACGATAACGAAACTTGGTGAAATTTTTACCATGCATTCTAGTGAGCATATTTAATCGTTACAAGGCTTAAGGTTTGCTAAAAGGCCACTCAGATGTATACTTTAAACATGTTGACACATTTAACCCCTGTAGTTTGTAACCTCTCACTTTCTTTCACAATTAATTTCGTATGATCCATGATTCATTCGTTTTAGGGTATAAACACCATGTAGGGTTACTGTAAGGTATGTTCACCCATTGTTGACATTTTGAACCCTTATATTCACATAGTTTTCTTGTTTGTCAACTTTAGTCCTTCAAATAAATCCTTTACACGTTTTAAGCCCATGACACGTGTCGATATAATATTGGACATGAAATTTCGAGGTGTCACATCCTCACCCCCTTAAAAGAAATCTCGACCTCGAGATTTACTGAAACAAATGAGGGTAATTTTCTTTCATTGTGGACTCTACCTCCCACGTGTACTCGGGACCTCTACGGGCATCCCATTTTACCTTTACAATAGGTACATGCTTCCTTCGAAGCTTCTTAACCTGTCGATCCTCGATCGACATAGTTTTTTCAACAAACTTCAAGCTCTCTTCTATGTGCACATCTGTGTGTGGTATGACCAGTATTCATCAGCGAAACACTTCTTCAGATTGCAGATGTGGAATACATTGTGAATTCCACTGAGCTCTTCAGGCAAATTTAACTTATAAGCAACTGATCCGACACGTTCGATGACCTCAAATGGTCCTATGTATCTCGGGCTTAATTTGCCTTTCTTACCAAATCGCATCACTCCCTTCCAGGGTGATACTTTAAGCAACACCTTGTCACCTACCTCGAAGTTAAAAGGTTTACGCTTTAAATCTGCGTAGCTTTTCTGCCTATCCCTGGCATCTTTCAGGCGGTCACGAATCTGGAAAATCTTGTCCGTCGTTTCAAATACTATTTCCGGTCCTGACAATTGGACATCTCCAACTTCCTCCCAACAAACGGGCGTTCTGCACTTTCTACCGTATAGGGCCTCGAAGGGCGCAACCTTAATGCTGGTATGGTAGCTGTTGTTGTAGGAGAATTCGATTAACGGCATGTGGTTATCCCAACTACCACCTAAGTCAAGCACACATGCACGAAGCATGTCTTCCAATGTTTGGATTGTACGCTCACTCTGGCCGTCAGTCTGAGGATGGTAAGTCGTACTGAAATTTAAGCGCATGCCCAAAGATTGTTGGAAACTTTTCCAAAAATGTGATGTGTATCTAGTATCTCTGTCAAAGATAATAGACACAGGTACGCCATGTAGAGATACAATCTTATCTACGTATAATTGGGCTAACATGTCGGAGCTATAGGTCTCCTTGATGGGTAGGAAATGTGCTGACTTAGTCAGTCTATCCACTATCACCCATATCGAATCATTTCCTTTCCTTGTTTTTGGCAATTTGGTGATGAAATCCATTGTCACCATTTCCCACTTCCATGTGGGAAGTTCAGGTTGTTGTAGCAAACCTGACGGCTTTTGATGTTCAGCTTTGACTTGCGCGCACGTCAAACATTTTGCTACATAAGCGGCTATAGACTTCTTCAAGCCTATCCACCAAAAATTTGCCTTTAGATCCTGGTACATCTTATCAGCTCCAGGATGAACGGAATATTTAGAACTATGGGCTTCTTGGAGGATAACATCCCGAAGTCCTCCATACACTAGAACCCATATTCGTCCGTTTAGCCTTAACATTCTGTCCTTGCCATAGGATAATTGTTCTTCAGTTACTCCTAGCTTTTCATTAGGATAGTTAGCTTCCAACACAGCTTCCTTATGCGCAGCTAACAACCTTTCATTCAAACCGTTCTTTATCTCAATGCTCTTGGCATTGATTCGGATGGGTTTCACCCTTTCCTTTCGACTCAAGGCATCGGCGATCACATTCGCTTTGCCAGGATGGTATCTTATTTCAAAATCATAATCATTTAAGGTTTCCATCCAACGTAGTTGCCTCATGTTCAAATCCTTTTGGTTGAACAGGTGTTGGAGGCTCTTGTGATCAGAATAGATCACACACTTGATACCATATAAATAGTGCCTCCATAGCTTTAGTGCAAATACAACGGCACCCAACTCCAAGTCATGGGTGGTGTAATTCTTTTCATGCACCTTTAACTGACGTGAAGCATAGGCAATAACTTTGCCTTTCTGCATAAGCACACATCCCATCCCGGTGTGTGATGCATCACAATATACCACAAACTCTTCCATCCCATCAGGCAATGTCAACACAGGTGCATTTCTTAGCTTCTGTTTAAGGATATCAAAGGATTCTTGCTGCTTAGGGCCCCAATCAAACTTTATTTTCTTCCTAGTCAAAGAAGTTAGGGGTGCAGCAATCCTTGAAAAATTCTCAATGAAACGCCTATAATATCCTGCCAATCCCAAGAAACTGCGAATTTTTGTGGGCGTCTTCGGCTCTTGCCAATTCATGACAGCTTCAACCTTAGCGGGATCCACTTGGATACCACGCTCACTAACCACATGTCCAAGGAATTGGACTTCTCGAAGCCAGAATTCACACTTCGAAAATTTGGCGTAAAGTTTCTCTTGTTGAAGTAGTGAAAGAATACATCGAAGATGCTTCTCATGATCAGCTTGGTTCTTCGAGTAGATGAGGATGTCGTCAATGAAGACGATGACAAATTTGTCCAAGTAGGGCTTGCAGACGCGATTCATGAGATCCATGAATGCGGCAGGTGCATTAGTGAGCCCAAAAGGCATCACTAGGAACTCATAATGACCATAACGAGTCCTAAATGCAGTCTTGTGTACATCTTCATCGTTAACCTTCAATTGATGATAGCTTGACCTCAGATCGATGTTGGAGAAGTAACTTGCCCCTTGAAGCTGATCGAACAGATCGTCGATTCTGGGCAATGGATACCTATTCTTGATAGTGACCTTATTAAGCTCACGGTAATCGATGCACAGACGCATCGATCCATCCTTCTTCTTGACAAATAAGATTGGTGCTCCCCAAGGAGACGAACTAGGTCTAATGAAACCCTTGGCTAGCAATTCATCTAGTTGTGTCCTCAATTCCTTCATCTCTGTTGGTGCCAACCTATAAGGCGCTCTAGCAACAGGTGTTGCTCCAAGGATGATGTCAATTCTGAATTCTACTTGTCTATCTGGTGGTAAACCAGGTAGTTCTTCAGGAAAAACTTCAGGGTATTCAGAAATGACGGGGATGTCTTCAATCTTAGGCTTCGGCTCATCAATAGTCACTTGTGCCATGTAGATGACACAACCCTTTTTTCAAACACTTAGAGGCCTTGAGCATAGTCACTTGCTCAGGCAGTCCATACTGGGTATCTCCCTGAATGGTAAGCGACTCACCAAACGGAGTCTTAATCACCACTTGCTTCTTATTGCAGACAATCTGGGCCTGGTTATGAGATAACCAGTCCATTCCCAAAACTATGTCGAAACCGACTAACTTCAAAGGAAGTAGGGACAAAGGAAAAGAGTGGTTCCTAATGGATATAACACATCCATCTAACACAGTTGACACGGTTTCTATGGTTCCATCAGCTAATTCCACCTCATACTTCACACTTAAGGTTTTTACTGGCAATTTCAACAACTCACAAAACTTATTATCTACAAATGATTTATCAGCTCCTGAATCAAATAACACTCTCGCATAAACATCATTTATAAGGAAGGTACCTGTGATCACATTGTCGTCCTGCACAGCTTCCTTCGCATCCATCCTGAAGACCCTAGCATTGGTCTTCTTTCCTTCATCAGCTTTCTTTGCATATTTTGGGCAATTGGACTTGATATGCCCTTTTTCGTTGCAACTGTAGCACGTTGCGTCCTTCAACTTTTTGCAATCCAAGGTCTTGTGTTCCTTGGACTTGCATATCCCACATGCAAAAGTTCTCGACTGTGTCTGCGAGTTCGATTCATATCTGCACTTCCCGAAGTGTTGTTTCTTGCAGATCTTACACTTGGGCTTTTCTCCAGATTGATGCCCATCCTTCCTAGATCCTGACCCCTTCCTGTGGTCATTGTTTCCCCTGTGCTTCTTATCCGAACGTCGTGAGTTGTCATCCTCACGCTTTCTTTTCTCGGCATCCGTGTTCCTCAGCGATCTCTGTCTGACCGCGTCCAGTGTGAGGGACAAAGATATATCAGCTACAGATCTGAAAGTAGCTGGCCGAGAGGCCTTCACGCTTGCCTTAATTTCTGGGGATAAACCCCCAATGAAACGAGCTATTCTTTTGGGTTCCGGGGTCACCAGGTACGGAACCAATCTGGACATTGTGTGGAAGCTCGTAAGGTAAGCTTGGCAGTCAAGGTTCTTCATAACCAACGATAGGAAATCAGACTTAATCTTTTCAACCTCATGCTGAGGGCAGTAGTTTTCCCTGATGAGGGTAACAAATTGTTCCCATGTCATATTGTACAGTGGAATCATTCCAGTAGCTTGAATCAACGATCTCCACCAGGCTAAGGCCTCACCTTTGAACGATTGAGACACAAACTTTACCACATCTCTATCAGCGCACCCGCTGATATCAACCACTGTGTCCATCTCATCCAACCATGTCATGCAATCTATAGTCCCTTTTTCCCCAGTGAAATCCCTGGGTTTGCATGACACAAAGTATTTCTAGGAGCAACCCTTATCACGGGGTCCTTGATTCAGTATTACCCTTTGAGATGGGACACTTTGTTGGTTTGAAGAGTGACGATCATCATCGTCTTTCTTGGGTTCTTCCTTCTTGGAGGGTGGCTTGTTGTGAGCCTCAGATTGAGTCTTAGGCTTGGAATGGGGTACTGACTGGGCTCTGCTTCGAGTACCACTTGTTTCACTATACTGCCTATCCAAGGCTTTTGTGACAGCATTGTCGATTAATGCCTGGAGTTCAGCACCAGACACATTGAACCTGGTGGTGTCATTATTCTCCTTTGGCCGACTATTGATTTCATCAGAGTCCGCCATGTATCTTGAACTGTTACATAAGATATCGACAATAATTTATTTGGGAGTTTATTATGGAATTGCCTTTTAGGGCAATTCATCAACCATGGTAAACATAGACCACATTTGGTTAATTTGTTACTCACATTTATTTAGGATTTTATTATAACCTATCCTACTTATCAAACAATAACAGTATTATTAGCACAAAAGGCCTAGTCACAGGGACATTTTTAAATCATAAGCCATGATTTCGGAGAATCAAGACATTAAGGTTTGAACATAGTTCATTACCTTTCCCTGACAGGGAGTCGTAGATTACTACTGTCTTTTGTCTTATATGACAATGAGTATGGCCCGTAGGCACTATATTACCAATGTGTGGTCAAAATATGATCATCTTAATTGATGATTTAAACCCATGATTTATAGATCATTAAGTTAGGTTAGGAAACTTTTGAAGAATCCTTATGTAAAAATGACGTGTGTGATTTTAACGAATCACGTCTGCCAGGATCGTTAACATGTTTTCAGATGTTAACAGAGATCCGAATCTTTTAAACAGGTCTTACCATCTTGGCCAAGTCTTATAATGACATGTAAGCTAGGTTATACCTTTGAGATTCTTATTTAATATATAATAGGCAGATTATTTTAAAAAAATGATTTTTATTTATTTATTTCATGTAATATATTTATGCATATAATGACAAAAATGAAATTTATAAACTTAACATCCCATTAACATTTAAAAGAGTACACTTTGCCCTAAACGGGACTTTTAATAGACAAATTACCCACGCAGGGTTTTAACTGAAATTACAAGTCCACGCAGGGACCAAATACTAGAATAGATGTCCACGCAGGGACTAAATACACAGATAATTGTCCACGCATGGACTTGATTGAAATAGATAATACAACAACACATGTAGGGATTTAATGATCCCTTTTCTTCTTCCCCTTTAGCAAGCCTGCTAAGCCCTTGAGGAAACCTTGTCGTTCCCTGCGATCTCTGTGAAAATCTCGCTTGACTTGGTCTAATCTTTGAAGAATTTCTTCTCGTTCTGGCAGGGAAAACCGTGGCGGCTGCGATTGTTGCCGAATCGGTGGTCGAGCTGGTACTTGATATCCATGAGTTGGATATCCTACTCCCCAAGGAGCTCCATACGGTCCTTCAGGGTGAAGGGCGAGGTAGTTTGATACCACTTGGTAAGGGTCTTCAGCATAGTTATAATGGGTGTGAGCCGGCTGCTCAAACGGATTGTACGCCATTGAACCGGCGTATGCAGGAATCGGGTTATTGAAACCCATCGGTGGTGGCTGTGGTGCAACTGGTGCAGAACTCACCTCAGGAATTGGGTTTGAGGGCCCACCCATTTGTGGGTCCTCATGCAGTGGCGGATATTGACTGCCACTGGAGTGTCGAGGGGTGCTAAAGTGGAAATCCCCTGCTCGCGCAGACATACGTGCGCCCGTTCTCCTACGCCTTGGCGGTTCTGGAGGTGCTTGATGAACTGGCGGCGGTGGAGGCGATGGCGTGACTGCCACGAATCGTGAATCCCCAGAGGGATCCTGCTGCTGCTGCTGCTGGTGAGGTGATGAATGGTGAGAAGGTGTGAAGTACCATTCATGTTGGTTAAACCTCGCTTGGTAACTTTCTGGACCACCGTAAGGTGATCCGTGGAAAGAAGATCCATCAGAGATCTCGATGGGATGGTTGGGGGTACCGCTTGCAGGTTCGACGGGATCCGTCTCCTCGTCCATGTCCATTGCATTATCTTCTGGGAAGTGGTCCTCTGGTCCCAATGGGTTAAAACCCACTGGTTCTTGAATATAATTTGCCGGGTTGAACCGGCCCTGAAAGACAGGAGTGGGGTTACCAAAGGAATTGTGCGAAAGGGATCGCTGAAGAGGTATATATGAAGGTTGTGGGTTATCGGGCTCGTTTTCTGACTGTGGCCCATAGGAGTTACGATAGGGAGGCGTTGAGCTGTGCGAGACAGATCGTCTGGCGGGCTCTGTGTAGGTCCTCCAGGCTCCTTGCGGATCGGCACTCGCAGTAGTAGAAGGAGCTCGCCGGTGCGAAGGCCCGGCTTCGTGATCGTTGGGGGCGCTCATCGGCCCCTTTCCTCGTCCTCCTCTTCTCATTCTTGGTGGCATATTTCCTGTCAATAGAAACAAAGATAACAACAAGAATATATATAAAATAAGAGACAAAGTTAAAAATTAAAACAAATTTGGATTTGTCCTAAGTTCTTTGTCTAGACTCGAAATTTAGGAATGTGCAATTGTGTAACTGAGATTAAACACAAAAGGCTAGTGTTTAATTCACTCAGTGTTGGCTCTGATACCAACCTGTCACACCCCGATATTTCCACATTTGACTGGTGGGCCCGGTGGGGGAGTATCGTGACGTGGTTGGTAACATTACAGTCAAACAACACAATATTTAAATGCACAGTGGAAGCAAAGATAGATATATTTCAACCGAATATAATTGTAATATCAAGTATTACAAAAGTTGAAAATAATCCACAGGTGGATCAAAAATAAATAGGAAACATTGTTCAACAGGTTTGACATCCAAGCTTGCTAGACTTATTGTGGATGCTAGGAGAAAGCCAGCCTAGTTCGCTTAGTACCTGCACTTAACCTTTTTGGGAAAATACGTCAGTTTACACTGGTAAATACATTCAACCGACTCATTTTGAAAAGTTTAATAAAATTGATTTGAATGCACGTGGCACAAACTTTTTATAACTTGGGATAATTATTTATACATATAAACTTGTAAAGGATTACATGTTCCTTATGCGTTCAGTAGCCCGGTTCGTGCCGGGTTAAAGATCAATAGACACACCACATTATTTATTTTGGCACTGACGGGTGTACGCCTACACCCCGCGCTTAGGTCGTGGCCATTTCGTAAAATGATGCCAAGGATATCCGGGACATGGTCATTAACCCCCCAAAGGCGTTAAGTAAACAAACATATTTAAACGGGTCATCTCGATAATACTTAACCACCAATCGATTAAGGTCGAATTCCCGACCAAGCGGTATTTTATATACCGTACCCCAAGCCCGTATAAGGGAAAATAAGTTAAAAGTATTTACCTGAGCAAGTATAATTCACAAACAGCAAATGCGGGTTGCTTTTACCGGGTCTCCTATTCTAGAACGAAGGTTTATAATAACCTATTAGAATCCTAACGGTCTTTAGTTAAGCTTAAGCTTAGACCGGTTAGTTTTAAGGAACGATACGGTTCGAACGTGTGATTAAGCGAAGACCGGAATAGAATGTGATTTAGACCCGACAAGTTTAAAGACTTGTATAATATGGGTAATCTAAACACATTCTGGATTTTGAGGTAAAAACGATAAGGTTTGACCCGTCTCGGCTAATTTATGCAAACTAGTTACATAAACCGAATCGAACGCGCCATAAGTGTAACGGGTAACCATGAGAGTTATATACAGGTTTCCTAAGTTAATATGTCTTAAATATGTGGTTATATCAGTAGGATATCTTCCATTATGCCCATAACGAGTTAAATCTCAATTTAAGCCCCGTAGGGGTATTTTGGTCATTTTAAAGATTATAAAAGAGGTTATTTTATAATTCTGAGATTCGGGTCTGAATACATCAGTAAAATAACTTATTTTAATAGGTCATATCAGTTGTGATAAGTCTTGTATGACAAAAATGGTTTTAAACATAAACTATGTGCTTAATACGCTTAAAAAGCCATTTTAAGCGATTTCCGGGTTATACCAGAAATATGAGTTTTCTGGACAGGTTATAAAGTTCAAAATACTTCATTTATAAAATAAAATCAGTAGCAACTGGATTAGCATCAAAATACTTTGTAGAACTCATTTTATAACCAAAAAGGGTATATTCGGTATTTACCGAATTAATACCATAACCTTAGGTTATGAGCAGGTTAAAAATAATTAAAAATCTTTAAAAATTCCAAAATATTATATTACATCAGTGGGTAAAAGGTTTGGTGTCAAAAATTGGGTTTAGATAGGCTTTATGCTAATGACGCCGTTTAATTACAAAAAAGGCGTTCTAATTACGCTAATGAGCATAACTCCTAATCTAGACCTCCAACTGATGTGAAATTTTAGGGACATGTTTATAAATCAGTAACAAAAATTATTGTCCTTTCACATATCCAAAATTCTCATTTTATGGTCAAAAGGGCATATTGGTCAAGATTAGGCATTTAACGGAAACATGCATATTAATTGGATGACTAATGAACCAAGGTGTATAATCACATAGGGTTATACTAGCATGTAACCTGGTCCTAAGGAAGCTCTAAGGCATTTCCAAACTCTACTAAAACGGGTCAGAACTGAAGTCAAAGCAAAAGTCAAAGTTTTGCGTCTTTTGGTTCCGAACTGGGTCTAAACAGAAAATTGTCGGATCAAACAAGCTTAGACCAGTTATTAAACTTATTACCAAGTTATATGAGTGATAAAATAGGTTACATGCCTTCCACATTGTTAATTATGCGTAAATTCGAAGATTAGCATTCTGTTGACTTTTTCTAATCAACTTTGACCCGACAATTGGTCTAGTTAGAGTGGGAATCAGAGGGTACCCTTTTAAGGGTTTATTGCCCACATAATTACCAACTTATAACTACCTTCAATTCGACTAATCACTGGACCATTAATGATTAATCGTGAAGTCAAACGGTAATTACGACGGTTTGACTTTTAAGCTAAAACTAAGTAAAAACTCAACTAAGGAAGGTCAAGCATATTTACAGAAGTCCTATGCACGATTAGGGATGACTTGGGTCTGCTTTGGAACTCCAGAAGTCTTCACAAATGTAGATGGAATGAATGCAAGAATGTTACAACATTGAGGGACCTTTTATAGTGATTTTGACCCATTATGATCATGACAAATCATGCTACCATGGATCCCTGATCATCAACATGTGCCCCTAAGGTCTAAAAGTATGTAGGGGTTGCCCAATAAGTGAAAAATATCTAACTAAGTCGGTTACCATGTTTAAAACAGCCAACTGTCGAAATTATTGTCGCTGGGCACCCCTTACGGACCGTAAGGGGGTGGCTTACGGTCCGTAAGCCCTTTACAGAAGGCAAAAATTTTTGATCGTTCGAGCTTTGAAAGGGCAACTTATGTGATACGAATTTTGGGCAATTATTTTCAGTATGGGGCCTCTTGATTGGGTCATGTACAGTTTACACCACCGTGATATGACTTAAAGTTTCCTTGAATCCTTTTGAAAGTACCGTAAATGAAGGTTTATCGTGCATTTCTTCGTAGGAGTCCACCCTTGCAATTATGGGGTCAATCATTGTCTGAATTTACTGAATTTGAGTATATCGGATGTTTACAATATACATTAGGGTCTTGGGATTTATAATGAGGTCGTTCAGAGGTATTAATTAACATGTCGCCGCTTTTAACCCTTCGTATACGAATTTTATCATAACTTTCTCATACGATAACGAAACTTGGTGAAATTTTTACCATGCATTCTAGTGAGCATATTTAATCGTTACAAGGCTTCGGGTTTGCTAAAAGGCCACTCAGAGGTATACTTTAAACATGTTGACATATTTAACCCCTGTAGTTTGTAACCTCTCACTTTCTTTCACAATTAGTTTCGTATGATCTATGATTCATTCGTTTTAGGGTATAAACACCATGTAGGGTTACTGTAAGATATGTTCACCCATTGTTGACATTTTGAACCCTTATATTCACATAGTTTTCTTGTTTGTCAACTTTAGTCCTTCAAATAAATCCTTTACACGTTTTAAGCCCATGACACGTGTCGATATAATATTGAACTGGTTTTCTTTGTTGATGGGAGTATTGCACATAATTGCTTTTTGTTTCGCCATAAGTATCACGCGTGTCGTGCGCACTCGGCCTTCTGATGTTTGCTACAGGTGCTTTTTCAGGGCGTAAGTTCCATGCATTGGCCTGCTGAGGCATGTGGGTGCTCAGAGACCTTTGCGGTGGGGTAACAAAAGCGGATTGGTTAGCTTGTGCTTGGAGCAAAGCTTGTTGAGCGCTGAGTTGTGTATAAACAAGGTTTATAGACGCCATTTGTTCGGCATACCAGGAAGCCAGAGTTTTTCCTTCGGGTAGCCCCAAAAGTGCAGAGAAGTTCAGTTGTGTTTGTTCCGATGGAGCTGACGGGCCAGCTCCATGGTTTGGTGCTTGAACTGCTGGGGGTGTTTGGAGAACTACCCCAGGTGGAGGTTGGAAAGTGGCTCCATTTTTTGTTTGGTTGATTATCCTGGGTGGGGGTTGGAAAGTGGCTCCGTTTGTGGTTTGGCTAACCACTCTGGATGCACTTCCGAATATATCGGGAAAATCGTTGTTCACTCGCCCTTCTTGGATGGTCTCGTTCCCCTGGACTCTTTGGACGCGTGCGGTGTCCATGATGAGTTCAAAGGAAGAGACTTCTCCGTCCATCTGAGGAGAAGGGGTTGGTTCAATCATTTTAGGGAGTTTTTCGGAGAAAAAGGAGATGAAGATGGTTTGCAAAAATTGCGGATGGCGCCAATGATGAAACATTGGTTATCACCGTGGGTGAACTAGTTGGATCGTCTCTTCTGTGGGTTCAATCTCCTTCCTCACTCGCCAAATGGCCAGGTCCTGCAAAACAGCAACACCGTTAGCTCGTTAAGAGGGGAATATGGGGGTTTCCCTCTTAACCGGGCTCCGGCGTGAGAATAAGTTCTGTTCTGAGGAATAAAACAGTGTGTGTTAAGAGTGAGAGTGTGATGAATCGAATGAATCAACCTGAATGATGAATGGTCCTATTTATAGCCGGAGGGTGAAAGAGGGAGGAGCAACCTTGCCAGCTGCTATAGGGGGCCAGCTGTCCGACCAAGGGGAATATCCTCTTGGTCTCCTTTGCTGTGGTCGGAGTAGTGGTACACGTGGCGCGCCTATATTCGTCCATGCTTGAAACCTCGTACTGCTGGTGTCGGCCTGCTCCTGGATTTGCTGCAAGCCTACATGGCGCCTGAAGACTGGTGACACGTGTTGTCCTTTCTGTCGGGAGGAGCATCTTTGGTGCCACCTTGACGTCTTCCAGAAGCTTCTAGAAGCTTCTGGATTCGCTTGATGATGTAGGCGCCATGTTGGATGAAAAAGTGGTGTGGTCCTTGCCATGTAGACAAAAAATTGGGACCATACCTTTTCAATAAGTGTGTAGGTATTACCCATTAGTGATAGCTCTTTGTGTATGTGGTTCTTATAAAAACAATTTTGTTTGTATTATTAAGACAACAAATAAAAATTGTTATAGGAATCCATTTAAAACACGAAATTAAGATCATTGTTAAGTTAAAAAATAAATTTGTTATAGAAATTTATTTAAAACACGAAATTAAGATCACCAATAAAAATTGTTAGAGGTATTCATTTAAAACATGAAAATAAATTAGTTGTAAGAAACGTTATTGCCGAAAATGAACGAAGAAAATGATTGTATGTATAGGGTAATTTTAGTTGAGATACAAGGGCATTCACATTGCATTTACATTCATTTAATCTAATTAAAATACACAAAACTTGTTCACTTTTTATTTTTTAAACCTCTCACATTCATTTCCTTATATATATTCATGATCAAATAAATAATACATTTTTTAACTCAAAAATATTGATGGAGATGAATTGTCAACTCTAATATGGTTTACTTTAGTTTTCCACGTAATTTGAGATATAAGATATAGAGATAAGGACTCACATGTATGAGTGAAACTAAACGAAATCTCACATTCACCTATAATTTGTGTATGGGAAATGGGTAGCCGGATAGGGATTCTAATGTGAGTGCTCTATTTAAATAAAAAAAACCATTTAACCATAAAATTTGATTGCCTATTAAAAATCCCTACATCCGATTCCTCGTATCTATATATATATATATTCAGTTATATATTACTAATTTATTATTTTTTATTATATTACTAGGTTAGAACCCCGTGTAATACACGGGTTAATAAATGTAATTTTATATATCAAATAATAAAAAATATATCTTTAAAAACCTCGTTTATTACGCGGGTTGAATAAATGTAATTTTATATACCAAATAATAAAACGATATATCTTTTAAAACCTCGTTTATTACATGGGTTGAATAAATGTAATTTTATATATTAAATAATAAAAAAAATTATATAATTAAGAACCCCGTGTATTGTACGGGTTGAGTAAATTTAATTTTATATATTAAATAATGAAAAAGTTATATTTTTAAGAACCTCATGTATTGTATGAGTTGAGCACATGTAATTTTATATATCAATCAATAAAAAGTTATATCTTTTTATATCTTTATAAACCCTGTGTATTATACGGATTGAATAAATCTAGTTTTATATACCACATAATAAAAAAAGTTTTATTTTTAAAAACCAGGTGTATTACACGAGTTGCATAAATGCAATTTTGTATAGTAAATAATAAAAATATTATATCTTTAAAAACCCTCTTTTATTATACGGGTTGAATGAATCTAATAAAAAAGTATATCTTTAAAAAACGAACGAATATACTCGATATATGATGGATGGGGTGATTGCGGTGATGGTTCTTATAAAAGCCACGTAAACATAGTGAATACCGTATTTGAGTTGAGAGTTGAACACGAAAATAAAAGTATAGAACCAATAAACATTGATTAATGTTTTTGTTTACCCTTTATAAATATTTTTGAAATAAGTTCTACGCTTAACTACTTTAGTTTAATAAAATAAATCAATCATTTACATTATATTAATTTATATTTAGTGTACCTCTTTTTTTAATTTCAGGATAAATATATTTTAATAAAATAAATCAATCATTTACATTATATTGATATATATAGTCATTAGTAATTCCATATATAGGGAAACACTAAATTGGTTTCTTTTATTATATAGTATAGATTTTTCTTTTTCTTACAAAAAAACAAAAAATGAAGTTGATATATGTAGTCATTAGTAATTCCATATATAGGGAAACACTATTCAGTTCCTATATCTCTGAACCCTATTTTAGGGAATCGAATGGAGCGTAAAAGTTATTAAAAACTAGAGCCGTCTTCGAGAACTCTTAGAAAATTTAAGGCTTCGGGCGACAAAAAGAATTGAGCCAGTGATTGAGTCAAGACTTGAATTTGAGACATCTACACTGTTTTAAGATGGTTTTTTCCACTCAACTACCAACACTTTTTTACATAACTAATGAATACAACAACAACAACAACAACCATACCCAGTAAATCCCACAAATAGCAATGCTACTCATAGGGTCTGGGGAGGGTGGGATGTAGGCAGACCTTGCCTCTATCCCTGGGGATAGAGAGGCTGCTTCCAGAAGAGACCCCCGGCTCCAAAACAAACAGCAAACCAACACATCAAGTCAAAGAATATAGAAAAAGGAGTCACCTACACCAAGCTAGTGATCAGATTGACACAATATAATGCAAATCGTGTATAATAGCATAGAACATCATTCGGGCATGTACACAAGAAGTCAATCACCGGTTAAGTCACTTAAAGAATAAGAAAAACTTACGTCCCTAAAAAACACCTAAGACCTTCCTGCAATATCCTCTAGAAGTCCTTAACCCTAATCCTACGCCTCCACGAAGTCCTATCTTGGACCATGTCCTCAGAAAGATGCAACTCTAGTAAATCATGCCTAATCTGCTCTTCCCATGTCAATTTGGGTCGGCCTCTTCCTCTCCTCCCTTCCACAGTAAGAGTTTCCACTACTCTAACTGGTTCTGTCGTTTGCCTCCGCTTCACATGCCCAAACCATCTCAATCTCCCCTCCTTAATCTTATCCGATATACTAGCCACTCCTAATCTCTCCCTAAAAACCTCATTTCTTATCCGATCCAACCTCGTGTGTCCACACATCCACCTCAGCATCCTCATCTCTGCTACCTCCATCTTGCGCGCTTGTGTCTTCTTGATAGCCCAACAGTCTGTTCCATAAAGCATAGCTGGCCTAACTGCTACCCTGTAAAATTTCCCCTTTAGTTTAGTTGGGAACCTCCTATCGCACAATACTCCACTGGCTGCCCTCCATCTACACCAACCAGCCTTTATGCGATGGGTTACATCACTATCTATGTCACCATCCCTTTGCACAAACGACCCCAAATATTTAAATTTAGTTGCCTGCGGGACCAATTGGCCCTCAATGGTGATTTGGGTGTCATCGTCATCGGCTACACCACTGAAATCACAGTGCAGATACTCGGTCTTTGATCGACTAATCCTTAGGCCCTTGCCCTCTAGAGCGACTCGCCACTCCTCTACCCTCGCGTTCAGGCACTGTTTACTTTCTGCAATCAACACAATATCGTCTGCAAAAAGCATGCACCACGGAACTGTCTCCTGGATCAACTTGGACAACTCATCCAAGACCACCGCAAAAAGGAAAGGGCTCAACGCAGACCCTTGGTGGAGTCCTACCTCCACAGGAAAGAAGTTTGTATCCCCTACAGGCGCGCGAACACTAGTTTCCGTTCTATCGTATGTATCCTTAATTATATCTATATACTTCCCAGGTAGCCCTCGTCTCTCCAAACTATCCCAAATCAGTTGTCGTGGGACAGTGTCATATGCCTTTTCAAGGTCGATGAACACCATATGTAGATCTTTCTTCTTCGCTCTATATTTTTCCATCAATCTCCTTAGAATATGTATCGCTTCTGTAGTTGACCTCCCTTTCATGAACCCAAATTGGTTTACTGAAACCTGCGTTTCTCTTCTAATTCTAGTTTCAATTACCCTCATAAAATCTCATAAAAACTTCTAATTCTAAATAAAATCTCATAAAAACTTTTCGGGCCCTTTAAAAAATTTGGGCCTCGAGCAAAGGCACGAGTTGGCCGGCCCTATTGAAAACTTTAAACTTTTTCTTAAACCATATGATTCGGGATTTCTAATGTGAATGCTCTATAATCATTATATTTCTTTTTTTTAACATCAAATTTGGATTACTGACGGACTACTGGAGTATCATCGTGCCATCAGTAGAACCACCCGATCACATATCCTTCTCCACTAAGCATTTGTTTTAAAAGATTATTATATTTGTGTTAAAAAGGACATTTCAAAATGTGTTTCACATACTAGCGACCACATACAGTTCAGGGGCGGACCTAGGTTATGTCCAAGGTGGGCATAACCTACTCATCCGCACCCCCAGTAAATAATTCATGGGTCCGCCACTGATACAGACATACAGTTGAGAGAATTTGTCATTAATTAGTTATTGTTATTTTCGAAGACAACCAAAACGTTGCGATGTTACGTTATCTCTATGTTGTTTTAAAGACCACATGTTTTCACATCCATCACCTTCTTCGTTTATGTATGTTCAAAACTGACATGCTACTAATACTAAACAAAACAATGTTCAAAACTGACATGCTACTAATACTAAACAAACAAATTAACATGTTGACAACAGAGAATATCAGCCACCGCCACATTACTTCGGTACAAAATAGTATTTTGTATTTTAAAAATTTTTAATTGAGTAAAGTTGGGGGTAGTTGCACGGACCTCCCATCCGCCGGAGTATTGCAACTCCGCAAGCTAGCTTAGCCCCATAGCTGCCTGGCGGTGATTACCTCCGGTGGTTTGGTCTAAATATCCACTTTGCTCCAATAGTTTTAATTTAACTATTTTGCTTCTTGTGGACTGTGGTTACCTAATTGGTTCAATTTTTTCCCTTACACCACATCTTCCAAATTGATTTTTATCAAGGGCAAGCAAGACTTTTGCATATGGGTGGTTTTGTCTTTTGCCTTTCAAGTTCATAAACCCCAAAAAACCCTTCAAATTCTATATCGATCAAACCATTCGGTGACTTTCACGTTACGGAGATTTTTAGGGTTCCTGAGAATTGAAGTATAGATTTTTAGCGTTCATGATTCCTGCAAATTGAAGTATAGATATAATTGAAGCGTGGTCGAACAATTAATTCTGATTTTCTACAACAAATTCGGATTATTTCTGTGTTCTTCTCGTTCGATTTTTTCTGTGTTCTTTCTTGATCCAGGTCGTAGTTAGTTTGATCGTGTTTCAACTTATATAGTTCAAAGTTGTTAAAACATATATATGCTTTGATTTTGTATACAGTATGGACATTTCAAACTTTATGTCAAAATCTGATTGTTTTAACCATAACTTCGTATATGAATAAATAAAATCATATACACCAAAAAAAAAAAAAAACACTTTAGTCATTATTATATATATCAAATGACAACACCACTTTGCTACAGTGGTGTTGTCATTTTTTTTTTCTTTTTCTTTCTTTCTTTTCTTTTTGTGGTTTTTTTTTTTTTTTTACCCTTTAATTTTCAGTATTAACTCTTATAACCCCTTAACTTTCTAAATACTTTTTAATCGAGTTTTACGTCTTTATTTTTATTTACGTGTCGATATAAACTTAGTGTTGTCGTTTTTTTTTCTTTTTCTTTCTTTCTTTCTTTTCTTTTTGTGGTTTTTTTTTTTTTTTAATTTTACCCTTTAATTTTCAGTATTAACTCTTACAACCCCTTAACTTTCTAAATACTTTTTAATCGAGTTTTACGTCTTTATTTTTATTTACGTGTCGATATAAACTTAAGTTGATTTACATTTCGCCATGATTTTTTTTGTGTTTATTTACGATTTTGCCCCCAGTATGAAATTCGTTTTAATATTTCTTTTAGAAGACTATGGTAGTGTTTTGTTTTAAATGGTTGGCTCGATTTAATTTTTATTCGTCATGCCAAGCGGTAGTTTTTCCATCGTTTTAGTTTTTTTAGCAAAAGTATGGTAGTATTTTGTTTACTCGATGTAATTTTTTTGAGATCGTGTTATGAGTAGTATGTACAAGTAACTAAAATACAGACGTACATGCTATGAGAAAGAAATATTCGGCTTAATGCCCCGCAACGCGGGCGGGCAAAACCTAGTTGTATATTAATGTATAATACTAACTGTTATTTGTTATTAAATTTTATAATGTGAAAAATCAATTTTCTTGAGTACAAATCACCTTTCAACTAGTACCATGTACCAACTACACACTCACTGTAACAGCTTTGTGTGTCATTTAAAAAGATTTGCATATTTAAATTTGTATATGTTAAAAAGAGAATTAGATAAAGACAAATGGGTACTCATTTACCATAAAAAATCTATTTAATAGGACACTTTACGCTAAATATGCATATATTGCATATTTTAATAGGAAATTAGATTAAGGCAATTGGGTATATCCCTTTATTTACGTACTAGGTTAGAACCCCGTGTATTACACGGGTTGAATAAATGTAATTTTATATACTAAATTAAAACAATTATTACTTAAAAATCCCGTTTATTACACGGGTTGAACAAATGTAATTTTATATATTAAATAATAAAAAAATTATATCTCTAAGAACCCCATGTATTGTACTGAAAAAATGTAATTTTATATACCAAATAATAAAAACCCGTGTATTGTACGAGTTGAATAAGTCTAATTATATACACTACATAATAAAAAAAGTTATATTTTTAAAAACAATGTGTATTACACGTGTTAAATAAATGTAATTTTGTAACCTTGTATATTACACGGGTTGGATAAATGTAATTTTATAAACTAAATAATAAAAAAAAGTTATATCTTTATAAACCTTGTGTATTATACAGGTTCAATAAATCCAATTATATATACTAAATCATTATCATCATCATCATCATACTCACTAAATCCCACCAATAGCAAAGCTAAGGTAGGGTTTGAGGATGGTAAGATGTAGACAACATTACCTCTACCTCGTAGGAATAGAGAGACTGCTTTCAGTGAGAGTCCCGGCTCGATAGTAGTTTGTATCAAGCCTTGGATATAAGGCACATAACACTCAACAATCGGGACAAAGACCGATTAGTGCATGGTCCCTTTTGTCTTTCTACTATCAACGCCACCACATGATGATGATGCATGATTAACCGTCCTCCGCTTATAACGTTATTTTCATGAACTTAGTAAAATAATGTTAAAATTAGTGCAATTTCACTTTTGCCCTCCGAGCGTCCACACATATATACATTATATGCGCATACCGCAAGCGGGGCGAATATATACTAAATAATAAAAAAAAGTTATATCTTTAAAAACACCATGTATTACACGGGTTAAATAAATGTAATTTTGTATAGTAAATAATATGCTATTGGATTCGTTTAAAAAAGCATAATTTTGGTTCGGTTTAATTCGAATCAAGTCATAAACTTGGTTAAGTTTAATTCGAATTGATTAGAACCCCAATTTGGAAAATATAAAACATAATTATATTATAAGTTTCTCTTCCTAATTAGTGTTTTTTAAAGTTTGATCTAATGTCTAATAAGTTATTTTGTATATTTTGTTTGTACTTTAAATTTTTTATATGAGCGTATTATTGTTTTTTAAGTTTAAGATTATTGTTTTGTGCTATTATTTAAAAAATCTTTAATTTATAATTTAAATTTGAAGATAATATATTATTAGATTAAATAGAATGATTCTATCCGACATTCAAAGTAAAATAAGATTTAATATTAATTGATTATTTATTATTTAATTAATTGATATAAGATAAGTATGAAAATGCAGAAAATTAAAATGTAGACGCCTTCAATGAGTGACACGTGTCCCAAAGTTGGTTTCTTTTATTATATAGTATAGATACAAAGATTGTATATGTAATTATAGTTTATTGAAAAAATAACTAATATAATTTAGTAATTCAAACCTATACCATACACCCTACGCAAAAGACTTGTTTGCCCTTATAAAAAAAATCAGTTTAAGAGTATGAGTGTAAGTTAGGGAAGAGATTGAACCAATTGAGTAACCAAAATGAGCAAAAAAATCAAATTAAAACTGATGGAGCAAAGTAGATTTCTCGACCAAACCACAGGAAACAAAATAGAACTTTACCCTTTTTAATTTAACAAAGAAACTATACACTAAAATACATAAATAAGATTATATATATATATATAGAGAGAGAGAGAGAGAGAGGGGAAAGCTTAAATGAGAACGCGATATATTGTGACTTTGTGAGAACCCATCCAGGTTTCCGTTCCACTATGTGTTACGCTAGAGAGTTATGCTCTTGTGGTGGCACAACAACTATCAAATGGCAGTCGGCGGTATCGTTTCTCGGGGGAACGCTCACCAAACTTCGAAGCCAACATGGGACCGGTTAAGACAACATAGTCTTGCCAGTGTGGGGCAACAGTGCTCTCCAATTTGGGGAGTGAGATAGCCTAATAAAAGAAAGTCGCCGTTCCAAAAAAATATTGTGAGAACCGTGAGAAAGAATGAAAAAACCACGAGAACGTGGTCAAAAACATTTCAAATTCAACTTTTTTTTACACTTAATATTATTTTTTTAACGGCCAACTAAATCACCGGATAAACATTCTGGAATGCCCCAATCGAGCAAATGCATCCCTTCCTCCATAACGGTCAGAGTTGGATGCATACCCGAGCCACCAAGCCACCAATTCCGGGGAAACCCTGCCCGACCGAAGACCAAATGCGGTAAAACCCGGTCCGGCTCGGTTTCAAACTTGCGACCTCCAGAGAGGCATAGTTCTAAACTTCATTGCCACCACCAATGTCCTTCAAAGTTATGCTAGTGGGAGTTGAACTTGGGACCTCAAAGAAAGAAACTAAGTGACTAACCACTAGACCAACTTGTCAGGACTTTACACTTATTATTATTATTATTATTATTATTATTATTATTATAATACAATATTAGAAATTTAATTTACATGTTTAAATTTACGTGAATTCGTAAATAAAGAAAATTTACACATGTGTAAGTTTGTAAGTGCAGTTCCTGCCAGGTAACTGTCGCTTATCGGTTCTGTGTCAACCAAAGCAGAAGTCCAAGTTAAAGTCAACGATAATGAAGAATTCAAAACCACATGAAGACCATGCACTGATCAAGAGGGAGTTTGTTAATGCACTTTAGGTGATAAGTGCATGTCTTCCAATTTGTAGGGTCTTTATTGTACATGTATTGAAACTTAGTCCAAGGTTTATCCTTGGACAAGTTGTCCAAGTTTTAGGCTAGACTTTTGTCTGAGTTTTGGTCCCTAGTCTATATATATGTGTTGTATAGGATTAGGGCAATATACACACAACGACAACAACAACTCTTGAGTGCTTGGTGCACCTCTCACAAGATCCCATCCATTCTCCATCACTGTGTGAATTCTAGAGAGAGAGAGGGAGACTATGTGTTAGTGAGAGAAAGCTAGGTTTAGATCTTTGTGATCTAAACCAGCTTGTAGATGATGTATACTCCTTTGGTTTGTGTAATCTGTGATGACTGATTCATCAATAAAGAGATTCATCTTCTACATATTTCTATCTTGTTCATATTTTGTTCTTTATGTCTTGAATCAAGTGCAATGTTTGATGTTCGTCATCGATCCGGTGCTTCAACAGTGGTATCAGAGCATGGTTACCGATTCGGAATGTCTAACCGCCTTCTGAATCACCATTGCTCTTGATTTGATGTTTGTTTCCGCCAAACATCTTGAAGACTTGAAGATTTTTCAGAAAAGTTGAAGAAAATGAAGCTGTTCGTGGTTGTTTTGTTTTCCAAGTTGTTGCAGATATGAGGTTTGATCCAAAATTGCTCTGTCCGAGTTTTTCTTAGTGTTAAACCCGTCCGAGTTTCTTTACACCTCTTATTGGGTCCGAGTTTTTTTAACACCCTTATCAGGTCTGAGTTTGTTTGTTCATTAGTATTGTGTCCGAGTTTCATAGGTCCTTTGATAGTCCGAGTTTGGTTGACCGTAAACAGTCTCTTTTGTCCGAGTTTTGGTTGATAGTAAACAATTCCGGGTTTTAGTTTGTTTAGATTCAATCCGAGTTTCAACTGTTATGTCGGAAGCTTGTTTCTAAGTTAGTCCGACCTTTTTTTTATATCCATTAAGTCCGAGTTTCTTTACACCATTATATCTGAGTTTTACCTTAGTCTATTGTGATCTGAGTTTGTCTCAGTGTGAAAGGACTTGAAAGTTGGAGTTTGTGATTAAAAAGTCTCTGAGTTTTCACATGTTCCGAGTTTTAAAGTCTGAGTTTTAAAGTCTGAGTTTGTTTATGATTGTTTCACATGTTCCGAGTTTTAAAGTCTGAGTTTGTTTATGTTTGATTCCGAGTTTTTGAGTTTTATCTGTTCTTTTCGAGCTTTATAAAAAGCTCAGCAAATTCCGAGTTTTTGTTCAAAAGATTCAGCAAATTCCGAGTTCTGTTCAAAGGTTCAGCAAGTTCCGAGTTTTTGTTTGTTCAAAAACTGTATCCGAGTTTTAAAACCTAGTTCCGAGTTCAAAAACTGTATCCGAGTTTTGAAACTGTATCCGAGTTTCAAAAGATTCAGCAAATTCCGAGTTTTGTTCAAAAACTGTATCCGAGTTTTGTTCAAAAGTTCAGCAAATTCCGGTTGTAGCAAGTTCCAAAACTTATACTTGTTCCGAGTTTTTAAACAGTTGAAACTGATTGGATTGGTTCCGGGGTTTCAACTTTCAACTTGTTCCGAGTTTTTAACTCAGGAAACTGAATCTTATTCCGAATTTACTCAGGAAACTGAATCTTACATTACATACCTTAGCTGGTTAGTGGCTGCAACAACAGTGGGGTTGCTTGGACGTTGACAGTTTACAAAGAAAAAGGGGGAGTAAAAATTTTGAAATTCCTGTTTTCTTTGTAAACCAAAAGCTCGTGGTGCTACATCGAAACAAGTTCATGTTTACTATCTTTGAGATTAACTTAGTGTTAATATTACCGGTGGCGAAGTGTTTATAACATGAAGCAAGTTAGAGCTAGTGTATGATTGAGTTTTGTCAAGTTTGTTCGAGGTTTAATCAAGTGTTGACGTGATGAAGCAAATTGTTCGTTTGGTAACTAGTTGAAGGTCATGCCTTTATCGTATGCCGGTTAGAGTAGAGAAGATTAGTCTTCTTGGTACCTCTTCCAAGTTGGTGACTAATCAGAGTCTCGAAATAGGGGTTCTTACATTGAGGGGGAGATTGGAGACGAAAGTCATCGGGTAATTGGTGGATTCGTGAAGATACGAGATTGGATCTTGAAGATTCGAGATGAAATGATTTCAAACACTCGGTTGAAGACTTTGATGAAGATGGTGGATGTACTTTTACAAAGTTCAGTTTGTTATTAACTTATCGAACCGAGCTTCATGTCTTTGTGGAATTTGAAGTGTTCAAGGTTGGGCATTGGAAATCCGATGTTTCTTTCTGCTACCGGTTAGGTTTGAAGATTAATGTATCGAGCGATATTCTTACATGTGGTTGTAGGTCGGTTCGCGTTAACTTGATTCGGGAGTAGTTTGAGGGGGAAGATCTACAGTGTTTGATGTTGGATTCTTCAGGTTTCTCAAAGCGGCCTTAAGTGATCGTCAGCAAGTCTTTTATTAGAAGGGTTGAAGATCGCTGTGCTCTGCCAGAAAGATCAAGTCTCAGCCAAAGTTGAAAGCAGCCATGATATCATCAGTCAATGGGGAGTCTGTATGTGCAGTATCCGATGATTGAAGATTATCGATGCCACACAGAACTAATGCAACAGTTAAGGGGGAGACTGTAAGTGCAGTTCCTGCCAGGTAACTGTCGCTTATTAGTTCTGTGTCAACCAAAGCAGAAGTCCAAGTTAAAGTCAACGATAATGAAGAATTCAAAACCACATGAAGACCATGCACTGATCAAGGGGAGTTTGTTAATGCACTTTAGGTGATAAGTGCATGTCTTCCAATTTGTAGGGTCTTTATTGTACATGTATTGAAACTTAGTCCAAGGTTTATCCTTGGACAAGTTGTCCAAGTTTTAGGCTAGACTTTTGTCTGAGTTTTGGTCCCTAGTCTATATATATGTGTTGTATAGGATTAGGGCAATATACACAATATAGACACAACGACAACAACAACTCTTGAGTGCTTGGTGCACCTCTCACAAGATCCCATCCATTCTCCATCACTGTGTGAATTCTAGAGAGAGAGGGAGACTATGTGTTAGTGAGAGAAAGCTAGGTTTAGATCTTTGTGATCTAAACCAGCTTGTAGATGATGTATACTCCTTTGGTTTGTGTAATCTGTGATGACTGATTCATCAATAAAGAGATTCATCTTCTACATATTTCAATCTTGTTCATATTTTGTTCTTCATGTCTTGAATCAAGTGCAATGTTTGATGTTCGTCATCGATCCGGTGCTTTAACAAAGTTTGTCATTTACACGTGTAAATTTGTTATATTTACACATGTGTAAAAAAATATAATAAAAGTGATTTTGAGAGGAGAAGTGAATTATTTGACATAATTTTTTTTTGATGTTGTATTTTAATTACAGTTAAGGTTGTATTAAAAATGGTTTTGATTGGTTTATTCATTTATTCTCATGGTTCTCACAATGTTTAGCGTTCTCAAGATAACCATCCCCTATATATATATATATATATATATATAGGAACAGGATCAGGAGAGAACGCCTCAAAGTGTGAGAACGGTGAGAACGATTCTCAGCCACAAGATCTTAGTGGTTTGTGGCTGAGATTGATGCGGTGACATTTTTGTAAATAATAGGGGTCTTGGAACTATCAGGAGGGGTAAAATAGGAAGATCCAATCAAAGGTGCACATGCTAATCACACGTCATTTTCCACCATCATATTTAAACGACAATAACTTTTTTATACGTGATTATTTTTCGAAAAAAAATTACACCATAAAACTCAGCGTTTTTTTATTTTTCCAATGAGTATACTATTGATATACTTTTTGAAAAAAAAATTAACTGGGTTTTATGGCGTTTTTCTGAACTGGGTGTTTTATGGCGTTTTAGACTAGCTATTTTCATGGCGTTTTTCTGAACTAGGTGTTTTTATGGCATTTTAAATAGGTATTTTCATGGCGTTTTTCCGAACTGAGTGTTTTATGGCGTTTTCAACTGAGTTTTTCAAGGCGTTTTTCTGAACTGCGTGTTTTACGGTGTTTTTACAATACAAATTATGATTTTTCTGAGCTCAAAAAATATTAATTTAGGCGGATGGCCCAAAAAATGGTTTTTTTTTGTTATGGCGTTTTAATTAAATACTTGTGTTCACACTTGTTTACACTTGTTCACACTGTAAGTTACACTTTGGACCCTGAAAATATAGTTTTTTTGTTATGGCGTTTTAACTAGTATGAATTCTTTTATTTCCAATCAAAGCTCCGTGTATGATGAAACTAATTAAATACTTGTGTTCACAGTTGTTTACACTTGTTCACACTATAAGTTACACTTTGGACCCTGAAAATATAGATTTTTTGTTATGGCGTTTTAACTAGGAGCTGGCTCTGTTGTAAATTATGGCTCAAAAAATAGTTTTTTAGTGTTTTATGGCGTTAAAAAAATGGCTTTTTTGAGCTGTTGTAAATTATAGATTAAAAAAATAGCTTTTGAGTGTTTGGCGTTTTTCTAAATTGGGTGTTTTTATGGCGTTTTATTTTGAACACCCAGTTCATGTGAGTGAGTTTTTTTGACAATATTACCTCTTAGTATAATTTAACATCAATGTCACATGTCACCACCAAAATCATTATCACCGTTCTCACACTTTTCACCGTTCTATCTAAATCCTGACCATATATATACACACACTTATATGTGCATAGTTACAAAATCTATACCTAATCTACATCTCACAATTCTATAAACGCAAGTTTATTTTCTCGTTTATTTTATTACACTCATTCGTATTCTTTTTCGTATTTCTGTGTGTATATATCTTATATTAAAATATTGTTTTATAATTTTTAATTCTTTATTACTAACTATTTAACGTTTTTTTATTCAGTCCGTATAATACACAAATTTTTATCCAATTTATAAAAAACTCACATCATCCCTCCATATGCAAAACCACTATTCTTTCTTGTATCATCTCTCATATATACCCACACACAAGTTCAAAACTATATATTCACTATCATTTATATATAAAAAAACTAATATATTGTAAATATATATTATACAAATGGAAACTAATCTTTCTATACTAATAAATGAAAAAAAAATTCTGACACGTGTCAATCTCTGGTGCTTTCTATCTTATTTTTCAATTTATTTTTCCTATTAAACAATAGTTTAACTTTGAATTAATAATCTCCATATCTTATTTTTCGATTTCTTTTTCCTATTAAATAATAGTTTAACTAAATATAATTTAGATTAGGATAATACCTTTTTTATCAAACTTTGAATTAATAATTATATATAATTTGTGTTTTCTACTTTTCCATAGGAGATAGAAGAAGTTTTTTTCTTCTTTGTAGAACCAAACAAATATATAATTTTTTGTTCTCATTTAAATTAAATTTAGTTAAATCATAGATCTCACTTATTTATTTACTATTTATTTTATTTTATCCGCTTATTAATAGTCATCTAATATTTCATTGGTTCTATCACATGTAATAAACATGTTTGTAACCTAATAATAATAAAAAACAAATAAAATTTTTAATAAGTAAATAGTAAAGTGAGTTTATCATTTAAATACATATTTTGATGACAATTATTGTTAACCAAGGAAATTTGTTTGTGGTAAAGACAAGATACACTACTTGGACCAGAAAAACTGTATGTGTTAATCGAATACATTATATTTGTTTAACTCGTGCAATATACAGGGTATTTTAAAGATATAACTATATTGCTTATTATAGAAAATTAAATTTATACAACCCGTGTATAACACGAGATTCTAAGCTATTATCTTAATAGTGTGAGGTTCATTGGGGAACACTAAAAAAGTGGGGAACCGGGGAACACTCTTAAAAATTTATCTTAACATGTTAAAAATTAATTTTTTAAACATCTTTTTCTGCGCTTCTCCTTATATATACTTGTAGAAGCATTTTTAATAAAAAAAATCAAAAACTAAAAATATAAAAAAAACAATTAAAAAAAAGGCTAAAAATTGTTTTTTTTTAGAAAAAATATTTTTTTACTCGACTAGTTTCTCCTCCTTTTTATAAAGAAAAGCGTTGAAAAATTAAAAAAAAAATTATTTTTAACATGTTAAGTTAATTCTATAAGATATAACTGTTTTCTAAACATTTTTTTATATTTTTAGTTTTTGATTTTTTTATCAAAAATGTTTCTACTTGTATTTAAAAAAAAAGCGCCGAAAAAAATTTAGAAAAATATTTTTTTTAACATGTTAAGTATAATTTTTAAGAGTGTTCCTCCGTTCCCCACTTTTTTAGTGTCCCCAATGAACCCTCCCCTATCTTAATATATTGGGTGAGAGAAATTATTATAACCCGACAAAAACTAAACAAAAACTAATGCGTGTGACATAGACACACAAACATTAGTTTTGCTATATAAAAGGGTACATTTAATAAATAAATTAAATGAGAATTTACGTGACGGATATAATACTTTTATAGGGTAAAGTTCTTGTACAAATAATCTTAACATATTAAACATACAAATTGAAGGAAAACTAAAAAAGACAAGGTGGCATTTTTGTAATTATCAATAACTATCAAAGTTACTCTACAAATATACCTAAAAAAACCTAACCACTCCCCCCCCCCCCCCACAAAAAAACCTACCCCCCCACCCCCCAAAAACCTAAATAAAAACCTAACCCCCCCCCCCCCCCCCCCCCCCCCCCCCCCGCAAAAAGGCTAAAAACTAAACCCCCAAAAAACCTAAAAAAAAAAAAAAAAAAAAAACACATAAATTTTTTTATTTTATTTTTTTTACATTTTTTATTAAAAAATCGCTACTTTTAGTAGCAGCAAAAAAAAATGTAGCGATTTTTTAATAAAAAATGTTAAAAACTTTTTTTTGTGTTTTTTAGGTATTTTTGGTTGTAACTTTAATAGTTGGTGGTAATTACAAAAATGCCACCTTGTCTTTTTGGGTTTTCCTTCAATTTGTATGTTTAGTATGTTAAGATTATTTGTATTTGATCTTTTGCCTACTTTTATAATATACATTTAAAGTTATGTTTTAGTTGTTGAGCATCTATTGGTGGACATCGTAGCAGACGTGGTCTCTCCTACATCTTTCATCTCCACATTAATTTTAGTCAAACAAAAACTTCTTATTTCTTTTACCAATTTTACCCATGCTTTTTCACAAATTTCCCAAACTACCCTTCTCCATCAACATCCCAGTAAGCCCATCAATCCTTATTTCACACATGATATGAAGTCAAATTTGGACATATATTTTTGGGTCATTTACACATATCCACATATATATATATATATATATATATATACCTGACCCTTAAAATCAATTACATATTTCCTCTTGTTAAATTATATATATTACATATTTCCTCTTATTAAACTATACATATTACATCTTTACCCATTTCATAAAAAATTACTCTCATTTATTACTATTTTACCCTTAACTTATTGAAAATTACAAATTGCGTTACTTCTTCAATTTTGCCGGAGCCTACCACGACCCACAACCGCCGGCAACTAAAACTAATACTAGAAAAGAAATTGATTTCAAGTATTAATTGACGAGAAAAAAAATGTGAACTTCAATTTTGACTTGTTCATCGGTCATCAATGAAATTGATGTCAAATATTAATTGATTTCAACAAAGCAACAAAGTTGACAATGAAAACTTAACCGGCTCATAACTAAATTCCTCATTAGCATTAAACCGGTTCAAAGCATCGTCTATTAATCATAATTAATTCCTTATTGGTGTTGAATGTAAATCGCTGTAATTTGATTTTATGTGGCGGCCGTCGTGAATCGGATTGCGTCGAAGGGGATCCAGATTGTCTTGTCATTTGCCAATGTGAAACAGATCAGTCGAAGGAGAAGCAACGTCCTGAATCAGATTGCGAAGAGAGAAGGAAGGGTCTTATGTTTTTTTTATTTTAAAAAATGAGTTACAGAAGGGTAAAGAGGTAATTTCTTATAAAAAGGGGAAATATGCAACTGATAATATGGTTTGGGTAAACATGTAATAAGGCTTCTTAATAGGGGGAAATATGTAAAAATCACTATGTTTTTTGTTTGTAATGTTTTATAAACCGGACCGGCCGGTTGGATCCGAACCGGTTACTTAACTACTTTAACTAAGTGGTTCATTTGATAAAACATCAGCGTCGTGTATTGTATTGTATTGACAGAATACACACCTAAAAGACTCGAACCAATAAGCCCACAAGAGCACAACTGTCAGGTATAACCGGAGACTCATGGTACCAATATTCGACTCATCGTGGTTAATGGCTAAAATATTCACTTTCTTCGGCTATAATAGTATCCACCGCCTGTATGATGTGGGTACCTATGGCGGGACCCAGATCTCCCGCCATGACCATCCCACGTATGGCCTCTATAGACAACCCTACCACCACCACTTTGACTCCAACCGACCGGAAGATTTCCCAACGCATTAAGTTCCTCTTCTTCTCTATCATTGTATTCTAAAACGAGTCTTTTAATATCTTGTTTCTCTTCCAACTCAGCCGCTTCCTTCTGTTTTGTGCTCTGCACAAGCGAGCAGTCACTCGGTATAAGCATTTGTTTCGTTTGTTGTTTGCTCCCTCGTTTGACCAGGACTTTGACCTTCACGTCCTTCCGTCCTCCGGACTCGTAGTCTGTTGCCTCGTCACCACTTTCTCCTTCACTCACCCTTCCATGGTGATCTCTTGTGGACCCCTCGAAAACATTCATCGGTATCATCATGTTTAGCGTTGGCCGGGCCCGCAACTCCAGTTTCCTTGATTCCAAGCTTTCCTGTTTAAATCACATGAAACAATTAGGTATCAATGAACAGAAGAAAAGCGCATTTGAAATAGAGTAAAATGTCATATTCGTCCCTGAAGTTTGGCCAGTTTTGCGGCTTTCGTCCACAGGTTTTTTTTTTTTTTTTGCATCTGGATCCAAAAGGTTTAAAACTTTGCCATTTTCATCGGCTCGTTAACTCCATCCATTTTTCTCCATTAAGTCGAGGGTATTTCCATACATAAAGTGAAAATGGCCTAATTTCCCTTTAAGTGAATACTTCTACATTATGCTAGATGCTTGTACATAAAGTGAAAAAGACCGAATTGCCCTTTGGGTTAACAAAAAAGATGGAAATACCCCTGACTTAACAGAGAAAAATGGATAGAGTTAACGAGCCGAATGAAAATGGCAAGATTTTAAACCTTTTGGATCCTGATGCGGAAAAACAAACCTTTGGATGAAAGTCGCAAAACTCGCCAAACCTCAAGGACAAAAATGGCATTTTACTCATTTGAATTAAAAAAAAGTATGCATACCTGCATCAGGGCCCTAAATTCTCTATCGAATTCAGCTTCTTCCTCGGGGTCCACTAGCATGACTTTCTGCCGAACATGAAGTTCATCGTCCTCGTCAGACGCATGAGCATCGTCATCATAATCACTCTCACACGCATCGTCATCAAGCTCTTCATCATCATTGGGATCCATTGTGCTACCCTGAGACGCACTGTCGTATTCCCGATTACTTTCTTCATGGGTCCCGCCATTTTCTTCAATACCATTTACAACAGCTTGACCATTGACCGATAGGTCCGATAACCTTCCAGATGCAGAAGACATGCTTGTTGCTTTTTCATGGTCCATATGCTTCTCACCGCTAACTTTATCGGTGCGTTCGTTCTCATCAAGCTGAACCAACGCAGCGTCAACTTCTTCAATGGTTGAATAACGAGTCATGTTGGGGCGTAAATCAGCAAACAAGTCCTGTAAAATGGTTACATTGTTAAGTACAATGTTCTGGACGTACTAAATTGTAAATGGTAATCAGCAAACAACAGGGACCATCCGTGAACTTTTGGAAAGTTGGGGACCAAATCCAAACTTTTGGTAAACCACAGGGACCATCCGTGTACTTTAATCATATATGAAATTAAAGACTAACCTGCAAGTCAAATTCAATATCGAGAGGAAGTGAACCTTTAGCAAGTATGTATCGTTGAAAATGAATCAAAAATCGATCCAATTTCCTCTTTGATGAACCTCGACCGAAGTAGTGCCCACAAGTCTCAAGAAGTGTGATAATCAGTCTGATTCTAAAGCAATCTTCAGGTGGATCAAGCTCATCTTGCTACAGAAGATATGAAAAGATTAAAAAAATCAAAAAAATGCTAAAAACGAAGTAACAAAATATAAAGATTCATCTGTACCTCTTCTGTACCATGACCAAAAATGAGAATCAGATATAACGTATCGAAAACAACTGAAGAATCCACAAGTTCATAATTGTATAGCTCGCCTAAGAACCGCGTATGAGCAAGTCGTCGTTGTTGCATCCCATATTCATTTGACTCCAATCCTAGTCGAATTTCCTCCAAAACCTGTAAAAGAATAATTAATCATAACTAGTGGCCAGTGGGTTACCACCGCGCTCCGCAGCGGGTTCGAAACGTAGATAAACCATAGTTATTAAAAGTCATCGCCTCTTGCGCCTAGGCCCATTTTCTAAGCTAGGCGAGGCCATTGCACTTTAAGTCAGGCAATTGCGCTTTCATTCTCCAGATGATGGTTCAGGCACAAATTTCGGCAAGATTCCTAGATCCCGGAGAGTTTCCGGCCAAATCCTCTAAATTCTGGCAAGATTTCAGCCAAATTTCTACTTTTATCAATGGAAAACAGAAAACTACTCTACACTAATATTTTAGAACTTTTGGTACTAAACAGATGATATTAAATGTTATATAATAGCTTTTGTATATTTTATTTGAAGAATAGTATTAATTCTCTAATACATATAATATTTTAGTTTTTTTTTTCATTATGCACTTTTTTTCCTCAGGCTCTCGCCTTTTTTGCGCCTTGCGCCGAGGCCCCAGGCAAGGCATATGCGCCTTGAGTGTGCCTAGCGCCTTTAATAACTATGAGATAAACATAAGCAAATTGCAAAGCGCCACTTTATGTGAAAATAAAAAAACCATGTCGCGAGAGTATTTAAAAGTCACGGAAAAGTTATCGGTTCAGTTTGTTACGGTATCGACACTCCTTATAACCATAAAAGCAAATATCTGTGGCGGGTTCGAAATGTAATTGAAATAACCTACTTACGACGGTACATATGGAAAATTCAGAAAAAAATACGTTAGAAAAAAACTAAAAAGAAACCACAGAAAATAAGTAAAAGGAAAAAAAAAAGCAAAAGTCGAGGGTCTAAGTAGTGTAACTACAATAAAGTGTAAGGGAAATAATGAAAATTAAAAAAAAACTTATTAAAGTTGAGGGGCTAAACATGTCACTACTAAAGTTGAGGGGCCAAATATATCATTACCAACGTTGAGGGGCCAAATATGTCATTACCAAAGTTGAGGGGCCAAAGTTGGTTGGTGTTGACGAAAGTTTAGGGGCTAAACATATCATTATTACAGTTGAGGAGCTAAATCTTTTATTACCAAAGTTGAGGGGCAAAAGGTGATTGATACCAAAGTTGGTTGATGTGACAAAAAAGCATATTTATAGTATATATAATATGCAAATACAATTTATAACTACTACTATAATTTAACAATAATGATGACAACGATAAGGATGATAACCGACCTCGTCGACTACAGCAACTGCAAACTCATCATGGTAGCGACTCAATCCAGCAGTAAGTGAAGCAATCAAGTGAATTTGACCGTATTTTCCTTTGTGAACCTTCAAAAAGCACTTTAACAGATACTGTTCACATTCAGCCCATGGTAGCTTACGGAGTTGTCTCAGCACATGTTCAATTGATGACTTGTCAAGGTCTGAGAAAAGTAACTTCCTGATATACTGCACGCGTTATCAGATAAAAAGTTAAGTGAATATCAAGGTCATATTCATATAGAACATGAACTCACAAAATGTAAATATAACAAATAATAAATAAGGTAGTATTTGAGCCGCCGTGCATTGCGGCGGCATAGAAACTTAAATTAAAACTTACACCGACAAATATTTGACCCGACTCGTTTTCGAACAAAATTTACGTCAAAACGTAGACCAACTGAAACTGCACATGAAAATAAGCATGAAAACGTATTATATTTGACCGGACTCATTACCAAGAAAATTTACGTCGAAACGTAAACCAACTTGGATAAGAGAATAGTGTTTTTTCACATTAAAAAATGGTACCACCGTTGCGGCGGAGTCGAAAAGTAAAGTTACTCGAATTTATACCGCTTAGTGAAAAGGTATTATATTTGACCCGACTTGTTTCCGAACAAAACGTAGACCAACCAAAAAGGTACATAAAAATAAGCACGAAAACGTATTATTTTTGGCCCACGTACATAAAAATAAGCACGTAAAACTAGAGGGGGGGTCAAAATGACATTTTACAAAGTTTTTAGAAAGCTGGGGGTGTAAGTGGCAATGCTAAAAGTTGAAGGGTTGAATACACAAAAAGAAAAAAAAACTATAGATTGGATGCCATTATTGTAAACTTGATAAAGAAAATAATAAAAAATTGAGGTTGTCTTAGGAACTATTCCTAAGACACCCTCTTTTGTTATATATATAATATAATACCTGATGCAAAGGAGGACGAACTTTAGAGACCCGTGCAGACCGTTCAGGCGGTTTGCAGAGATAATACGCATTTTCGACAAGGGTGCTGTGTCGGGGATCTAAATTCTTGACGTTTTTTAGGCGCATGAGGATTTCTAGCATGTTTGCCATTCGTACGTTAGTATCGGGGTACCGGTAAAGATATCTGCCACATGTCTCAAGAAGATTGCATGCAACATCTATGTTATGATGGGTAAAGTCGTCTAAACACGCCTGTCAGAAGAAACTTATATCAGCATAAAGGTATAACCGTATAACTGAATTAGCTCTTGATGACGCGCTCAAGGTGTTTGATGAAATGTCTCAGTTACCTTTAGACAACTGAAAATGAGCCCAGCCGGTGCGATCTTAAACTTGCAAAGCTCTCCAATGAATCGAATGTTCCTGATCTTTGTCTCGATATTCATTTGATCCTGAAAGGCATTAACGATGATAAATAACTAATATAGAATTATGTACCTGTCATATGTTAGAGAAGTGTTATTTAGAGAAAAATAAATGAGTAAAATGCCATTTTCGTCCCTGAGGTTTGGCCAGTTTTGCGACTTTCGTCCAAAGGTTTGTTTTTTTGCGTCTGAATCCAAAAGATTTGAAATCTTGTCATTTTCATCTGACTCATTAACTCCATCCATTTTTTAATGTTAAGTCACATATATTTTCGTCCTTTTATCTATTTGTTTATTTATTTATTTATAGATATACATAAAGGAAAACAAACTTGGGTAAACTTGAGGGTGGTACACTTGGATAGAATCATAAAGGAAAAAGGACAAAAATACCCATGACTTAACGTTAAAAAATGGATGGAGTTAACGGGTCGGATGAAAATGGCAAGATTTCAAACCTTTTGGATCCAGATGCGAAAAAACAAACCTTTGGACGAAAGTCGCAAAAACGGCCAAACCTCAAGGACGAAAATGGCATTTTACTCAATATGAATGTATAAAATAAAACCTTCTTATTGATAAGGAAGTTGAACTCTTCCTCTAACAACTGCAAAAGCATCGAAGGCACATCCTTCATACAAGTTGATAACGTGGCAACCATGCGTGAGTAGTACGGTAGTAGCTCCAGAGATGTCCTGGGCACGTTAAACAGAGCTCTAACAAGCTTTTTGCGGGAAGATTTTGAATTTAAATAACAAAACTCCACCTGAAATTACATAGTAAATATACAAACATGTTATATGGCATGCAAGTGGAGAGAACTCAAACGAGAAAATTGTTGTCATAGGATTTAAAAAAAAAGATTACGGTCAACTGGTCAATAAGGTCACGGCTCACACAGCCAGGAAGCCTTTGCAACAAACCATCCAAGTTGGTTCCTTCAGGACCTCTAAGCTTCTCCTTCTCAATCTCACCATCTTTTTCTTTTCCTTTATCTTTTTCGGATTCCTTTGTACTTCCTTTATCCTTTTCGTCTTCATCCTTTCTTTTTTCGTTTTTACATTCCGGTAAAACCGCAGCATCTGCGGAAGTCTCTGCACTGTCATGGGTGGCAACGGGACCTTGGTCGGGCTCAGGTGCTGAATCCTGCATAAGTTTAATTTGCTAACGTCTGATGATTTTTTTTTATTATTATTTTTTTTTTGTTAACGTGCAAAATTTTAGGGTAAAATGCCATTTTCGTCCATGAGGTTTGGCCAGTTTTGCGACTTTCGTCCAAAAGTTTGTTTTTCCGCATCTAGATCCAAAAGGTTTGAGGTCTTGCCATTTTCATCTGGCTTGTTAACTCCATCCATTTTTCTCCGTTAAGTCATGAAAAAGACCGAATTGCCCTTTAAGTTAACAAAAATGACGGAAATACCCTTGACTTAACGGAGAAAAATGGATGGAGTGAACGAGCCAGATGAACATAGCAAGATTTCAAACCTTTTGGATCCAGATCTTTGGACGAAAATGGCATTTTACTCAATTTTATGAAGTAAGATTTGTTGAAAATACTTACAGTTGGTTGGTCTTGTGCTTTTGATGATTGATCGGTCCCTTTTTGATCTGTTTCTCCCAATAATACAGCAGGAACAAATGCCCTAAAAACCAAAACCATAACGTAACCAACACTTTACACTTCTAAAATGAATAATATATTTGCATATCTAATCGAGTAAGAACAAGCCTGAGATCAGGTAAACATTCATAGAAGCTTTTGGTATCTTCATCATCCCACAATGCTTCAGCGACAGAGGCCTCTTTTCCGGTACCAGAAGATGACGTATCATCGCATGTTGTTAGCCTTGTGTGACCATCCTCTGGCATCACAGGCGGTTGCATATCAAGGGCTTCTGCTAAACTATCACATAAAAATTTTTGAAAAATATTAAAGGCTAAAAATGAAAACAAAATAGGATGTATATAATTTTCCCTTTTAACTTATTAAAGCAACTAAGACTCTAGGAGTTTGCACGACTCGGTTTGGTTCGGTTATTAGCAAAGCATTAATCCTAACCGAAACCGAAGTCATCGGTTAATCTATTAACAAATTCGGTTTATTCAGTTTGTCGGTTTTCAGTTCGGTTCGGATATTTTCGGTTAATAACCGAAACCAAACTTGGGCTAAAATGTTTGCTTAAAAATACATGTAATGGAGGTATAACTTATAATAAGTACATGAAATGTAGGTATAAATAAATGAAATGGAAGTATAAATACATGAATGGGAGGTAAAAACATGAAATACATGAAATGAAGGCATAAAGACTAGAAATATATGAAAATATGAATGGTTCGGTTCAATTAATTTTGGTTAACCGAGGGTACAAAAAAACAGTAACCGATTTAAGGGGTAATTCGGTTAGTTTCGGTTCGTCGGTTTACGTTTCATTTCGGTTAATGGTTCAATTATTGCTCACTCCTAAAAGCAACCATATAAAAATATGAAAATGAAAGGGCAAAAAACTTACGCAGAGACACCTCGGTACAGCTGGTCATAAGACTTCCTAAGTTTTTCATATGAAGAAGCGTTTTCTTCGCTAAGCTCACCTTTGGAATTCAAAATCTTTGCATTCTCATGCTCCAGTTGACGCAGGGACTTCATTTCGGCAGCACAAACAGACAGAATAGAGAACATTTCATCAAACAGAAATTTCAAATTAAATGATTCCCCACTGATTCAAAGTATACAAATACTTACACTGTGTTCAGACTGGAGTTGCTCAACTGCAGCATCATAATACGTATGAAATGCCTTTTTGAAGACTTTTTTCTGGTCTGCAGTAATATTGAGCCCCTTAAAAAACTGCAATGGCAGTCAGTTAAAAGTCAAAAATACAAGGGAACCTTTCTTCATATTATTAATATAAAAAAGAGGGTGTCTTAGAAATAATATCTAAGACACAACCTCTATTTTTTTATTGTTTTTCTTTGCCAAATTTACAAACAATGCCATTCAACCCATGGTTTTTTTTTATGTACTCAACCAGTCAACCCTTCAACTTTTAGCATTGGCACTTACAAGTTACACCCCCTCAGCTTTTTAAAAACTTTGTAAAATGTCATTTTGACCCCTCGAGTTTTACGTGCTTATTTTTATGTACGTGGGTCAAATATAATAAGTTTTTGTGCTTATTTTTATGTACGTTTTTGGTTGGTCTAAGTTTTGTTCGAAAACGAGTCAGGTCAACTATAATAGTACAATACATTTTCACTAGCGGTATAAATTCGAGTTACTTTACGGATCGACTCCGCCGTAACACGTGGTACCGTTCTTTAACGTAAAAGAACACTATTTTCTTACGTGCTTATTTTTAGTATGTTTTGTTATAAATCCAAGTTGGTTTACCTTTCGACGTAAATTTTCTCGATAATGAGTCAGGTCAAACATAATACGTTTCCGTGCTTTTTTCATGTGCGTTTTCAGTTGGTCTACGTTTTGACGTAAATTTTGTTCGAAAACGAGTCGGGTCAAATATTTAAGGGTATAACTTTGAATTACTTTAAGTTTCGATGCTGCCGCAACGCGCAACGGGTCAAAATACTAGCTTATAAGTTGATTTCGACTTTTAACATTTCACTAAACCATGTTTAAGAATTAAGATATGTATAACTAATACTGAAAATACCTCTTCAACAAGTTCTTCTCCGGCATGCGGAAGTCCAATAAAATATCTCGCCTGTCGAGCAAAACTAGCGAGAAGAGACAAATTTGTATGAGCTGTATCTCTATCTTTTAGGTGGTCTAAGCTGGCAAGATCCTTAATAATAGCCACAAAAATGGTAACATCATCTATAACTCCATCGAAAAACAGTTCCAGTAAAAGTTTTAACGCACTGCGTTTCTTCATGGCCTTCAAGTTTCTGTCTGCGTCTACGTCATCCGTAGATTTACCGGGAAAGAAGGTTTTCGTCAGCCCTTGGACCAAGGTTGGAGAAAAGTCTTTGTATCTTTGATGAAGCAATGAACAGACCTGAATTAAATAATTAAATAAATATATTAATATAATAGGGGACCGCTAAAATGAGAACCACCTCCAGTTGTAAGAACCGTGAGAACTACACCGTACGGGGCGAGGTGGACCAAATTTTTTTTTCATAAACGTAGATGCATGTATTATAAACACATTTGTAAAAAAAATTCAAAAAAAAAATGTCGGGTGTGTAGTTTTGAGCACCCCAAAGTTTGCGTTTACGGGACCCGTAAATTTTATTTAAAATTTACGGTACCCGTAAACACAAACTTGTGGTGTTCAAAACTACACACACGACATTTTTTTTTTTAATTTTTTTTTTACAAATGTGTTTATAATACAAGCATCTACGTTTATGAAAAAAAATTTTGGTCCAACTCGCCCCGGATCAAAAAGTTCTCACGGTTCTTACAACTGGAGGTGGTTCTCATTTTAGCGGTCCCCTAATATAATAAATCCTGATTTAAGCACGTACACATCATAAAAGTGGTAATTACCTGAACTGCAGCCTGTATGTCTGAACTTTTTAACTTGGCATCACAGATTGCAGTCACTGCTTCACTAACAAATTTGCTTAAGTTGACATTTTTTAACTCATCCATCAAACTTTCACGCTGTTCTTCATTGATCTGCTTAAGTTTTTTAATGACTGCTGTATTACGCTTGATGCTAGAGTCCAATGTCCGTAACGCGCTGGCGTCTGGTACAAAAAATGAAAGGAACTTTAAAACCAAACAGAGAAGCTCTAGAGATGGTGATTACAGGTATTGAGATAAGTTATCTAATTCTCAAAACTCCTGTAAAATTGGACAAAACGTTTTCTATTTTATGACTACTAACCAGGTCTTTCGGGATATAAATTAGTTTGACGAAGAGCCAACTTTGCTAACAACGACTTCTTTAACTCTTCACGGCGAGATACCTGCAAGAAGAAATAAGCATAGATGATCTTCAAAATATTATAAAAACTATCATACGTTTTGACATTTTCTACATGAAGATTTTTGTACCTCATCATCTTGCTTGCTCTGGCTATCCCCAACACCATGTGAATCCTCATCAGGGTGTTCCATTTTCTTACTTGTGATACAATATGCAGTCTGCTAAGAAAGATTATGTTGAGAAACTAGTAAGCTAACCACCACGCACGATGAACGAAAAACTGTACTTCCAAGTGTTGACATGCTACAAGGAGATGGTCTCCAACACCTTGTGAATAATAAACCAATGCAATTAAGATAAACCACAACTAGTAGCATTTGTGCACAAAAGTATGATAAGAACTTAGATCTTTAAGATCATGTTCGAAGTTTAAGCATATAAAGAGTGCATTGTTCATTATTTGATTAGGAATGTCGTAACTTACATTAACTATTGAATAGTAGTCTCGATTTAATACCACTATAGTGTACACTTTAGTTAGTTTACAGCTCGGATAAAAGCTTGCTTTGATCAGAACACATTCAACAATCAAAAGTCGGGTTTCGGGTTTTTCGGGTCGGGTTGTTCGAGTTTTTGGCTGGGAAAAAGTGACCCGATAACCAAACCATTTAAAGTTTGGATTGGTCGGGTTTGGGTTATTCGGGTCCGGGTGAGTTCGGGTCGGGTTGTTCGGTTTCGGGTTTAGATGTAATATTTAAAAAATAAAAAATGTGCGCAAAATATTATTAAAATTCATCATGCTACTTAAAAAAATATCATTAATATTTAAAAAAAAAAATCTAACAATATGATATGATAATGTTCAAAAAAACTCTAAACCAAAACACATCTACCAAAAAAAAAAACATTAAATGTTCGGGGTTTTTTCGGATTTCAGATTTTTCAGGTTTTTCGGGTCGGGTTGTTCGGGTTTTTGGCCGGAAAAAAGTGACCCGATAACCGACCCATTTAAGGTTCGGGTTCGGGTTTTTCGGGTATTCTCTGATTCTGGTTCGGGTGGCTTCTGGTCGGGTTTCGGATAAAAATGAACAGACCTAGTCCACACTCAACTGTGCTCTAAATCCCTAACTCAACTCCTCAATCACAAATATACACAATATAGATAAAACAATTCAATTGGAACAGATACACAACCGAATTTGAAGAATATCGTTTATATGATCTATGATCGTAGCCCTAATTTGTTAGTGAAAGTGAAATCAGACACTCTCAAATTATACAGGAAAGGAAAAAAAAACAGCTACCTGTTAGGGATCCTCGAAATTCTCTATGGTTTAGTGATAATTTGTTGCTCTGTTACAACGATGCTGATAGAGATGATCATTGAGATTGCTAATGATTTTGCAGATCAATTGAGATAAAAATGTTAGGGTTCTTATATGGGGTCGCGAATGTACGTGCAGTAACGTGGATGTTTTTAAGTTTTGTTAAATATTTATTTTAGGAGTAAACTTCCGTTTTGCTCCCTGTGGTTTAATCACTTTAACGGTTTTGCTCTAAACCTTTAAAAATAGTCATTTTACTCTCTGATGTTTCGGTTTTTTTACCAGTTTGCTCCCTGACTATAACTCAGTTAAAAGTAAGGATATTTCTGTAACTTTAGATTTAAGTATATAATTTTATTCATTATTAACTCTAAAAATCCATTATATATACTATTATATAAATAAGAAAACCCATTTCTCTCATTCATCACCTCTCTTCCTCTCTCTCTCTCTCTACCTTTTGTAATAACAGCCATCACAACCACCATCAGACACCACCATCGGACACCACCACCGCCACCACCACCATCGGACACCGCCACCGCCACCACCACTACCGGGTTTCATCGGTCAGATCTAAAAGGAGGCAGCGGCGAGGGTTTCAAACCTGAAAGAAAAAAGGTCTAGGAACTGAATTGGGGGTTTTAACACCTGCTACCTACACCGTTAACCACCACAACCAGCCACCAACTTGCCGCCACCACTAACACCTACAACCAACACCACCTAATCAACCACCACAACCTGCCATCAACACCAACCACCACCATTGTACCACATCCACCGCCGACATCTTCCCCAAAAAACCCACCACCGCTGAATCCCACCACCGTCTCTCAAAATCACCCCACCTTTATTCACCCTCCTGCCCGCAAACCCCAAATCCGGTACAGTCTTTCCACCCAAACCCCATACGACCAGCCACCACCATCCTCGCCTTTCCTGAACAATCAGAAGACTCATGATGCTCCTTAGATCTCCCCAACGACCTCTTAAAAAACGTACAGATTTGTTTGATTTTAGATAAGATATTTCCATCTCTGTTCGAATTTAGATATTATCTGTACAGATTTGTGGTGGTTATACATGAAATTAGGGTTCAGAGTTGTGGTGGTGATTTAGGGTTCAGACGGCAGTTGGTGGTGGCTGATGCGGTGGCAGGTAACGGTGGTAGCTGGGGAAGAATCTGCATATGTTTGTGTGTGGTGGCAGAGGCTGGGTAATGACGGTGGTGGCTGATTCATTGGGTGTGGGTGTTTGTTTGTGTGTGTGTGACAGAAAGAAAGAAATGGGAAGAGATAAGAGAGAGTGTGTAGTTGTAATATCTTTAAATGTAAAATTACCAAATTATCCTTACTTTATCCATAAAATTACCAAAATACTCTTTTAGCTAACAGATATTTTGGATGGAGTTAGAGGTGTGGAACAAACTGGCAACAAAAGCGAAACATCAGGGAGTAAAATGGCTATTTTTAAAGGTTTGGGGCAAAACCGTTAAAGTGACCAAGCCACCAGGAGCAAAACAGAAGTTTACTCTTATTTTAGATTTAACTTTCGTTTTTCTTCATGTGGTTTGATTATTTTAACGGTTTTGCTCCAATAGTTTAAAAATAATCATTTTCCTCCCTGATCTTTCGAGTCTGTCACCAGTTTGCTCATTGGCTCTAACTCAGTTAAAACATTCAATTAAAAGTATGGGTATTTCGACAGTTTACTCCCTGGCTCTAACTCAATTAAAACGTTTAGTTAAAAGACGCGGTAGTCGTGGTCGGCAGGTGATAGTTGCAGGTGGTGGTGGATGGTTGTGGATGGTGGTGGCCGGTAAAAAGAGTGGTTGGAAAGATAAGTGTAACATTCCTATTTTTACCATATAAGAATTTTAGGGTTATTTAAATTTATTAACCACTAGTAACTAGTTTATTTTTAAAATAAATTATTCAACCCATATAGTTTTAAAAACTATTTTTAGTTGGTTGAAATATTATTAATTGACTTGTATATAGGTGACCTTTCTAAATAAAATAAAAGTATATAAAAACTTATATTATTAGACGGGTAGATTACGGGTAAGTTAAAGATTTGAAATATGAAGTATTTAGACGGACCCATGAACCATTTAAATAATTCAATTATATTTGAACCTACTCTGTTTTTAATGAAACTTGGTTCAAAATGTAGACAAAAATATTCTCGTTCTAAAGACATATTCATTATTTTATAAAACGTCATATTTTAGAAGTTATACGCGTCAAATAAGTGAAGCAGGTGAATTAATTATAATAATAAAATAATATTAAAAATTTAAACATATAAAATGAATCATAGTGTACGTGTGTGCATATGATCAAAAGTGGAATGGAGGCATTAAAATGTCTACATGTGTGTATGCTTGTATTTGTGGCATCAAAGAAAGAAAAGAAATGATAACTCACCATTTCATTGTATACGTGTAGGATAGAAATTAATTTCTTCCTTTGATTGGTTAAAGTACATTTGCTATAAATAAGTCACCATTTTCATTCCTTTGAAGATCATTTCTGTCGCCATCTCCTTTCAAATATATACCTTTAATTTCTATTTTTAATAATAGTAATAATAGAGCCCTGCCTCGTTTTAAGTATTTTAACTCACGATCACCGCTACCCTTTCCGATTGATCTGAGCCCCATAACGCATGTCAAGGCTCTGTCTGACTAAGTTCATTGGGGTTCTGTCTCGTGACATAGGGATAAGGTTGAATTATGGGTACTATACTTAACACGAGTGCATTATATATTTTTATAGCTCAGAGGTTATACCCAAGATTTATACCAGGAGGCTTTCTAGTTGAACCCTAAAGTTACAAAGTGGGTCCATTCTATTTTCTCACCATTTTATTCTGTAACAAACTCTCACCAAAACTATTATTTCTTATTTTATTTTGACCAATAGGAAACCCTAATTGAGACCCCCAAGTGATCCTGCATAAACCCTAAAATTTTCAGAACAATCAGAATCAGGATCAGGGCCCCTAAAACTCAGGGGGGGTATTCCCTACTTGACGATTATCCGCATAACTCGTTGTAAGAATCGAATTTCTTCGATCCGTCGACTCAGCTAAGCTACAAACACACGTGGCTACCCTATGGTAGATTGTGGACCTTCGCGTCACGCGACGCCCCACGTGGACCCCTCACGTCACGCGAGGGGGTCAAATTTTAAGTATAAATAGAGGGGTGTGGGACTTGAATTATGGCACTTGTTCGACGAAAAAAATCGTTATACACACTGAGTTATGGTTTGATTACTACAAAACACACACACAGCACGAAACGCTGCCGCAAAACAGGGTATTAACTCGATCGCTGCTACGATTCAATGTCCGATCGATTGAAACTATCCGATGAATGTTGAAGTGCTGCTCAAACTTGGGTTATACTTTGTCATTCGTCGTTAATTCGATGGATGTTTAAGTATTGCACTTTGTCATTTATTGTGAGGGTTTTAATCTCGTGAGTTATCGTAAATGCTGTATTAGTTACTGACCTAGTTCGTGTGCATTAAATTAGGTTACAAGGCTAATCAATAAGCTAAGCTCTGCCTGTATAAATCTGCAATGTATCAAGGCTAATCAGTAGGCTAAACTCTGCTCGTTTAAACCTGCAACGTGAGTCATTCTCTTTTTATCAAATGTTTTACAATACTCCAATTATTTTCAAAGGTTATAATTACAGGGATTAAGTCGTGGTTATCTTAAATCACTGGCTAGTGGGGTATTGTGCACATTACTAATTTCTCACGGTTAGGCTAATAAATCCTAACAGTGATAAACGTCACTACTTGGGGAAAGACCCAATAGTGGTATGACCATCGTCACCAGGTGACACGGGGCCAGATAAAAATAAGATAGAAGCCATTGTAATCGCTCTTATGCTGTAATTTATAACTAAGGGTCATTTTATAAAAATGAATGAACTCACCAGTATTTCCTGCTGATCAAATCTTTTTAAAACGCGTTTCAGGTAATTACAGTAGATCAGGAATTAGAGTTGGATGCGGCACCAACAAGGCTTACAGAAGTGGCTTATTTTATCAATTAAATTAAATTAAGAAAAGTTGTTTTATGTATTCGAATTTATCATATATTAAAGCTACCTTTTGAAACATGGTTTTATCCCATCTATTTAATAAATAAAAATCCGGTGTTTTCTAAACTCTGATATTTTTCCTAACTCACGGTTCTGATGAAATTTCCGCTGCACTACTTTTCTAAATAACTACCGGTACCACTTGGCTGCTCGCGGCTCCCGATTCCGTCCAGGGTGGGGTCGGGGGTCGTGACAATAAGGGATCAGAAAAAATTACTTATATACATGTAAATAAACAAGTTATAGGTTTATTTAGGTGAAAAGACTTATATGCCCTTTCTTTTATTTATAAAATTACCAAAATACCCTTCTAGTTAATGGATTTTTTGGATAGAGTTATAGGCGGGGAGCAAAATAACGATAATTTATAAAAATCAGGGAGGAAAATGGCTATTTTAAAACTATTGGGTCAAAATCGTTAAAATGAACAAATCACAAAGAGCAAAATGGAAGTTAACTATATATTTTATGTTTGTAATGTTTAATTTTGATTACGATACTCTTATATATGTCCTTTGGGATGATATTTTTTGTTCATAAGGAATGTCTTATCTCTTAAATTATTGGTTGTGAAACAGATCAAAATTTTATTGTTAAGTGTGCCTCGGCAGGGGCACTAGTACTCCAATCCCCTTATCTACCGAACTAGATCTATTTGGAAGACGATTCAATTGAATACGCCAACCCAAAATGTTAACCTTTACATGTATAAAACGAGTCCACCTAGTCTCCCACGGGCCACATGGTAAAATCAACTCATCAATAAGGTTACGAATACCATTAACACTAAATGTGCCATCACTAGCAAAATTCCCAGTGCCATACCTCTCGATTTTCAGCAAAGTCACGTTGTTTAAAATCGAGAGAATGTTATTGAACTGGTCAGATCTAGTACCTCCTCAAATAGATCGTCTCCGATCCTAACACCAACCAGAACCACTACAAAGATCCAATATAAAGCAACCTTTGTCAATTTCTAAATGAGGGTTAGGATATAATAGGAAGTTTTTTTGGCTAGGAAGGCTATGAAGTAATCTTGACCATCAATTGATTTAATCAATGGCTAAGATTAAATGAGTGAAATTGAAGATCAAAAAAGAGGCGTGTGGGTTTGTGTAAGGGCATTGTAGTCAATCCAGTACAATGGTTTCTCTCTCCTCCAATTCCCCCCCCCCCATTTTTTAAAAGTTAATAACTTTTTCACACGACATTATTTTTTTTATAAAAATTGCACAAAAAAACGAGCGTTTTTTAATCTTTAAAACGAGTATACTATTGCTATATTTTCGAAAAAAATCTTTCGAAAACCAAGTTGCGTAAAACGCAATGGAAAAAAACCCAGTTGCGTAAAACGCAATGGAAAAAAAAACGTAAAAATGACTTTTCTAAAACACAATGCACCAAAAACCAAAAGAAATGTCTTATTTCTAAAACGCAATGGTCAAAAAACACAAAGAAATGTCTTATTTCTAAAACGCAATAGCATAAAAACACAAAAGAAAGTGTACCCTCTAAAACGCAATGGACTGAAAACACATAAAAATGTGTTTTACCTAAAACGCAATGCACAAAAAACACAAAGAAATGTCTTATTTCTAAAATGCAATTGCCAGAAAACACTTAAAAATGTTTTTTTCTAAAACTCAATGGCCTGAAAACACATAAAATGTGCTTTACCTAAAATGCAATGGACTAAAAAGACTTCGAAAATGTGTTTTTTTCTAAAACGCAATGGCCAGAAAACAAATAAAAATGTCTTATTTTTAAAATGCAATGGCCTAAAAACACAAAAAAATGTTCTCTCTAAAACGCAATGGACTGAAAACACATAAAAATGTGTTTTACCTAAAACGCAATGACTAAAAACACTTCAAAAACTGCCGCCCCTTGGACCCTGCTCCCAAGGGTGCTGCCCCCGGACCCCCGCCAAGATTGCAAAACGCAATGACTCAATTCAAAAACCCAGATCGTAAAAATGCAATTCAAAAAAATCTTACATAGATCGAAGCCGATTTCTTCAGATTTCTTCACCGATTGACGAAATTTGAATGTTAGAAACACTTATCAGCGATCGAATCGAGTGATTAGCTTCAAAATCACAGGAAAAAAAATGAGATATTGTATGAAATTAAACTGAGTTTCTTCAAAAAAGTTAAAGAACACGTTGATTTGGTGTTTGAATAATTTATTTGTGACGAAAAGCGCACTATAATGTAGTGATTATTGAGATAGAAAGTGAATAAAAAGTTGAAGATAGTGGGTTTTGAAAATGGTGGGTTTTGAAGTTACAGAGAGAATATTAGGTAACATTGACTAAAATACCCTCCTCTTTATTTTAAATTTTGCCACATGTCATAATCATATTGCTTCCTATCCTTCCTAGCTAAAATAAACTTACTAATTGATCCTCACACTTCTAAGAGCAAGCGTAATGGGCGTTTTTTTGCCCACAATCCCGCCCAATCACGCCGGCAAGGCCGCCCCCGTGGGCGTGTTATGGCATTTTCTTGCAAAAAAATTTGGGCAACGTTGTTTTCATCACGTCGGAGAAGAAGGGTGGTGGCCAATGAGTGTGCTCCTGTTCTTTGTTTAGCCAATAACAATTTTTCATGGTTTTTTTTTATTTAAATTTTATTTACACAACTTTTAACATAATGCCTCACACAATGTTGTAGAAATCGGCCTAGGCGCCAGTCGGTGGGTTACTACCTAAATTTAAGCTAGTCGGTCAAAAAATCGGTTATGGTCAAAATCGGTAAAAGTCGGTAAAAGTCGGACAAAATCGGTCAAAATCGGACTAATCGGACCCATGTTTTTTGACCCAAAAAACATGTTTTTTGACAAAAAAAAACCAATTTTTGAAACCTGGCCCATAGTTTAAAGCCCAAATTTTAGTTATAAACCTATTTTAACATTTAAGTTTAGGTATTTTAACATTTAACCTCCTCTACTTTTCACTAGTTTACATATGGTTCCTAAACTTTTAAATTTATTAATAAAAAGTATAAAGTTATCTCCTAAACTTGTAAATTTATTAATAAAAAGTATAAAGTTATCTATATATATATAAAAATTTGTAAAATTATACGTAAAAAGTCCAATCCGATTAATCCCGATTAATCTCTATTAATCCCTAGACGGTACCTCACCGCCCGACTAGCGCCTAGCGCCTTCTACAACATTGGCCTCACATCCCCACTACACATATTTTAGAAAACGCCTCATAATGCCTCATTGCTGACTGGGCTGTCACATGGCGCAAAACGCCCAAGGGTGGGGTGTAAACCACTACACATGGTCTAAACGAAACAGTCTAGGGAATCTCAGACATAAAGGGTTTATCTCCCAACCAGTTCTTAATCCGTAATTTCGTATATGCCCCATTCCTCATTTTCTTCTTCAAGGTAGACTAAGATGAAACACCACTATCATTAATAAACCCGCTTGATTTAATGATACGTTTCCATACATCACCAGTAGAACCACTCCCGTGTCCATCGAAAATCCATGCTTTACCCCGTAAATCGCTTCTAATAATTTTTACCCATAAATCATTTTCCTTCGTACGAATCTCTATCTCCACTTTGTAAAAGAGTTAAAACTCCATAGACTCCCAGCCTTTAAACCACCTTTTTGTTTGCTAGATAAAACCATATCCCATATAACCCATTAAAATTTTCTACCACCCTCTAACTCCCCCTAAAAGAATTTAGACTGCATTATTTCCAAAATTTCCAAAGCTCCCATACATATTTTAGAATAGCACACACGTCACCAACCCAAAGCATGTTGGCTCTCCATTTCGACAAGGAATGATGAAACATGTCAATAATAGGTTGCCAACTTCGAATCATCCCCATATTAGTTCCTACGAGAAGACCCAATGCATGGACGTAAGTTTATGGATAGATCACATGATGCATGAATGTAAGTATCAGGATAGATCACACAATGCATGGATGTAAGCATGTTGTTGCTATGTGCCCACTAACTCATTCCATATTCCAGTAGTTGTCAAGTTTTATTTTAGTATGTAGTTTATTTATTAATTAAGCATGTTTTGAGTTGTAGATAGTGGGTCAAGATAGTTGGTTAGTGGGTAGTTATTTATCTTTTTAAGTATTTATAATGTAAGCCATTTGATTTTTATGGATATGAATGAAAAATATAAAAGAGAGTTATCTCAAATCTTGTTTCCTACTATTTTCTTTTGAGGTTAATCCACTCAACGGATTATTTATCCCAAATCCGATTGGTTCATATCAATTGGTATCAGAGCTGTCGTGATCCCCCCCGGACATGGTTGCTCACGCTCTCTCCGAAGCCGAGTTTTATCAATGGATGAGTAAATCCCTTGTAAAGCTCGAATCTCAGTTGCAAACTGTCTTCAACGAGTTCAGATCGTTCTGAACCGCATGGGAAACCCAATCTCCTACACTCCCACAACCCGTTTCCTCTACCGCACCATGTGTCCTGTCACCCGCTTCCGCCGCAACACCATTACCTACCTCTCCACCACCGAAAAAAGTCCCCTTAACCACCAAGTCGGCATCGAAACTTACACCCACACCATCAACAAAATATGTGGTTAGAAGTTCTACACTTGCCAGCCCTATGATTCTTCAAAGTTCTACAAAACATGGTCCTAAAAATAGTTCACGAACTTGTAACACCCCGAAAACGGGTTTGGTAATCAAACCACGTTAACACTACACGACGGGTAAAATACAGTAAGTAATAAAACTTACCCGGTAAATTATAGGATTTAAATAAATAAATCTAATATATATATATATATTAGAAAGATGGGAAATACTTTGAGAAAGCAAAGTATATAAAAAGGCCCGAGATTTAACGGGACTTAAAAATAAAACGGGTTGTGAACAAGATAAAGTAACTAGGAAATAAATAACTTAGTACAAGTCTTGTAATTAAATGAAAGAAGTTAGTTTGATGTGTAAATAGTCTAAAAAGATAAACAAAAGGGGCTAATTATGTATAAGTGGCCAAACTAGATTTTTATAAAAAAAAATAAATCAAACACACACACACACCAGTGTGTGCGTAGATGGGAGCGACCAGGAGAGGGGAAGAACCCCCAAACCCTTATTTCATCTAATTTGATCTATTGAAGGGTGAATTGGGCATGTAATCGCTGCATGAATCAAAAATCTTGATCACCTACACTTGTCTAACATTAGGTAAGTTGCAATTTCAGATTCGGTGATGTTTGATTTTTGGGTAAAGTCTAATTAGTAGAAATTTTGGTATGAATGTTGAATCTATGAGTGTTATTGTGATTATATCTTGGTTTAGAAACAAACCCTAGCAGAAAATTTGATGAATTGTTGTCAAAACTAGGGATTTGGTAATTACCCTATTATATGCTAGGTGGGTTTTATGTTAAGATGATGAACACTCAGATTAGAATGTAAGATTGATGAATATTGAGGTTATGATATACGTTCTTGATGTAGTTCATGAACACTAGACTTAGAGTTTTGAGTATGTTGATGTAAATCTTGGTAAAGATAACTAGTTATGAACTAGTTAGTAAATAAGTGATATTATGCACATTAGGTGTTTGTTAAAATGCCCGAATGAATGTTGACATAATGAAATTATGAAAGAAACGCGTAATTGGCTAACTCGACTAACTACGTGTAATACGGAATAATATGGGTTCTAAACGTGACGTTGATTGAACTTATTGTGCGTGTAATATGATTGAAGTTAGTTGACTGTCGAAAGTCAAATAAACCAACATTGAAGTCGGATAGTAGTTCCGACATAGAGTTTGTAAGATGGAATAGTCGTAAGTAATAATGACTAAACTAACCGTCTTACGAATAATGATGATAGTTTGACGCTTGACAAGCTAGGTGGAGGCTTGGAAAGGAAGCGGGTCAAACGAAGCAAATAAGAAGGAAAAGCGTACTTCGGATGCGAGGTAAGTAAAACTTACACCCACTTGTAGTATATGTGTTTATTTTATAAGCAATGAATACAAGAAAGGATTAGGTTCGAATCATGAGTTTTCGCTAAGATCACTTTAAAGTGCAACTAATAACGAGAAAATAAGTAGAGATGGAAATTTAGTCAAGTACCGACTAAAGTAAATTGTAGTTAAAAGGGGTCTAGTGGCAAAAACCCGAAATGGGTCGGATGGGCAAATTGGTAATTAATAACCATGTTTTGCTATTTATGAAGATGCTTGGTCATATAGGCCAAACGGGTCAATTGGCGTGATAACACCATTTGACAATATCGACTAATGTGGTTGTCAAGTCTTGTGATAACAGGAGCGATTAACGATTCGGATACTCCCGTCACCATAGAAAATGTGATAATAAAAGCGAGGTATAAATCGGGTCTATTTGTTGATCCGAGCCAGGTACGCATATTTATGATGTATGTAAAAGTGCTAATTTGGTCGAATAATTGGTGATAGTCCTTCATTGTAAAAGAAGGACCAAAATCGACCAAAACGCCCTTGTAGGCTAAATTGAACAAACAACCCTTAGAGGTTGTTTGGAAACGAGTCTTATGATTAAACAAAAGTTTAGAACGAGTATGGGTAGTGAAAGACGTAATTCTTGGGCCGAAAGACTCCATACGAGTCTTTGCCGTAAAATGATATTTCAAGGGGTATAATTCGGAACACATAGATATCTACTTTAAATCCAACACACATTTAGTTGTGATGGAAGAGTACTAGATAAGAAATATAGGTTACAATGCTAGATTAGAATGAAAGCGAATTTGAACTTAAAAGTGCTTAAAATATCCTTAACGGGTCAAAATAAGCATACTAGTGAAAACGGGTTTAATTTGTGTAATAAACCTATGATTAGAACCTATTATGGTATATAACATTTATTTGAAGAAGTGTATGAAATATAGGAATCAAATAAATACGTTTGTTTGATAAAATGCATAAACGGGTCAAAATTTGGTATAAAGGGTAATAAGCCGAAGACTTAAAAGTCTTAAATTTTGTTAAGCCGAATGTCGGATTTTAACTCCATATGATGGAGAATCAAATTACAAACACGTAGGAAGAAACGGTAGGTCAAACGGACTAACGAATAGAAAGATACGGAAGTTTTCGTGTCATTAAGCGGGAAATGGAAAAGGCTGAATACAGGGATCACCGTAACTTACGGTGTCACCGTAAGTTACGGTGGAGTTGAATTCTTTACGGCAGTTCTCCCCTGAGTTACGGTGGGGAAAGTCTTAAACAGAGACCATCGTAACTTACGGTGCCACCGTAAGTTACGGTGGAGGCAAACTTGAAATTCAATGTTTTGGATCAAGAGATTATTTTTGGGATTTCTTTCCATTATCATTTATCTTGTCTGGTACCGTTATTTAAAATATCAAAACTAACTGTTGAGTTGGTTTTGAACACAGGTGTATATCGAGAGCCCGGACGATGATCGAGCAAGAACCGAACACACATTAAACAAAGCTTCTGCAACGTTGTTTTGTCGTTATTCTAAACGGCGATTTAAATCACATTATGTATATCACTTAAATTGTAAAAGTTTTTAGCAAGCCCGTATTTTCAGTTTAATTGTGACTGTAATTACATGATTATGAGTTTAAATTATAAGATAAACATTAAATAATAACTAGGGTGTCACAAGTTGGTATCAGAGCTTTGGTTTAAGAGATTCGAGTATGGTGGGGAGGAACCATGCTTGGACTTAAACCTTATGCTCTTGACAAAGAATAGTGTTCGGTTCGAGGCTTGATCGCAAATCCGGTAAGTGCATGTATGCTAATGGTCTAGCGCATTAAAGTGTTGTAGACAACACATAGGGTTACCGTGTAATACACGTTACCCCAATTAAATGATTGATATAGTTGACAAAAATACGCGCGTTGACGCGTATAGTAGAAAAAGCCTTGTATTATAATACAAGCGATTATTGAAGTTGATATTACTAACTTTTGTGAATATCTTGATTGAAGGACATTTGCATTTAAAGATGACAAGAGTTGAACAAATTAAGGATATGATAGAGGAACGGTCCGAAGTATGACGATTGGAGCATGCTCACTAAGGACTAAATCGCGTAACGACCGCGAACAAGGTTAATGGCAAGAAACGCCCGTCGAGGCAAGCATTACCAGGTGCGTGTTTTTAAATATAATCGCACAATTAGCAATATGCAACAAACATGTAGAGAATGATCGTTGCATAGGTAAATTAGAAACTTGGAAAAACCTGAACAGAAATACATATCCAGGATATAATTTCCAAGAAAACTGAATAGAGGCGTTACTTACATAGGGCGTGATGTGAAAACTATAAAAAGGTCGTGTATGTCATGTGTTAAATCGCTTACTCTGGCCAAGTAAGTAGTGGCATATGATACCACGAGTTTCTTATAGCGGACACATTTACATCCGATGTAGTAAGGGCGGAGTGAATGGGACTAATTAAAAAGTACCCAAATGAATCAGATAAGCAAAATATTTGATAACAATGTAAACGCACAACCGAGTGACGGAAGCGTATTACATCAGGATAACGAGCCCGAATGAAGGGACAAAGAAGCATGTAAAATGATTTAGACAAGTATTGGGAGGGAGTGTACTTACACTCGAACCCAGAAAACGCAAGCATGAAAAATGATTTAGACAAGTATTGGGAGGGAGTGTACTTACACTCGAACCCAGAAAACGCAAACATGTAAAATGATTTAGACAAGCATTGGGAGGGAGTGTACTTACACTCGAACCCGGAAAATGCAAATATGACTCTTAACGGGTCGTTTTTGTAAAACGTCAAACTTAAAGACAAAGTCGGAATGTAAGATTGAAGCGAAGTCTTAATGCATACCGGGAGGGTTGCAATAATAGCGACTTCGGTAAAACACCCGGTTGGTGGGTAAGAATTTAAACGCATACGTAGACTGAGAAACAGGAACGCGAAATAGAAAGTCAAAAGACTCGGAATATGAGTCAAGACTAAAAGATGACAAGAATTTTCGCAAACATAAATTTTGATATAAAAAATTTTCGTTCGGCTAGTTAAAAGTCGAACGGGTCGAACAAAGAATGAAATTTGACGTTCACCAGTGATGAAATTTCACACGAACAAGTCAAACGAATTAAATAAATGATGACGCTTACTAATATAAGTAGGCGTGGACTGAATAAGTAAAAGTGTGAGATGTTAACTAACCTATGTAAAGGGTTATGGGCAATAAGAACGTTAAGATAAAAGAACCCGGGTAATGGGTTGTATAGAAGTATAAGTATGAACCGGGAAACGGTAAGCGTAGAACAAACTGACGCGTAAATAACGTCAGAAGTCATAAAGTTGGAGGATTAGTCCGGAAGTAAACAAATGAAGCCTTAGACTACGGTCAAGGTCAATTGAGGTTCAAGAGCGAAAATAAACGATTCCAAACATAATAAGAGATGCCTTGAAGATATATATGTATATATACATTTGAATATAGACAAGAATAAAAGATGATCTACGGGATCATCATAACCTACGGGATTAAACACAGTGTTAAGGTCTACGTGTAACAACTCTCATCAAAAGTCCTAATTATTATCTTAATTTAATCAATAGGAAACCCTAATTGAGAAACCCAAGTAATTTCGCACAAACCCTAAAATTTTCAAAACATTTAGAATCAGGATTAGGGCCCCTAAAACTCAAGGGGGGTAAAACCCTAATTGATAGTTATCTTTGAAACTCACTGTTAAAAGTTAGTTACGTTCAAACAGTTACTCAGCAAGCCTATACTAGTGACTAGGCTACCCTAGGCTAGGTGTGTACCATAGGCGAGTCGCGACAGGATCCATGTCACCTGTCGCGACACGCGGGGGGTGCAAAAGTCGGGTATAAATACAGGGTCTTGGAACTTGAATTCTGTCTTTGGAACGACGTAATTTCGAGTTACGTAGAAAGAGTTATCACAGAAACAGTACACTTAACACACACAATCACTAATCGACGCCACAATCAGGGTAATAACTCGATCACTATTACGATTCAACGTCCGATCGATTATAACTATCCAACGATTATTTAAGTGCCGCTCAAATTGAGTTTATACTTTGATAATTCATTGTGATTTCGACTTGAATGTTTGAGTACTGCTCGAATTCGGACTATACTCTGTCATTCGTTGTGAATCCACTGAATTATTAAGTATTGCACTAATAAATTGTTGTGAGGGTTTAATCTCGTGAATTGTCGTAACTGTTGTATTAGTTACTAAACTATTGTGTGTGCATTGTTAATTAAATTAGGTTAATCAAGGCAAATCAGTAGGCTTATATTCTGCTCGTTAAATCTACAATGTGAGTCATTCTCTTTTTATCAAAGTATTTTATAAATTCTTAAATGTTTTTCAAAGTTATAATTACAGTGATTAAGTTTATGTAATCACCAAGTTACAGCTAGTACGTGGGGTTTTGTATACATTACTTGATATCCGTCACTATTGGACAACGAGTTAGACAATGAGTGATATGACCATAGTCACAGACACCATTGGACAACGAGATAGCCAATGTGTGTTCGAGTGACAAGTACTGTGGGTAGTTGGTATGATATCTAAAACATTGTAATCCCTCTTAATACTGTAAATTATAATAAAAGTGTCGTTTTAGTAAAACTGAATGATTCACTCAGTATTTCCCTGCTGACAAAACCTTTTTCAAACATGTTTCAGGTAATCTGTTGTGAGCTAAGGAAAAATGCCGTGAAGCACTACAAGCTTAGAAAGTGGCTCAATGTAAATAAATAAAGAAACATGTTTTAAAGAAATAAAGGATTTCCCAGTGAAATCAAGTGTTAGTACATTATGGGAATTATCCCTATATTATATATAAACGAGCAGTTTTAAATATTAATCGATTCTGTTTAAAAAGTCTTCCGCTGTCGCTAAAATTAAATACCACGGGATTTCCTGCCTCGCGGCTCTGGACCGGGTCAAACCGGGGCCAAGGGCCGTGACAGGAAAAGGTGGTATCAGAGCCACTGATTTAAGCTTACTATTGATTTTAGCCTATTAAAATAATTAGGAAATTTAATTGCTATTCTGTGAAAATATGTTTTATTTAACTGATTAATTGTTGAGTTACAGTATGGGTAAACAAAAGATTTCTGCTATCTACCACAAATTAGATACTGCAACCACAAGAAAAGGAACCTCATCCTCCAAACAACCAGTAGATCTGGAAGAAGGGATTTTTGTCCGTAAAGCAAATTATGAAAACCCTCTCACCTAAGATAAAAGAAATTTGATTATTAGAAAGGGACAGGAGAAAATAAAGAAAACCCAAGCCAAGAAAGTAAGGTTTAATCCAGAAATACAGGAATTAGGCAATAAGTCACCTTGGGAAGATACCTTAGAGGAAAAATGGGCAAACCTTTATATGCTAGCTACCGTAGCAGAGAATGCAAATCTCTAAATTTTAAAGTCTGGTCTAGTAGAAAAATAATACCCAGTAAATAAATAAATTATAGTGTGTTCACTTTCCTGTAGTCTTTTGTACAAATCCGTATGCAATAAACTTAATGTTTATTTGTTAAACTTTGTTCCAAAGTTTTAACTTAGCATTTTTGTGCATTTTGCATATATGCTGTCCCGCATGACTGAGATATCGGAAGCATTTCAGAATCTCAACCTCTACCCAGTACCAATTGAAGTCTCCCACGACTTTACTGGTTATATTGCTGATATAGAGGAACCCCTGGAATTCCAAGCTCCACCACTGGAAAAAGCAAAACTTAAAAAGAAAAGAAGATATGTAGGATGGAGGAAAGTGCGCAGGAGAAAGCCAGCTATTAGAAGACTCCCTAAAATAGAAAACCCTATAGAAAAAGGAAAAGGAATAGAAATCGGAGAAAGTTCTAATCCAGCAGAAATAGAAACCAGGAAAGATTACAAACAAAAAGGAATAGAAACTGGAGAGAGTTCTAGACAAACTGAAGATATCACATTTCAAGACGAAATCGACCGTCTACTGGCAAATTGTGATGTTATTAGCCCTATCCATAATAATCTATATCCTTACCTAGAAACCCAACTACCTGTCAATCTGGAACCAGCTATTCCAGATCCACTAATCCACACTCTACCTTTAGGTCAAATGGAAGAATGGTGGACAAATGACTGGCCATTCCAGAATATTGTCAACAGTCCTTATTCTTTCCTTCCACAGTGGGAGCCAGACCCTATCCCCAATCTTCCAATGAGTAACGAAAACTTAGCCGAACTCCGTCAGTACGGTGAAGAACTGATAAATACAGGAAATAGGATTAGGGATATGGGAGAAAGGATTACCTGGAAGTACGACGAAAGGGAACGTCGCTACTAAACTTCTTGTGACCAAAGAAAAGTGGGGTTGGGAAGAATGTCTGTATATTAATAATAATAATTAAATATAATTCTGTAAAATGGGAAATAAAACATTGTAAGATAAACGGTGTGTATGGATGCCTATCTAATATATATAAAGCCAAATAGAAGTCGAAACATCGACAATTTTGGATATATATCTGTGTTACCAGATTTTATGTACTTCTGTGAAATTGTTTTATTCATTACTCGATACTAATAATTATATTTTTAATAATTATCAGATGGAAAATGCTAATAATGAACCAGTTAATGAAGGGAATCAATCTGAACAAAATCAGGAAAACCAGTATATGACTAGACAGGATATAGAAAATATTGTTGCACAAGGGATAGCCAATGCTATTCCAGCCTTCGTTGCTGCTGTTAAAAATCCAATAGAACCGCAACAAATCATTCCTAGTAAACGTACTCAGGAAGATAATTTTAGTCATAGTGTAAATGGAGGAGGCAATTATGACGATAATAATCCACTACAGGCTCCACCTCCTAAGAAAATGAAAGCCGCAACACCTGGTTGCACTTTCAAAGAGTTTCTTGCTTGCAAACCTGCTGAATTTACAGGAAACGAAGGAGCAACTGCAGTTCTGCGTTGGTTAGAAAAAACTGAAGCAGTAATTGCAATAAGTAAATGTTTAGAAGAAGATCAGGTGATGTATGCGTCAAACTTGTTCAAAGAAGGGGCGCTAGAATGGTGGAACACGGTGCTACAAGCAAAAGGAAGAAAGATGGCTTATGCTATGAACTGGGGAGAATTTAAAATTTTTGTAGAAAGAAAATATTGTCTTGAATATGAGAAGGAACAAATGGCAAATAAGTTCCTAAATCATCGTATGATAGGAGTAGAGTGTCGCGGTTATACTTCGACATTCTTTGAATATGCTAGAGTGGTACCAACACTGGCTTCGCCAGAACCGGTACTCATTTCTCGCTACATTTGGGGATTGATTAGTGAAATCCGCAATATCGTTAAAGCTGCGAGACCTCGCACTATTGACGATGCTGTGGAGTTAGCTAATACCCTAACTGATGAACTGGTGCGCACAAGAGAAGAAGATCGAAAGAAGGAATTGGCTCAAAAGATTACTCAAGGATTTTGTGTGGGTAATGATAATAATAGGTTCAAGAAAAGAGGAAGAAGACAATCTACACAACCGCCTTTTTGCAGTAACTGCAAAAAGAATCATTTTGGAAGATGTAATGTAATCTGCAACTTCTGCAAAATGGCAGGACATCGCGAAGAAGAATGCAGAAATAAAACAAGAGTCTGCTATAATTGCGGAGAAACAGGACATTTTAGACCAGAATGTCCAAAATTGGTCAAACTAGCAGATAACAAATCCAAGACAGCCGACGGAACTACTAAGAAGAATGTCCGAGCATTCCAGCTAACCACTCAGGAAGCTGAACTGATCCCTGACGTTATAGCTGGTACGTTCTTGGTCCACGACGTTTATGCAAAAGTATTATTTGACTCTGGTGCAAACCAAAGTTTTATCAATACTTCATTTTGCCAAGCCCTTAACTTACCTTTAACCACCCTTAGGCAAATTTTTACAGTCGAAACGGCAGACGGAAATTCGGTTAACATAAATAAGGTTTTGCAAGAAGGTAAGATAGAACTGTTAGGTCATAAGTTTTCTGCAAACCTGTTACCTATGAAGTTAGCCGGATTTGATGTAGTGTTAGGAATGGATTGGTTAATAGCCAACCATGCTCGAATCCTTTGTGATAAGAATTCGGTAGAAATCAGTACTCCCACAGGAGAGGTAATTTTAATTACAGGAAACAAACCACAAAAACCACTGAAATTTATTTCAGTCATGAAGTTGGCCAGTTATTCAAGAAAACAAGAAATGGTGTATATGATTTCGGTAATCATTAACACTAAAAATAAGGAACTTTCAGACATCCCTATAGTTTCAGAATACCCAGACATTTTCCCAGAAGAATTACCTGGGTTACCACCTGATAGAGAAGTAGAGTTTAGAATTCATCTAATTCCGGGTACTACACCGATAGCTAAGGCACCTTATCGATTAGCACCCACCGAAATGCTAGAATGGAAAAAGCAGTTAGATGAATTATTAAGCAAAGGATTTATACAACCTAGCTCATCCCCTTGGGGAGCGCCAGTGTTGTTTGTAAAGAAGAATGATGGATCAATGAGAATGTGTATCGATTATAGAGAATTAAATAAGGTTACAATTAAGAGTCGATATCCATTACCTAGGATTGACGATCTTTTTGATCAACTTCAAGGCGCTAGGTATTTTTCTAAGATAGACTTAAGATCCGGATATCACCAGTTAAAAGTACAAGAAGAAGACATACCTAAAACTGCTTTCAGAACTAGGTATGGTCATTATGAGTTTACAGTCATGCCCTTTGGACTAACAAATGCCCCAGCAGCATTTATGGACATGATGAATCGGATCTGTAAACCATATTTGGATAAATTTGTAATCGTATTCATCGACGATATACTAATTTACTCCAAAAGTCAAGAAGAACATTGCAAACACTTGCATGCACTCTTAACTTTGTTAAGAAAGGAAAAGCTTTATGCAAAATTCTCAAAGTGTGAATTTTGGTTAAAGGAAGTGCAATTTTTAGGTCACATGGTGAATCACGAAGGAATTCACGTAGATCCTGCTAAAATAGAAGCAATCATCAAATGGAAGGTCCCACAAACAGCTATGGAAATTAGAAGTTTTCTAGGATTAGCTGGATACTACAGAAGATTTATTAAAGATTTCTCTAAGATAGCTGTACCATTGACTAAGTTAACCTGTAAAGCCGCTAAGTTTGAATGGGGATATAAGCAAGAAGAAGCTTTTAAGATTTTAAAACACCGATTGACAAATGCTCCAATTTTAGCATTGCCCGAAGGAACAGAAGATTTTGAAGTATATTGTGATGCTTCAAAATTAGGATTTGGATGTGTGTTAATGCAACGCAAGAAGGTAATTGCGTATGCCTCTCGGCAGTTGAAAAAGCACGAGGGAAATTATACGACTCATGATTTAGAATTAGGAGCCATAATTTTTGCCTTGAAAATTTGGAGACATTATCTGTATGGAAGTAAGTTTACTGTTTATACAGATCATAAAAGTTTAAGGTATATATTTGGGCAGAAGGAGTTAAATATGAGGCAAAGAAGATGGATGGAAGTTCTAAGCGATTACGACTATGATATTCAATATCACGAAGGAAAGGCAAACGTAGTTGCAGATGCCTTAAGTCGTAAGTATTATGAAAAGCAACGACGAGTCCGTGCTCTTAGATTAAATCTACAAGTAGATTTAATTGAACAATTAAAGAAGGTTCAGGAAACAGCAATCAAGGATGACGCTGAAGGAATGAAAGGTTATATAAAAGAACTAGAGCAAGGAAATGATGGAATTTGGAGATTCCACAAGAAACGAATTTGGGTACTTAAGCAAGGAGAGTTAAGAAATAAGATTTTAGAAGA